>JAUESF010000012.1:3838034-3860061 GCA_032274765.1 Malacoctenus tetranemus | reverse complement strand
TGTGTGTGTGTGTGTGTGTGTGTGTGTGTGTGTGTGTGTGTGTGTGTGTGTGTGTGTGTGTGTGCGTGTGCGTGTCCTGGGTTCATTCTGCTGACTGGTTTATTGCTGTTCCAGGTGACGGAGCATGAGAACAGCAGAGATTCAGGGTGCTGCTTTCAAGCACCAGTGAAGCCACAAATTTGATTATTTCTCTTTTTTTTCTAATCCACAAGTAGTAAAGTTCCACATGTGAGGCCCTGCCTGCCTGCCTGCCTGCCCGCCTGCCTGCCACACACACACAGACACACACGCGGAAACACACATGCATGAAAGCTTCCTACACACTCGCATCAAGGAGGCTTGTCATCCTTGTGGGGACAAAAAGCAACACCACAGCTTTATACTGGATTGAGGATCAGGGTTGAATAAGTAGCAGTTGTGGTTGAGTCATTCAGCTGAAAAAAAAATGTAACTCAATGAAATAGTCTCCAGTGCTGTAAAAAAAACCAACACATGAAACACATATGACGCGTTATTGTCTTTTGTGGACAAATCATTGACTTACATTCATCTCCTACAGATCACTTTAAACTTAACCATGAAACGATGTGCATAACCTCAACACTAACCAATTTCCTCGTGTTGTCGGTGCTTAGATATGCAAGTATGACAGTCCTCTATCATGCAAGAGTGTTTAATCCATGTCACAAACACACAAACACACGCTGTAGTCTCTGGTCCCAACAGCCTGCATTATGCATCTTCATCTAGCATTCTGTTTAACATGCCTTCTTATGTTACTTCAACTGTGTCACATGTTTGTGAGGGACCTTTTTGGTATGACATCAATAATTCATGTAATAAAACCTTCTCCTTCTCTTCCAAGGATTCGCCATAACGTAAGCTTGCATTGTTGAACTCCTACCAGACGATCTTCAAATACTTGATCTACAAGTTGAAAAATGAAGGAGTTGAACCTGAAAAATGGCACTTTTTATATCTCCACAAAGAGCTCCTGCCTATCTCCCGCTCTTATTCTCTGCACCCCATGAGGCAGTGGACACAATGATCCTATCACATCAGGGAAAGATTAAACAAGGAGTGTCACAATGACACAGTGAGGTTGATAATGGGACAATAGAAGCTCTTTCAATTATAGTTCTTTCTCTAGAGAAATCATCTAAAAGGGAAAATTCTTCCAATAACTGCGTCCTGTCTCTGTTTATTCATTCTGACATTTAAATCTGTCTTTCTTTAACCTTCTTGCTGTCCAAATTCAATAGCGCTCTAACGTGCTCTCGTCAAGATAAGATGGAGCTGAATAACCTCTGCAGAGAGCTTCTTACACTATGTAATTAGCGGACACCAGGAGTTAAACAACAGGAGTTAGAGTTTGTTCATAACACATTTCTTAAAGGGCAAGTCGAGGACTTTTATACTGAGTTCAGCTAATTGCGTAAGCCTGAGTGGCTCCATTTACCCTTAAATGTTCTCAGTGTGGAGCTGCAAGTATCAATTGATGAACCCTTTAAAGGCCTGAAAGAGTCTTAAATTTACCAAAGTAAACATCCACGTGAGGCTGCCTCAAATGCTCAAAGCTCCTGCAGCAGATATTATGAGCTCAAGCCAGCCAAATGCGCAATTCACATTGTGGCCAATTTTGTGATATTGGCAAGTCTCTTTGGACACTATGTAAAAAAAAAAAAACGCAAGAAAAGTCTCCTTTCGAACACTGCTGATGACGAAGTCTAAAACAAGGGTCTGGTCTGACTTGCATTTTCTCAACGAACTGAAATGACATGGAAAAAATGTTGTGTGTTTTAAAGGCACTCTTCAGGAGAAGCCACAAAAACCCACCAACCGCATTTCTGACCACTCCAAGGGTGTGCACGGCCGCTGTCACCACTCGACAACATCGCCTCTGTTATTTATGTCAGCTTCAGGCTTCACACTGTCATTTTGACGTATAAAAACAGGCCGTACGGCATCTTAAACAAAAACATGATGCTAAACTCTTCGCTTATGTTTCATTTGGTGTCACCGCTTGTCACCCGGATCTGCCGGTGTCACCGTGATTAATGGGCACCCTGAATGTGCCTAAGCAGCATCCTCTCAGCCATCTCTGCGCTATTCTCGGTGAGTCAGTTGTCAGCCGGCTCGGGCGGCACCTTGTCAAGTCCGATTTCCTCTCCGGTCCGGCCTCTGGAGCCAGAGGGCCAGCTGCCTCCAACTTTAGGGCCTGTTATCTTCTTGCCTTTGGCTGCCCTCTGGCCGTGTCTGGCCTCAGATTTAGTCAGGCCACAGCGAGCTTACAGATAATTATCAGGCCGAGGCCAGCTGTGTGGCACACATCCACGGGCTCTTTGTTGCTAATTGAATTAGACCCCATGCTGGAAGTGACAGAGAAAACGAGCAGTTTCCCCCAGCGAGCCATGTGATGTGCAGGTTGGGCGCGGCGAGGTCGGCCCGGGATGGCCATGCCGGTGTGGATGGCTGACACCTCTGACCGGCCGTCTGCGTCACGTCCATCCTGACACTGATGCCTCTGTCAGGTTTCATTTTGTGATGGGTGTCAATGGGGGTCAAGTACAGCGGCGGTCCAAAATGGACAGCTTCCAGGCTTTCAATGTGAATTTAGAGCTCCAAATGTCTGTTTACTATTCACTCTTCTTTTTTTTTTTTTTTTTTTGCCATCTGTTTTACAACCAACTGGGCTGTTACATGCACACCCAGTGGCAACTTTAAGAGTCCAAAAAAATCGCAGTAAATAATCCACTTTTACTGTGAAAATTGTATTTATTGTCACTTTATGTGTGATTCTCTTTTATGCACATTAACTTGAATCACAAACATTTTTCCTGCACTGATGTGTGCTAAACTTGAGGCACTTTGTGTGTGTGTGTGTGTGTGTGTGGGGGGGGGGGGGGATCATTCATTGATGTAAATAAGTCTCAATTTCCGAACTGTGTTACCCGAACAGTCATATGCCAAAATTTACTTGTTTTCTTTTATATTTAGTTGATTTTGAAGTGAAGTGACGTGTTGGATGACTTTTTTTCAGCTGTTAATTCACTGAAGCTCCTTTCTTACAGAGCGAGTCCGCCGTCGTGACATCTGCTGGTGAAGGCTCCCCGTAGCCGGTCGCGAGTCTCTCTGTTCTCCATGTCGACTGTCATCGATTCTTTCTTGCAGATCGCTTGATTATGCCGCGTTTAAACTCCGATTTCTCTCAGCGCTCAGAGGACAGTGACGGCCACTTCACACGCTGCTGTTTGTCGTTTTGCTGCAGAGTCTGAAATATGCTTCAGATCGCAAATCTCTACAAGTAGTCAGTTCTGTTTTAGTTTCAGTGTCCTAAGTGGTTTAAGGGTAGTTTCTGTGATCTATTCTTCTTTTAAAGATGCTTTGTGTGCAGCTGGCTGTAATAAAAACCCTGAACCAGCATATCACCAGACCTCAGGTGTTAGTTTAATCAAACACCTTTTCCCCCTAGTGCTGCAGGAACTTCTGGTGGCTCTTTAAGCTTCCTCTCTTTCACTATATTTCCTCACTGTGCTCCAAAAAAGAGTTTGTCCCATCCAGATGTTGTGCATTAATTAGACGGTGATGTTTGTGACGAGGTCTCAGATCAGGATCTCTCCACTCACCAGGTTTGATGCTGAGCGAAACGTTGCATTGCTCCCGTTTCAGGCAAACTGTGGGGGTCACGCGAAGGTTTTCACTTCGCTTTTTCTCCCCGCAGATATGAATTTCCATCCAAAAGTATTCTTTGTCCTCCAGATCTCGTTTGACTTTCACAGTTTCCCCCAACTTTCTTCTTTTTGGCATTTCGGGCAGGAGAATCGCTAAGCTGGAAATTTTCCAGCGTTTTTGCATATGACTGTATCCTCCACAGACTGCAATTTTACCATCAATTCCCCTGGAAAGGATGCAGTCAAAAAAAAAAGAGAAAGAAGTGGCCAATGTGAATTGTGATGGTGAGAATGTCTTTATGTGTCTTTACTCTTGTCCTTGATCTCAGCTCAGTGCAATACGGAGATCTCATTTCCTCCCTTCGCTTGTCCTCGCTTTCATGTTGCTGTCAGGTTTCCTTTTGAAGTCGGATCCTTCCGTCACAAAAATGCTAAATTAGCGGCATGTCTTCTTACTGAAAAACTAAATACTTTGTTCAGTGTGCGTTCTCGTAACCTCGATATTCTGCTGGCACTCCTTTTGTGGGAGGACATTTGAAAAACCTTATAAAAATCATTGTGTTCACAGCTGCTATTAAACTGCCAACTGGATCATGCGAGCAGGGAAATAAGTGACAAGACAAAAACGGAATAACACAACTTTTCTTTATCTTCTGGAGCTTTTTAACTTCATCGGAGGTTGGAAACTGCCCTGCATATAAAGCGTAATTGAATTCTTTGCCTTTTAGTCACTCAATATTCCTGTTTATTCCTTTTTATCACCTGTTGTGTTCATACTGTACAAAGGTACAATCTCTGCTGTGATAAAAGTGGGCTGTTCCTGCTGACACAGTTTCTATGTGACTTTTGGTACCTGCTGGGTACTTTTAGGTGTATTTCTGGACATTGGTGTGATATTTTTGGTGCTTTGGCTGCGTCTGCAGCATCTGCCGCTTTGCTCAGCACTGTGGCGCGGTTACGTAAGTCCGCGCTGTTGTACTACGGCTTTGACAGCTCGCCGGTCTGATCGGTAAGATGTTATGAAATGTGACACAAGTTAGTTGGTTGTCATCTTAATTATTGATGTGCACCTCTGTTGGACGTGGAAATTGGGTTGTTGTGCTCAGCTGTGCAACAAATCCTTCACCCTCTCGGAGTAAAACTGAACAACATCAGAAATATTGTCCTTTGTGAATTTGACAGAAGCGGATGAAACATTTTATATTATTTATTGTTTAACTGTTCTTAGTCTCGCATCCATAATTTAGCATGTTATATGTTTGCTTCTCGTGTCTTTCCAAGAGGTACCGCATATGTTGATGCTTTCTTAATATGAACTTGTTTTGTTATGTGGTTTAAGCCAGTTTATTGGTTTGGCTTTATGAATTGTTCATAATTAAAACTATATAGAATCAGCCACTGATGGCACAGCTCTGTGTTTCACAACTCTTTGCAGCCAAATGTTGCGTGCTGGTGAGGGGGTACTCCAATGAAAAATATTTCACAACGTCGCTGAGAAGAAGGTTGAGAACCACTGGTATATTGCACTGGGTCCTGACCCAGGGTCCGGGACCCCCTTGTGGGGGCATCAGAGATCCCAGTGAGGCCTGAAGCTCCGGCTGCTCTGGGATCTTCAAAATAAAGCTGCTTATTTCAAACAAAACAAGGTTCGGTTCTGCTCTTGTGTGTTAGTGAAGGGGGGTGTTTCCTCCAGTGTTTTGATTCACGGGACAGTTTTGGCAAATCAAAGGTAGAAGAGGGGCTTCACAGCCTTTGGTTGGGAACCGTCTGTACATGGAATGTCCCAACAGGAGCGCTTTGGCTCCAGCAGAAAGAGGCTGAAAATGCATCAAAATTAGTGATCCTCCAAAGCTCTAAATCACGAATGATGAGGAGGTTTTATGATGGCATATGGTGCTGTTTTTTTATACTTACAGAGACAAGTATTAAAAGTAAGTGTTGATACTTTAAGTTCACTTTATTGGTTGCTTCACTAAGCTTGCTTCAAGTGGTTAAAAAGTTCTCTTGTTGTATTTCACATGATGCGAGTGCCTGGATCTCTGCCGCTTTTCCTCCAAACAAAGTTCCATGCAGAGTCATCATCTCTCTCTCTCTCTCTCTTTCTCTCTTTCTCTCTCCCTCTCCCTCTCTTTCGTGCGCGATGCTCAAATTACATGATGCTGTTTTGTGGCCGTGTGCCACAGAGACCATGCATTAAATTTATTGGCCCCGAGTCCTGCCATTTGACACGCAAGACATGGCTAACAGATCTTGTGCCATTTCCCATCTCCTCAGGCTCCCGTGTAAAGCTGACCTTTCCTGCCTGCCGGCTATATTTAAACCGTGAGCACCAGAGACTTATGGTGCTATGGAAAATTTTATTATCAACGGTCTCCATTTGTCTGACTTAATCCAGGCCGGCCGTAGATTGTGCCGAAGCACGCCGTATATTTACACTCTGCTACGGCAAACAAGGGCACCGGTGACAAACCGGACCATCAACGCCCTAGCGGGGGTGATGCCTGGTGAAACATTGATTTGAGCTGCTCTGATGGATTGAAAAGACTTAGTGGAGGCTCTGTGTGGAGTGAGACTCACCTTCAGTACAGTGCGAGAATAAAAAAAGAAGGAAGCGGGGGGCGGGGGATTTTATTTCTTAAGACAGAGGACTGACCAGAGAGTCAAACACAAAGGGACTTGACATTTTGAAGAATTTCAGCTGGTTAAATGTCATAGATTTCAACCTCAGACACATTCATCAGCCTTTACCATTTGTCCTCATTAGAGCAGACAGCAGGTTGAACGAGCCCACACACACACACACACTCACACACCTCGGCGCTCTTTCCCACACACGTACTTATTCTTTCTCAAACTCTCGCCCAGCCATCTGCTTAACCATTCAGTGACACTTTCTTTTTTCTCCCTCTCTGCACACTGGTAGGTATGAGATGGGAGTTCTGAGGGTGCTCCAGGTGGATCTGAAAATGGAAAGCTTCCCAGAGCTGATGGGCAGCCGCTGGATGGCCTGGCAGGTGGAGTATCCAGCCAGTCGTGCCGCCACACAAGAGGCTGAGACGGAGATCCGTCTGGCGCAGGAGGAGCTGGCGGGCATCGTGCCCCTGGCAATGGTGAGTGAGGCCACATCCAGCTCCGAGCAGCTCCCACGTTCAGGGCTGCACACTTGTTACCGTGAATGAGAAACGGTGCACGTAATGTTGAACACCCCATTCTCAGCTCGCACTACAAGTCAGCCTTCACGCTACGTGTTCTTTTTTTAGAGCGTGGCAGAAATGTTTCCCTCTGGTGAGTGTAACTCTTTAATCAGGACTCACAGGAAGGGGGAGGAATAATCTTTGTGATCTGCTCGTATGTTCTGAGCAGATATTAAAAATGAAACAAAAAACACAAATTAACTTTGGAACACCCAAAAATGTTTGCCCCATAAAAATACTTTTAATGCATTCATATTATTAAAATCACAGCAGGGTCATGGTCACTGGTTTGGTGCTCAGTGTTGATAAAAAATGACTGATTCGTGTGTGTTAATGTTTTGCCACTGTGCATTTGTCTCCTATTGATTTAAGAAATAAACCTTACATTTTCTTTCGTCACATTAAGATCGTATAAACTGCCTTAAAACAGGTTATTTTTGAGTAAACGACCCAAATGACATAATCTAAAACACTAGAATATTTTGTGGTACATTGATCGTCGACCTGGTGATTTATTGATGCATTCCAGCAAAGACCGTGATTCCAATTAAGAAAAAAATGTTCATATTTTAAATGTTATATATTTGCATTTTAACAACAAAAATATGTTGGCATTGCTGGTCCCAAAAAAAATCCCACCCCTGGTTAAAACAGAGAAAGAAATGACAAAACGTTCCCCTGACTTGCTATAAAATTCAATCCCACTGTGCAATCACCCTAATGCACAAGTAATCATCCAATCATATATTGCAAGCACATAAATGCACTCTGCGAGGAGCCACTCTCCTTAATAAGTACTTTAACTACCTACTTTCTGTAGCTAAAAGTATGTATATTGTTGGTAGCTAAATATAGAACCTTCCCAGTTTGCGATGGCCTCGGCTTCTAACCGGCTTTCTTTATCTCCAGACACTAAACTGTAGATATTTTCTTTACCAGCGGCGTGGAGACAAGCGAGGTAGACGTCAAAAATGTAGGTCTGCAACCACAAAGTGTGTTTAGGAGCCGGGGCGAAAAGAGACCATCTGTAGCTCCCAACAGGCCTCAGATGGAGTCTGGAAGCTGGATCCGGCCTGAGGGTACGCCCGCAGCTGTGTGTCTACCTCAGCGAGGCGAAGCTAGTCTGGTGTTTGGATTAATTCCTGCAGAAGTTCACATCCGCGAACTTCTCGCAGGATCTCCAACCCAGAGAGCGCCGCTCCCGATAGAGACCTGGGATCATTCAGGTGAATAACTGAGTGGCATCAGTTGCGTCGACTAAAGAGAACGGCACGCTGTCGCATCAGCGCTGATTACAAACACAAAGATAGCATTCATTTCTATTTCGGTGCGTCTAATCTGCATGATACAGACCTGACTGTTGTGCCATTGTTATTCTCCGAGTATTGCCCGTAGCTGTGTAGATGATAGATGCCTGTGGGTGGCTGTTCCTGGATTCAGAGGAACGCGAGGCATCCTCACCCACAGATCCGTTCTCAGGATAATTGAAGCTATGTGTTTAATGCTCCAGTATTGTTCAACTTCTTTCTGCCGCATCCCTTTCATGTCTCATGGTGTATCAACAGCCGGCTTCTCTAGCTCGAGGAATATATAGTTAGCTCCCACACCTTCCTCTGACACAAACTGCATAGATGATTTGCATGATTATCCAGCAAAAGCTGTTTGGAAGAAGAAGTTAAAAGATACCCGCTATTTGCTGCCCAATGAGCAGCAAATTCTTTACTGGACGGCTTTGATTTTGCTTTGCAGTCGCGTGAAGCCGTATCAGCATCAGTGGCTCCTCTATTGTTTTTCTGGAATCATTTGTTTTGTTTCACCGGTTTTGTTGTCAGAGATGTTCTACAGAAGTTGTGAGAACAAAGAGAAGAAGGTGAAATCGTCCCTGCATTTTTCTTTTCTCCAAACCAAATATAAAATGAAATGTTGAGAAAGAAAAAAGAAACAAAGAGCGGGTGTGTCGGTGTTTGTGTTTGATCTGCTGAAATACAGTATTTGTTACAGGAGAAATAGTTCAACCTGCACAGAGTAGAAATAATTAGCATTAGATGTTGGAACAACATAGAAGCCTTCAGCCAGTTAGTATCAGCGTGTTGTAAAAAAGAAATAACATGAATTATAAATAGCAAAAACAACCATGTGTTCATAATGTGGACACATATGTGTCTATGTGTATATTTATAGCCACATATGGGAGCACTAATGTGGACATATGTAGGTAGATAATCATATTAGCTGAATCACTCATGAAAATGAAACTTTGGCGACACAACTTCTCTTGAACGTGATCTGAATGACACCAATAATTTAGGTGATGGAAAGAGTTCACATTCGCTTTGCAGAGTTTACAGGGTTTTTTTTTTTAGTTTATCTCTCACAGTCAAAAAACCTTCATGCGAGGTCAGTTGGTGACTCTAAATTGTCTCCAGGTGTGAATGTGTGTTATTGTGCGTCTCTCCATGTGTGTTGCCTTATGATGGCGACTTGTGAAAGGTTAGCTGAGATCATCTGTGTATGTGTGTGTGTGTGTGTGTGTGTGTGTGTGTGTGTGTGTGTGTGTGTGTGCGTGTGCGTGTGCGCGCGTGTGCGTGTGTGCGCACTCTCTTCAGATGCAGAGCAGGTTGATTTTTCGCCTTTCTTTACCTTCGCTGCCTCTGCTGTTCTGAAAAGCTTCTCAGTGAGTCAGTGCTGCAGCTTTTATCATGTCAGAGACAAGATACAGTTTAGTGAAAGGGAGATGGTTCACTGATCAACATATACCTTTGACACCAGCGTTCCCAACACTCCCACCAATGGCGTTTTGTTGAGAAGAGGTTGACTGGGGCAATTTTTTCCTCTCCTTTTATCCGGCTGCATGCATCCGCCTTTTCTTCTCGGCTTCATTTTGCATCTGCAGCACATAGCACTTCCTTTGGTGCACAGCAGCTCCAGCCGCCCCATGGTACAGTACTTAACACACGACACAAATACTTATACATGGAGACACATTCAGAACTCATTAACTCTGTCTGTCTTACTCTGTCCCCTTTTCTCTTCCCTCTCTCTTCCTTGCTCTTACACACACACAAATACACACACACACGAGCGCGCGCACACACACGCACATAAGGCTTTTGCAATCTGCATGCCCCAATATGAGAGAAGCACACAAGCGAGAAAGAGGAAGGCTGAATTAGATTACTTGGGATCACTGTGGCATGAAAAGGCCCACAGATAAGTTCCTCTCCCGCCTCCCTGCTACACTCCCCGCTGATAGAAAAGAGGAAGTAAGGTAATGTAAGAGCAGCGCCGTCAACCTCTCTTTACACACACATCCGCGCACACATCAGCCGTCGTCACCCACCTTCCCTCTCTCAGGAGAAAACAAAGTCCAATTCCCACAGAAAGAGAGTTTCTGCTCACAGAGCTGCACCCCCCACCCCCTTCAGTCGAGGAAGAGAAGATGGAGATGTGGCAGACTTGTTCAAACATGCAGCAGAATATTTGACGATCGCGTGTCCAGGACAGACGGGGTCCGACGCTGGAGCGGTGGAGCATTTGTGCGACCAGAGTAGCACAGTAAGAGAGAAAGAATTGTATTATTTTATTCTTTTTAAATCCAGCTGTTTTTACCACTTCGACTACAGATGGTGGACATTTTACACGGCTGCTGACTGAAACTGAATCACTCCTGGGGATAAATCAAGTTTTTTTGAGTCTTGCAAACATCCAAAAGCAGAAGAAAAAAAAGGCCACCACATTGGATGAATTTTCCACTGTTCAGCAGCTCAAATTCTCAACATAAGAAAGCTCAACTTAATGGTGCTTTTCGGTGTCATTTTTCATTTTGATGTTCATGGCAATCAGAGTGAAAAACCTTTTTACCCTTTACAATAATTCCAGACTGAATACAGCCAACGCAAAAATACTCCTCAGACTTTATGTTGCCTGTGAGGGAGAAGTTAGTTTTAAAGGGAAACTGTCTGCTGCTGCTCATTACGAACACTCTGTTTCACCCAAACTCAACCTTTTCTTTATCCTAATTTTCATCAGACTTGTTGTTTCTCCCTCGTCTTGTCGACGATCCCAAACATCAGTGAGGAACGTTGGGGCTTTATGCCCCCCTAGTGTTCAGACACTCCCCCTCCCCACCAACACAAAAGAGGAGTGTCTTTGAAATAATGACAACATATGCATTTTTGATGGGGGGGAAAGCTTCTGAGGTGCAGCTGCTTCCCTTTTATCGACAATCACTGCGACAAACAGCTGGCTACACTCGACACGTGCCGTGATTGGCGGCGTGCAGATTGACTGGCAGGTTTAATTGTACACTGGTATCTTCGCCGTTGCTAGCTTAGCTGCGAAACATTTGCATAATTTAGCCAGATACGGCGTGCTAGCAATAATTTGGAGGAAATGTGTTTCTCAAGAACACCTGCAGTTATCGGACGCATTGCTGGACTGCCAAGTGGCAGATCTCCCACAACAGTACAGCTGAACTCAGTGACTCTGCCGTCTGCAGAGCGCTCATGGACTGCGTCGCTCCCTCCGACTGTCTGATCGTTGAAGAGTTAATCGACGACTGAACATCGCACCTGGTTAGGTTGTTTTGTACTGTTGTGATGAACTCTGACGTATGAAGATATTACACAAGTGTAGCAATATGGTAGTGAAGTTGTCAAATACCGTACAGAAAAGATCCTTTTGTTTGAACAGTTTGGAATCGTCCGGCAATCTCACATTCGGTGTTAATGTGTAAATCAGCAGCCGAGCTGTTTCCAGTATCAGTGTGTCCCTTTTTTTGGAGCGCTCCGAACATCGCTGATGTATTCTGCAGAAACACACCGACACTGACATCCTGGGAGAGTTCCCACAACCGTTTTCAGCCAGCAGGCGAAAGCGAGTCCATTATTCAATTGTGTGTTTGCCTCCTGTTTCATTGTATTACTAAAATCGGCGCTTCTGAGGGACAAAGTAATGAGCCGAACGTGGTTGACAGCTGCCTAAAGCTGCGGTGTTGGGCGTTGATCTTCAGCAGGACCTACAGGAGCCTGTTTGAAACACTATATCTCACAGAAATAGAAAAAAATTATTACTTAATGGAGCTTTGAAAGAAATATAATCGTTGCGCTGCCTTTGTTGTCAGCTGCACTGTAACTCCGAGTAAAGATGAACTAAAAGCTTTTTAATGCAGTCTCTTTGGTGCCATTGTTATTGTTAATGCATTTTTCCTTTCTTTATTATCATAGGGGAGCGCGGGGGTCCTTCTATGATCCACGCTGTTGACAGTAAATCAAGGTTACAGATGAAAGAAAGACAGAAAAAGAAGTGTGGAAAAGGGAGAAACACCGAGAGGAGAAAGGGAGTGTTGGCTGAGATAGTGGAGGGAGGTGGGGGGGGGGCAGAAACACACAGGGTAATTCTCCAATCTTTTTTAATCAAGTTAAGAGGGGAAACATCACAGAGCATGCTGAAGGCATCTGTTGACACAACAGCTTCTCTAGAAAGTCTTTTCATCTGTAATTAGCACTAATTAGCCTAATAAGCCAGACTGAATTCTGTCGTGATGTAAAAAGCCGGCGTAATTGTGTTTTGACCAGAAATAATCTCATAAAGCGAATGAAAATCCGTAACTGACCATGTCTCAAAAGGTTGTAATGTAATAAAGCTAATGACTATTAGTAATGGGAAGCTTATTTTGGGTTTGATCACATTTATGGCCTATTACTCCGATGGCTCCTCAGACCCGTTCCCTGCTCATTTATGGCGAGCTCTAAATTATTGCGCCCTTGCTGCAATTGATTATTATAAAAAGGTCTTTTTATTACACTCACCCGGCCAAGGGATCGGCTCCGCCACGGGTGACACTTCTGGGAAAGCACCGCCACCGTTCGGAAGGGATGAGCCCCTCCTTTTCCCTCGCTCTTGCCTTTGAACAGGACTCCTCCTGCGTATTGTCACAGGCCCACCTGCTTTGGCGGGGCTCGGAGCGCCTCTTTGCCACTCCGTCACCGATTTCACACTGTGAAGCAGGAGTTCTGCAAATGCAGCAATTATTTCAAAAGCCGGGAGAATGAAAAGAGTACTCAAAAGTTTTCCGTCAGTTTAGGGGCGAGCAAATGCCCCAGAACTCCTTCTGTCGGTGGTAATGCTGCGTGGCTGTCCCCGCTTATCTCCTATTCACCTGCTTTTTAGGAAGCTTTTTCCTTTTTTATTCACTCTCTGTATTTCACTGTTTTCGGCTTGCACCAGACAAATGTACATTAATGCATTACCAATCTAGATTAATTGCCTCCCTCGCCGTCCCCCGCCTCCGCGCGCCGCCGTCCTTTATTCTACTTAAAGTGTGAAAGAGCTGTGTGTTTTTTGGGTCATCTCGAGATGGATCTTAAAGGCAGTAATTGGATGCCTGAGCAGATTTCCCCCTGCACAGTAGGGGGCTGGTCCATTATCTTTCACCGTCGCGAAGTAATATGCTCCTGTCCGGCCTGCCCTCATCATCATTACCCGTGCCGTGGATGCCTGGTGATGGAGAGGGAGCAGGAGGACAGGGCATACATCATATCTGGACTCATCAGTCTTCCTGTTGCAGCCAAGGCACCAAACTGTGCTCACTCACACCAGCGTTCGCAGGCATAGAGATGAGGAGAAATGAAAGCACCCGTTTGTATTCACGTGCTGCTCCAATGTATTGTTAAACAATACATCATCACCCCCGGCTTTCTCCGGCCACTTCTGCTCTCACATGATAAAGTCATCTATCAACATCTTCCGATGAATGTTTCATTTTACTCCTTTCGATTCCATTCCTCCTGCTGCGACGCACATCTTTTCCTGCCCGGCCAGTGAAACCGGGAGATCCATTTATCAAACACGCGGTTTGGACACGCAGACACGAGAAGCCTACATGCCAGCTAATCCCACTGAAACACATCCCGGGCGCAGGCTACGTTCTGCCAGCTGTTTATTGGAGGATCGTGTTTTATTCACTCTGCATAAACCACCTCATTTCAGTCATCTAATAAGCTTTATCAACTCTGCTCCACTTCTGCTGAGTCTCGGCTGCTTGCCCCTGCTGTTTAATGGAATGGGATAAAACACGGCTATTTTTTTCCCCCAACATAGCATGCGTCATACAGTTTACAATAAGGGGCTGATGGATGGACCCCAAGCGAGCAATCCATTAGCATCCACTACAGCTTAGAGGCTGATGATGAAGTGGTAGCACTAATTGAGGCTGCCGTCGTGTGCACGTGTGCCACGCTACATGCATGTTATTTAGCACTCGTGACAAATGGAGAATCCAGAACACAAGTCGAACATTTGAGACGACGCAGCTTCACATTTCTCCGTGTGGTGTGACTCATCCGTCACCAGCGGAGGTAAAACCGGGTCAGAACGGCCGGGAAGTTTTATTTATTTATTTTATTTGGGGCTCTTCGTATCGAGTTTGAAGTCAGTGCGTGAACTTCTGTTCTTGTTTGGTCGCGCAGGTAGATGCACGGGCACATTTCTCGGGTGACACCGGAGAAGCTTGAAGGAAACCTTTTTTTTATCTGAAGAACGACACTGAGTGGGATGATTATTGCGACGGCATCACAAAATTATCCAGCCGACTCACCTTTCTCCGAGGCATTTCAAAAGTTTCTCCGGGAGTGAGTGTGAATTACTTGTTTACTTGCCGGAAGATGACCCCACACATCATTGCGTAACTCTCGGCCCAAACATTTGTGTGGCGGATGATTTTTTTTTTTTTTTTTTTGCTTTGCTTCCAGAGAAACGTTTGAGACCTGAACCCTGTGGAACCACTTATATCCCGGTTCCTCTAATAGAATACTGTGAACCTTCATCCCTGTCACAGCGGCGCTCTCGCTTCTCATAACTCTGTCAGTTACGGCGGAGGGGGGGAAAAAAAGAAAAGTTTGCACAGCAAAGCAGAAAATAGAAAATACGGGAATGAAGTGAAGGGGCCGGATGCAGACTGACAGATCAATCTCATAGTGACACTCGTCCATATCACACATCTCCAGATAATTGTTAACATCCCACTTCACATTCTGGCCCAGTTTCGTTCATTCTGGCTTTAATCCCTGCCCACCAAAGTTCGAGAGGAATGTGTGGATTTTTTTTTTTTTTAAAGCAGTAATGGACTCCACAATGGAGCTGACCTTTGTGCCTGCTGAGAGGGTCCTGTGTCCGGAGGGCAGCTAAGCCAAGCTAAGCCAAGCTAAGCTGGCAGTATGGATCTCGATCAGAGACGGGTGAAGAAATCAGACAGAGATCAGGAGGTCATCCCCCCACGGGCACGGTTGGCTGTTGGTGAAGAACTCTCAATCGATCGCCCACGTGTGATAGATATTGGACTGAAATTGAGCAGACTGGGCGCAGGCAGGGTTGTTTCCCTGCCTCTCTGGCCTCTGGGCGTCTGCGCTCAATGGGCGAGCAGCAGGGGGCACAGGCAAGGAAATGCCAGAGCAGTGGCAGCATCCATCAAAGCACCCAGCAGCCACCTCCCCTGAGCCCCCGCTGATCTCTCTCTTACTCATCTGGAGGTTCGCAGAGAGCTGCTCTCCTCCCCGGTGCCCGACCTTGATTCCTTCAGAGCTGAGTCCGACTGTTGTTGAAAATCCATCGGGGACGTCCGCCGCTCCCCTCTGACCCACTGATCTAGATGTATTACAGGTGCGGTATTCATGAGAACGGCAAAGAATTTGTCCTATAAACCTTAAAATATAGTTCCTCTGCCGTCCGCCATGTTTTATTCACGAGCTCCGTTTCGCAGCATGAGGTGCACCGGGCTCCCGGGGAGGCTTTGCCCCTCTGGCACCAGCCCTCAATAATTCCTATATATGTAATTTTGCAAGCGCAGGCACTAATACGCTTTTCTAAATGTAACTTCAGAGACAAGCAGGTTTTCTTGAGATGGCCTGAAGATGAAGAGGGGCAGAGAAGAGGCCCTTTTTTTTTAGTTTGGTACTTGCAAAAACCAAAACCTTTCCATGTTGTATTTTTGTGTGTGTCGTGTGTGAGAAGTTACGAAGCCTCTCAGACCCTTTGCAGTGGAGAAAATTATATTGTCAATAAGTGATGTCGACAAAGAGATGGAGAATAATTCATGATGTAATTAATATTTGCGGAGAGATTTATCCTGTCAGCAGCTTGTCATTGTGGCACTTCCCCACAGTCAAGTTTATCCATAAATCATGCGCACTCATAAATAATTTACTGTAGAGGCTGATCCACTGTGACTAAAACATCAATACTGTCCATGAAACGTCACGTGAGTCCTCTTGTACAACTTTGGCAAACTGCTCAGATTAACGCCGCTCCTGCTGCGTCATTGGTTGACCTTTGAGAGGAAGTTAGCGGGCCAACAAGCACAGAGTAGATCATTTTGCCAGCGAGTCCATTTAGCCCGTGAATTCTTGTTGGGTTTTTTTTTGCCGCCCTTTGTACCTCAGGTACAGAGAGAAGTGGCGCTTGAAGTGTTTGCTTTGCTGTTGTCAGAGCTACGCCGCCTCGGTGAGGCTGTCGGAGCATGTGTTGACCATTAGAGTCTCGGCATTGTGACCTTGAGCGAAACACTTTCCCGCACTTTCCTCTGGAAGTCGCTGCCCTGAAAATATATCAAATCTCGTACATAGAGTCTCCAAATAAAGCCTGGAGTCGAGGCGCTGCCGCGCTGCCGTGCAGCGCTCCCGGAGCCCGTTCTCATCCGCTTTTCTCTGCAGTCTGAAGTGTCTTTTCACGTCGTCGCCATTGTGTTGTCAGATTCCCACTGACTTTGTCACCAAATGTCAGATTGTCATTTTTTTTTTTTTTTAAGAACTCTGCTCAAGTCTTTCATCTCAGTCCGTTACACTTCCTCCTCGTACTCGACCGTCTAAATTATATAACCCCCTCCAAAAAAACACGCTCTTTAAGGGAGCTCAAAAACTTCATGCTGCAACAATGTGTTTTTTCCTGCTGCAGTTTGCCCTCCCCAATGGGAAGGAAAGAACGTTTTATTCTCTGCATCGCCCAAAGTTTGTCTGATTATTTTAAAAGGGACTGATAATCCACAGCTGTAAAGATGCTCAGTGCAGCATAAAGACGGTCTCTGGCTGCAGTTTGCTCCTGTCGTCTTTTTGACACAGGAAACCAGCAGAGACTCTTCACATGAAAAAAAAAGAGACATGTATCCTAATTAGGGCGTTTTGAAGCAGTGATTGGTGGATTTTGTTAACCTTTAGGCAGAGCCGTGTGGCTGCCCCCGCCCCCACTCCCTCCCTCTGACCCTGGCTAATTGGCTGCTGCTGATAGGATCATATTTACTCCCCCCCTCCTCTTCTCAACTCGGTCGTTCCACAGAACAAACAATCATATTTTGCAAATTGTTGACCTTTTTGCGAAGGCAAACATTTAGATGATAAAGGGTAAGTTACAGGGAGCCAGCAAACACCGATAGCGTGAATGTGTAGCAGCAGATTACGAGTGAGCAGAGTTGGTCAGCGTGGACGTATCTTTCAGATCTCATTCGTGAAGAAACAAGAGACGTTTGTGTCAAAATATCAATAATTAAAAAGAATACAATCAAATATAATGCAAAATAAACAAGGCTAATAGATGTGACAGATACATCTGACAGCCAGTGCTGTTCAGCACATTCAGTGTCTTCGATGTCTTTTAATTTGGTAGATGGTGAAAAATAGAGTGCTTAGAGTTAATATTATGAGTTTAACCTTAGATGCAGAGTGGAACGCCCTCTTTCACTTGGGTTTTTAAACACACTGAGTTCATGTGTAAGCAGGATGCAGGTGAACACAACGTTTTCTTTGTGGTTTTCTTTGCGATATCACACCACCATAACGCACCTTGGCCTGAATGATCTTGGGACATACTCAGTTAACTGGTTTCCCAGCTGATAATGAACAGTGATTATGACTGATGAATGAAATTGGCTAACGCCAATCAAGTATTATTAACTTGTCTTTATCTCGTCTCATATTTCAGCCGCGTCCTCTGATGATTCAGGGTTATAGGGGAGATTTTTTTGTTTCACGACAGCCAGCTCTGTAATTGAGCCCTTTGACCTATCGGCGCTTCGGTGTGGTTAATTTTTACTACCCACACTGACAGACTGATGAAGTGCCCTTTTTATAATGTGTCCTAATTACTGAGCGAGACACCTACTAAACTGCCCCCCCTCCCCCCGTTACCTTCACTCCCTGGCAGGAATCCACTCTGCCCATGTTCTCGGCGTGATCTCTCACTCCTCCTCTTTTATATTGAGAGGAGCGACTATCAAAGCGGCCATTGAGTCGGTCCTCTGCCACGAGCCGGATCAGATCTCTGACCAGCGTGTAACTCGGACAGGCTGCCGAGGAGCAGTCAGGTGTGTTTTTAGGAGGCAGCGAGGGATGACCGCCAAAGTGGAGCCGGGTCCTGGTGCGCCAAATCCTTCCGCCACCTTTATCCCGTCAGCCGGGGGAAGAGACGAGCGAGAGAGAGAGAGTGAGAGAGTGAGCGAGAGAGAGGAGGGAAATGAAGACAGGAGACTAACTGGTCCATTCTTGGAGGAGCAAGAGTGGGAAGAGAAGAAAAGGGAAAGAAAGAGAGAGACCCTCATTAAAAGGCAGTGTGTTGGCTTCACAACCATCCCACCACTTCAATGCGCTGTCATGCAGTGATGTATCGCTCTGCATGGTGCTACCAAGGCCTTTATTCCCACTCTCATCCATGTTTCTCGCTTCTAGCCAATTAAACGCCCACTGGAATAGAGGGTAGGAAGTGCCATATTGAGCATTGCACAATGTGGAAAGAAGAACTGATGAAAGGACATGTCTCTTTTAGTCTGCTTAATAGCTCCAGGACACTGTCTGAGTGGCGTTTAATGTCTACAGCATATAATTCACGATCCGTGCACTCCTATTTTGGTTTCCCCACACGTCCGCATACTTTATCACCGAAGGATGAAAATGTTTATCAGAACTATGAATATTTCATTTACTATAGGTTAGTTGACTATTGGCATACTTCATGGCCCTTTTAATGATTTTGCTCTTGAAATGACATGGAAAACCATAAAGAGTCCCGCGTCCAATGACAAGTCATCAATCATCGCAGTAAAAAGCAGCAGACAGCATGTTTTTTGGCGCTTGTTTCCCTGCTGCTGTGGCACCGTTTTTGTTTACCTGGTCAGCCTGTTGGCTCTCTGATGGCCCAGACGGTTTGCTGCCCTGACACGAACACGTGTACACGTTAAGCACATACGCGGTGTTTACCGTCCTCATTTTTTTTGACGTCTGATGAATAATGCAGAGCGGCGGCTGAGGAACCGACACCGCGTTTGACCCGTTCATTTGTTGCCGTAGCCGGGACGGCGGGGTCAGAATGCGGATGCGTGTTTTGCGCGGGACTTCGGGGCAGGAGCGAATCGCGACGCCAGGACGGCGGGGCAGAGCCTTGCTACTTCTCATGCTGGCCATGTCACTCAGGCTGACACCATAAATCTCACTTATTTTCAGATCCAGCCGAGACACAGGCAGAAATTACGGCCCAGAACACATTACCAGCCTCAGCAGCGAGCTGAATGCTAACAGCGAGATCTTTGATAAAGCAGACAGGCAGTTCTCCCACAGATTATTGAACAAAAAGACTCCGATCTGGAAGACTCGAGGGGGCAGATTGGGGAGTAAGTAAAGCACAAACACCAGCGTCAACAGGTGAGCGTTACATAAACATGCAACCCGCATGCTCAGAAGTGTCTTAAAAGACGATAATTAAGTCAGCTGTGCGAAACCGACGCTCGCCAGTGGGGGAAGAGAAGCAACAAAGGGACACGACTGGGAGATGTGGAGTGACTCATGAAATGGTGATGAAAAGCTGAAGAAAATGAGTTCTGATTTTTTACCCTGGTTTTCTATCAGACTGGGTGTCTTTCTTCGGATCCCGGTAACACGTGATGGTGCGGTCTCATTACCAGTGCACATGGGCGTTTGGTTGCGAGGTTCAGGATTTTCATACCGTAGCTGCAGCTTCCCTCTCCGCCTCGCCTGCCGTACGAGCTGGCTCAGGGGCAGCAGACACCTGGAGGCAGATGCCCTCAGGGATCCATTGGCGAGCTGTATGTTTTAACTACATCATTTGTTTTGTAAAATAGTACGAAACACTCGGTTAAAAGTGGACTGAGACTACTTGGATAACGCGATTTTCTGTGGATCCAGCATGAAACGACATATTGCTTCTCCCACAGGATGAAGACAGTGTTTCTCTTCCTGTTCGAATATCAAATCCCCCCCTAAAATATGAATAAGCAATATACGACTCTGCATTTTAATCATAAGTTTGCGAACATGATGAGAGCAAAGTGAGATGTTCACTCACACGCTCGCAGTCGTGACAGTTTGTGCGCCGCATGATGCATATTTTGCAGCCGGGCTGCCTTGTTATTTTTCTAATACCTACATTGTTTGTTGCAGATTATCCAGCACCACATTATTCCTGCAACAACAGACCTTAATTGTGAGCAAATGAGGACGTTATCAGCCGACTCGGGCTGCGCTGTAATAGACTTGTAATCTGTTTGATTAATATTTGATGCAAAGAAATATCACTTTATGACAGAGCACAGAAATGTATGATTTTTTTTTCATGACTCACGCAAATCTGTTCGTCCCGTTTTGGCAGTTTTATATGATGTAAAGAATAGTGAGTGTAAACAGGGACGGTTCCCTCCTTTCTTTGGTCAAAGCAGCAGAAACAGGACTGTGAGATTTGGTGGTCTCCATTTTCTGAACAAAAAGAAAACACGGCATTCACAAGTATCCATCACCAAAATTAAACACTTGACATAATAGCGGCTCATCAGGTCATTTTTGTAGCTCCACGGGCCCATATTTCATGGCGTCTTCATCCCAGACTGCTCGGGGCTGCTGATGTGCACCACTGGTCTCCATTTTGTGTTTAATTGCGCTGTCTGTGTCGAAGTCTGTGGACCACTGATGCATCACTGTGGGATCCCGCTGTGGCTTATTACTGCCAGGCTCCGTTCTCAGCTGCTCTCAACCTGCTGGGTCATCTCCAAGTACTGTAATCTAACATTAGCCCCTGCTTTCACCGGGTCTCAACCATTTACCCCATCATGTATTATAGATGACCCTCTGGAAATGGAGGAATCCCAGCAGACATAGAATTAATTTACAGCAATCCTCAATTTTAAGGGGAATTGAATCAAAGTCGGCGGCACACTGAGAGGGGGTTTATATTGCTATATAACACTGTCACAGTCTATAAAATTGTAATGAAAAGCCATTTGAAGATTAAGTGTTTTTTTGTGATTCATTGGTATCTCTTGGCTCAGCTAATAATCATTTCACTCCAAAGCTGAATGGTCTCACAAACGACCGGGCTTCTTTCAATCAAACCTAATCCTCCTTTTCTCTTTTTTTTTGAATGGGACCGATTTGCAAGCTCACAAACGCGGGGAGAAGTCTTTAGAAACACGAGTTGACAGAACGCTGTAAAAATCTTGTGTACTTCCCTCGGTGAGTGCGAAACACACATGGATGTGGACAGGAAGTCAGACACTGTTGATTGGCCCTGTCTGTGCTTGTCGGGTTTAGCGATATTACTCTAAACAAATGTGACGTTTCATTCAACAGGCGTTGCTCCAGAGTTTGATTTCTCTGTTAGAAAAAAGAAGAAGAAGAAGAAGGGGGAGATGATCGTGACTGGATGTCTTTCAGAGCTGGAAAAGCTTCAATACAGCACCAACAGAAAGGAACCTATCGCGGCTCTCGCCTATTGAAACTTAGGGGAATCCGAACAGCGTCTTTGTGCAGAAAGATGTCAATGACCGGATGAATGCAGCTCACAGTTAGAGGCTTTTGTTGCGTCCTATAATTAACTAAAGTCACTTCAGTTCACCAGTAGCAGGAACTCTGTTTGCTCTATAGTACGGCCACTTGTGACCCCTGTAGCGCCTTTTTATTGTGGTTTGCCAATGTTCCTTGAAGTGCAGCTTCTTTGGCTGAATGGTTTGAAGAGACGATCCGATGTGCATTGGTGACATTACAGAGCAAAAGTTATCTCAGACTTTTTCCTAATTGGCTCCAATTATTTTCTGTGACAACAGCGTGTGTGTGTGTGTGTGTGTGTGTGTGTGTGTGTGTGTGTGTGTGTGTGTGTGTGTGTGTGTGTGTGTGT
>JAUESF010000012.1:3822729-3837934 GCA_032274765.1 Malacoctenus tetranemus | reverse complement strand
GTGTGTGTGTGTGTGTGTGTGTGTGTGTGTGTGTGTGTGTGTGTGTGTGTGTGTGTGTGTGTGTGCGCGCGCACGCGTGCGTGTGTGCGTCTGTAATGAAAGGTTAAGATTTCTGTACAGGGTAATGAAGCTGTGCTATTGAACCTAAAGAGCTGAGGCTGTCAGGGACACTGAGGTCATTTACCAGCAGAGTTTCAGCTGCAGTGCAGAGGGCCAATTGTACCAATTGGTGCTCTTACATGAAGCCCAGTGAAGACTGAATGGACAGTAAGAACTAATTTACTTAGTATGGACCCAACTAGTCTCCACAGGTTAGATTTCAGCAAAATTACACAAACGTAAACATATTATATATGTTTAATCTCACCTTGGTTTCATGTTGATGCTGGGCATATTGGAACGTTTGGTGTTGATTTGTTTGATCAAATTAATGAATGATGGTTGATGTACCTTCCAATAAAAGTGGAGTCACTGAAATAATAATTACATTCGCGGAGCCTCCTCACAATTTTGCCTCGATGAAAGACGACGAAGCCCTTCTTTGATTTGCCAAGAATTTACAGTGATGTTAAAGCTTTTTTCTCCAACACTGAAAAAACCTTGAAGCCTTTCAGTATAAAAGCATTGGGCGATTACCGCACGGGGCTCTTCAGGCTACATTTATGTTTTTGTCTGTTCAAAAATGCATTTCTGCTGTTGACCGCCGTCATGCAGGTAAAGAAAAAGATCTGCCACGGTGATCTCTTCTGACTCTCTGAATATTACTTACATACGAGATGTTATTTCCTTTCAAAAAAAGTGTTTTCTGATAAACAAAGGCATTTTTCTGGGAACACTTGGGCTCAGAGTTCATCTCTCCATCTTCAATACCCACCTAATCCAACCTGGGGTCGCAGGGAGCTGGAATCGATCCCAGATAACTCCGGGTGATTGGCAGACGACACCCAGAACAAGCTGCCAGTCCATGCGAGGGCCAGCACAAAGACATCATTACAGACACTCCCACATGCGCACACTTTGGACTCACCAGTCAATTGAACCTGCTTGGCGCCGTCTCGCGGGAGGGAGCTCGGAAAGGGAGATCATGCAAACACGCACACTGATTCAAACGGGGATTTTGTGTTTGGTCAGAGTGCTCACCGCCACGTTACAGCTTCCAGGAAATCTTATTAAAGAGGGGGAGGGAAAAAAAACATTTCAGTTTAGCCTCTTTTCAGACATCCTGAGGGATTGAGCTCAGCAGCTGCCATCCGTTCCTGACTGTCCACACAGCGTTCATTCCAATTCCACTGTGATTTATGTAAAATTATCCCTAATTGAGCTGTGATTCTACGTTTCCTCCTCAGGTCATTTTTATTACCACTTGTAGGTCAACCCTTTTTACTCTCACCTGTTTTTTTTTCTTTCACAGATCTGTCATTTTTATAATAAAACCTGCCACACTGATTCGATTCCCGTCCCTCTTTATGCCCTCAGGACTCCGAGATCTTGAACACGGCCGTGCTGACTGGGAAGACGGTGGCTGTCCCGGTGAAGGTGGTGACCATCGGAGTCGACGCCTCCGTCACCGACGTCTCGGACGCAGTAAAGTGCCGCTCGACAGACGAAGATGTGGTGAAGGTCAGTGAGATAAAGTGGTGGAAGAGAAACGAGGCTCTGTTGCGCTGCCATGATAAAAAAAAAAAAAAGTTTAAAAACGCAGCTTTTACTTTTAAGAGCTGTGAAATTGTGGCGCTTCAGGTCGAAACCATGTGCAGAAATCGGTCTCCTTGCTTCTTTTATTTTCTTAAACGCGTTTGTAGTTTAGTTCATTATGGAATAAACTGGTTTATTGTGCTTCTACATTTTGCTGCACATTTGTATTCATTTGATATTAATTTTCCTGTTCAGACCATAACTTAGTTTAACTCGATTTTGCAACACACTCATTGATTCAAAACAATAAACTGCCTGAATAATGCAAAAAGTGAAAAGTTTTAAAAACTCCCACATTGTAAACTGCAGTATATGTGCATTTAATGAGATAATTTGAGCACCCCAGTTGTTGTGAAGCTTTGCAGAAAAGTACTATAAGCTTTAGAATTAGATGAGAAGATCTTCTATGTTTAGCACATCTATATAAATCCTCCAGAAAGGATAAAGAAAGCGCTGGCAAACAACATGAAAGAGTGCGTTTGATATGCAGTGACTACTGACAAGTTTCTCATTTTTATAACCCCCTTTTAAACCTGGGGCACAAAGCACAACTGAGTAAAAAGTCCCTGGTAGCGTTGTGAAGCCGAGCCCGTGTCAGCGACTGTGCTGTGCAAAAATGAGAGAAGTCGCTCTGCTGCAAAACCTCCCAACAACTCGAGAAAAAGCCCCACAGGAAGAAGATCTGCTGGCCTGTTTCTGTTTGTCCCCGGCTGAGACGTTCCTGTGGATCAACCAGAGGCCAAAATGTCTGGGCTGCTGGCGATTCGATGGTAAAACAGTGATCGATGCATCTCAATGCTCAACACATGATCTACTTCCCCCTTGCATTGTGACTGATTCTCAAAGTCGGAAGGGAATCTAGAAATTACTCTCAATTGAGATTATTGGTTTCTTTCCTAATATAACTCAAGTAAAAGTAGAGTGCTGTTGTGCAACAAACTACTTGAGTACGTGTAGATTTGAATGCGTTTCAGATGATTCAATGTAGCTGGTCTTCAGTGAGGTCCCAAAGCTCAGGATGTTCCCAAAGTCAGTGAAGAAAGCTGTCACATTGGCTCTAAATACAGACCAGATTTGAACACTGAGTGTCTTTAATGTTTTATTGTTGTGGTTTCTTCTTGGGTAACCTTTGAAAATATGTGGTCATAAATTTGTGACTTTTTGTCAAAGCGAAAAAATAAGATTTATTTTGGTATTTCAAGGCCTCTGACCGTGTCTAAAAGCTGCGTTAGAAGTGGTCCGTGTTTTGTAAAAGAACAGGGCGCCGAGAAAGTCGCTGTTGAAAAGTTCTCCGTTGGTCATCGTGTTCCCCGGCTGCAGCTCGCTCTGGGACGCTCCTTCCTCATCACGAACGCGAACGTGACTAATTTATTTAATTTCGACCAGGGGAACTCGTAATAAATAAACAGAGAGTGACATTATTCCTGAATTATGAATCACGGCTACACATTAGATGATGCTTCCACTCACTCGTGGCCTCATCGTTGCAGTGAGTTTGTGAGGAACACCTCGGGTCGCATGCTTCTTTCTTTAAACTTCTTTGGAGATTTGTCTCATTTGTTCAGATATTGTCCGATGTATGTAGGCAGAAATGAGGCTGTGCCCTCATTATTTTTTATGCACGTCCTCTGTTATTTTCAAACTCTGACAGCTTGGTTCAGGATCCAGGTTTTATAGAGGCCTGTGTGTAATTCCCTATAAGTGCACTGGTTTGTTTTTGTGAGGACAGAAGGACGTCTTCTCTTTGACACGCTCTTCCCTCGCGCTGCAGCGCCTCATATGCTGCTGCTGACTTTAGTCTTTGCAAGTTTCCTTTATTTGTTTTCTGTCACTGTCAAACTGTAATGTTTGGTGTATTGGTCTCTAAATGAGGATAGTTTAAATCTACTCTGAGGTACTCAGTCGTACTCAGCACTACTCATTACATTCAGAAAAGCTGAATCTGTGTTTGGCGCTCACAGAGAATACATATGTCTTCTATTTTTAACAAATTCCTACAGCAGGATGTCAGTGTGTGTCTGCAGAATAGCATAGTTACCAATAATGACAGAGGCAGCATCTGTCCGTCCGTCCAGCTGGAGGGTGCAGGAGCCAATCTGACCCCTGACAGGTTGCCAGTCCACCTGAGCAGAAACATCGACAGACCCACAATCGCATTAACCACAATCAACTATTTAGACTCACTAATTGACTGCGAAAGGAAATCGGAGGAGCCAGAAAAAATCCCACATTCCCGAGTGAAGCACCACACTGTAGAGGGAAAGCAACCACTTTTAATCATGTGTTTAAGTTTGCATAGACTGTCACAGTGAAAACAATATTTAAACTGCAGCCAGGCCTGAGTGTTTGGACGTAGCGTTGCTGGTGTGATTGAGGGTCAGGACGTCTTTGTTTAGAGTTTGTATGTTCTTTCTGTGAGTCTCAGGGACCCCCACACACGTGTAGGAGCGAGCGCTCGGCTCTCTGTGCCCGTGATGTGCCAGTGAGCTGCTCAGGATGTGCGCTGCTCTTTTGCTGGCCGTCAGAAGGGATAAGCTCCCAGTCAAAGCGATCCTAACTCTGATAAAGTGGGTACAGGAGAGCGACGGAGGGAAGTTTCTGAACTCTATTTTCCTGCAGTGTGCTGCATGAGTGCCCGCGTGGCCGAGTTGGCGGTACCTACTGGTGCATGTTAAAGACTCTGTGAAATTCAGGCATTGTTGCCTCATCCTTCAGGTCAGCGTCTTTGTGCTTTCTGGCCTGTGGATGTATCGACTCGATGCTCGGGTGGCCATAGCTCTCTGGGTTTTTCCTACTTCCTCATCCTGACGTTAAACAATTGTTTCTTTCAGAATCCACTTCTGACTTCTCGTTTAGTTCTTTTCCTTAAAACAACAAAACAAAACTATTTGGGCGACTCACCACAACCTGCCGTTGTGTGTCAATTCTTCCATCATCACAGAAACTCCAGGTCCAGTTACTAGAGGTATCGTATCGCCCCTGTTACCATGGAGCATGGCTCCGTGAGAGTTTGTATGTTCAGACCCTCCACTCGCATCAAAGGGAGTTGTGCGGCGTATGCAGAGCAGTCTGAGCCGCCTAATTGCTTCTGTCAAACTGGCTCTGTGTACAAGCCAGAGACAGACTCTTCCCCACCTTCATGCTTCCTACTCCCATCGCTCATATCTGCCGCGGATCGTATCTGTCTGGTGAGTTGTTAATTTCCTGGGCTCGATCCAGAGACAGCCTTAATGTCCTTTGTAAGTATTCTCCCGTTAGCTGCCTAATGTGTCTGATTAATGTGGCGGTGGATCCTCCTGGACGTTTATGATACTTTGTGAGGCAGAATGACGGAGAGTGCGTGATTCACTCTGACGGTACCAACTTTGCTCGCTGGCACAACACAAATAGAGCAGCGTAAAGGTGCACCGGGGGTTAAAGAGGCCGTGGAGTGGGTGGTAATGTCCTTTTTCTGTTAAAATATTGATTTGAGGCTTTGTTGGCCAGTAAAGAGAACGCAGCAGGAAATTATAAGCCAGTCTGTGAAATGTGTTGGGATGGCTTGGTGTCAACTGCCATGTTTCCCATAATTGTTTCTGCTTAGATTGTTTGGGAATAGATGGAAATGCCAGCAGGCAGTTAATTTCCCTGTCAGGAGGCCCTCCGTGGCAGAGCTGTATGTTAATAAATCCCACAGTCATTTTCAAACTCTTTCACTCCACGGAAAAGGGCGGCAAACTTCACACGGCTTCTGGCGAGCAGAGCCAATAATGAGGATGATCGGGTAAACATGTTATTCCACCACGTACTCCGTAAATGGACCCAATCAGTGAGCCTCCAACGGGGGCCCGGTCAGGTGTGGGGCTTCGCCTGCAACCCGATGCTATGCGGAAAGGCTGCGGAGCCCAAACTTAGGTGGGAGATGAAGAAGGGGGGGCTGTCAGAGTCACTTCAGTCTCAGCAGACTGAGTGTGGTGAGGGAGAAAGGCATGAACAATGAAGGCTGATAAGGAGCAAGGACTCCTCTGACATCTTTATCGGTTCAAACACACTCTCTCACCGGTGGAGCCCGACGCGCTCTGCCACGACTATCCAAGAGGCGGGACGTCGCCTTTGTAGGAACGTTCAAAAGCTTCATTAAGCAGCTGCGCCGGTGTCTGTTACATCGCCGAGCTGTGTGGCGCGAAGGTGCGAGCGCGGTGCTCCTGCTTGTGATCCCGGCGTTCACTGTAAAAACATTAAAGGACGTCTCTGGTGATCCGGGATCGCCCTGAAACCGCGAGTCTTCTTGGAACAGAAAGTTCCTGATTGGTCGGCCGCAGCCTTGAAGGGCGGCCTGCAGCTCGCTCACCGAGCGCTTTCGCAGCTTCTTAGTCACTGGACACGATGTCAAAAGCTGTTTGATATAATTAAGCAATGACTCACCAGGCGTAGTAACATTGGACTGATATTTTGAATCAGCTTTGTATTTCAAGCTGTTTTATTGTACTTTGAATGTATTTATAAAGCATTTATTCACTTTGGGAGGCTGCACTTCAGCTGGGCTCCATCTTCACTCTTTTAGGGTCTAAATTTTACAGTCAGACACCGATTATATTCATGTTTTTTCCCCATTCATACATTTGACAGACAAAACGCCACACTTTGTTTCCACATCGCTTCACATCGAGGCTTGACGTAGGTGTGCAGGACCGCACCCACATCATGTCTGTGCGACCGCAGCGCCTTCTTCATAAAAGCATGTAGAAAATCAGAGTAATTTGTTGATTACAGCTGATATCTTCACTCTCACAGCTAGAAATGATTTCCCAGCGGAGGTCGTCACATCATCTCCTGAACGTTCACACTTCCTCCTATCAATTTAAATGTGATGCATTTTCACAGTCAGTCAAATAATCTTTATTATCTTTATTATACTCATACATGTGTTTTTCTGAGAATATTCCAGACATTTATAATTGGAGTTCGCCTTTGAAAACATAGAAAGTCTGCTGGTGATTCTGAGTAACACCAGGCAGTCCGACTCCGAGCAGGAAGACGTCGTTTTCTTCCGTTTCTTTCATGTTTTCTGCTCAGTTTGCAGCACTTTGTTTACATCCACGCGTCCCCGGAGATGTAAGCAAAAGAAATTGACTGGAATGTCTCTAATGACTGTTTAATCAAGCCAACACCGCGCTCGCTCGCATCCAACCGTGCACCAGTTCTCGAGGAGCGTGCCGTCTCCGGTGCTGCCGTTTGAACTCGGGTCTTCTCGGGGTCTGCTGCCGGCGTCACGGTGGCGCTGAAGTGAATCTGGCTCAGAACAGAATCTGTCACACCCAAAGTTTCTTCTTTTTCTTTCCGTCCTGGTCACAGAGGATGTCCTGCCACGGCGTCGTGATGAATGGCTGTTTACGGTTTTTTATCTCGCTGTGGAGAAATGACTTGGATGCTGAAAAAAAAAAAGGAAAGAAAAAGATATTTCCCCAGACCGTCTAATTCCATCTGGTTCCTGCCGTCGTCGGTCGCTATATGATGAGATCAATGAGATTGACAGTGCCAGGGAAAAAAATGGCTATTTCCATTTAGATATACAGATTAATTACGTGTGTGTGTGCGTGTGTGCGTGTGTGCGTGCGTGCGTGCGTGCGTGCGGGGAAAAACTCCTCTGAAGCTCGTTTTTGTTTTTCTCACATATGTGCCGTTCCTCAGCAACCATATCGTTCTGGTTTTTAGGAGACATTGTGGGAGGATTGTGGACATTAACGAGCTCCTCGTTTAAATAAAGAAGCACACATGGGGCCTTTAAGAGAGTGAGTCAACGCCGCAAAGAGTTGTGTTTGTAGATCGCACCAATTTGGCCGGCTCGCTCCTTTTGTAAAGTAATTTAGGAAACAGATGGCTTTGAGTTCGGTCATTTTATCAAGAGACAACTGCTCTCCTCTTGCTAGTTTCCATCTGTTGGTTCCTCGTTTAGCTGAAGGCTGAATGATGATAAAACAGCCGACCACGACCTGTTTTCCCTCTGGTTCAAAGATGTCCTTGCTGCCCTCCTCCCTCTCTTCCTGAGTGTGGAGCAGATAGAGGACCTTTCATCTTTTTTTTCAAAGTAGTTACAGGAATACTGTATCAGTGGAGAGCTCAGAAGTGTAAAGCCTTATAATCAACTCGCGGCACCGGGCCTCCGTGGCACTCTGCGGCGTATTGCACTGTGTAATTCACTGTGTAGTCATCGAGTGCAACCCGTCAGAAGAGGCCGGCTTAAATGCTGTCTTTCGCTAATCCTTCCCCCCTCTCCTCCCACGCAGGTGTCTGACAGGTGCGACTATGTTTTTGTGAATGGCAAGGAGATGAAGGGCAAGGTGAAGATGATGGTTAACTTCACCTACGGATACCTGAACGCTCAGCTGGAGCTCAACGTGTGGATCCCTCGTCTCCCGCTCCAGATTGAGGTGTCAGACACTGAGCTGAGCCAGATCAAAGGGTGGAGGGTGCCCATCGCCGCCTCCAATCAGAGGTACAGTGCCGCATCTCGAGACTCCTTCACCACTTCACCAGATTTGTTACGGTCACAGAATAAAAAAAAGCACGAAGGAAAAAAATCCACGTTTTTTTTAGACCACTGCGAGAAAAAAGTTTGTTTTAAAAACAACAAAAAGTTTAAAGAAACTTTAAAAAAAAGTAGTTTATTGAATAAGATTGAAATTTGAGACTGAACAGTCACATTTCAAACTCTTAATGGCTATTTTTAATGCAAATTTCAGCCGTCCTAAACTTTACCTCCCTGAAAACCAAACGCAGCCAACAAGAGAGCTAAAACTGTCAGTCGCATCTTGATCGTTTAAAACTTGTTTGTTGATATTAATTTAGAATTAATTGTATTTTATCAACTGAAACTGGAAAATTGCTGTTCTGCTGCAACATGATAACAGGAATCAACAAAAAGGAACATAGTAAAAACACTTCTCTTGATTTATTTGACTGTAAAAGATTCATACACTACAAGTACACAACACAGTACATCTGTGGAGAAAATGCTCTTTTGGACTTCTTTGTTTCTCTCTTCTTCAGTGGTAGAATCTCTCCAATATTGCATTTATCTGTTATTAATTGAAAACGCTCCCCGTCCCGCTCGCCTTTTTCGGCCGGCGCTTCTCCTCAGGCTCGCTTATTAAATATCTCACGACTTATTCATCATGATTCGATAAACAAGGGAAAACAGGACGTCTCGTGTTTCTGACGCTGACAGGAAAAGTCATTAGTCATCCGACACAGAGCAGTTGTTCATTTTCTCACTTCAGCGCCGTGTCATTCACTGAGCCGCTCCAAGTCGATGGGAGAGCAACGAGGTCAAAAAAAACCTGTAAAAAAAAAAAAAGAAAGAAGAGAGACGAGTGTTTAATCTATAAATGCACTTTGGCTTTTTTTCTGCTCTCCAACAGTAACAATTGTTCTCTTGGCTTCACCTTAAAAGCTGAAGACTGGAGCACCTTGTGCACGTCCACAGCAGCACCGTCTCACTTAAAGAGTCACAAATATTCCTGGGTATATATTTGATTCCAGATAATGACGCGAGGTGTGACTGAACACACTGCCACCTGCCCCCCCCCCCCCTTCATGACTTCAGTCCTACTGACAGGTCTTGGCTGATAACAAAATGGCTGACCTGTGCAATACAGCTTGTCATTATGACTGGCTTTCGCTGGCCTGCCATTACGCCTCTTAGTTGTCAGTAGGACGGAACATTATTAGGGCTGTCTGGAGGTCAGCGCGCTCCCCTGGGGCCTCATCACCGGCTGCACCTCTGCCAACACTGCTGCGCGCTGCTACTCTGCAACTGTTGGAATCCATCAAGTGATGGAGCCGCGATCGGCCTACCTGCGGTAATTACTTCTGGAAAAAGCCCGCGTCGAAGTTGGACCCGGAGTCATCCCACGCACTGGTGTGGCTACTCTAATTATTCCTGCTCCCCCCTCTTATTTTGAGTGACAGAGGGACAGCATTCCACTAATGCCGCGGCTTGTCGAGGATGTTGCTTTTGCCAGCTGTGTGCCGCTCTGCTTTTATCAGCGGGGACAGCCAAGTTCTGTTGTCATTGTTGATGCCAGCAACGCTGCTGATAGTCTGCAGAGAGCTTCATTCCTCCCTGTCTTCCGTCCGTCTTTGTTTATCAGGGGATAACAGCTGTGACCTTGCAAAGTACCACGAAGCCTGAAATGGGCGCTGGTCCACTGTCCATAAGCCCAGAAGGAACTAAGCCAATAAGCAACAATGGCGAGTGGCGGGACCTGCCTCTTTCATGCGGGCTTTACGAGTTGCGGGGCCGCGCTGGGGCGAGAGGGGGCGATGGGGGGTGGTGCAAAATAAAGAGACATCAGGCGTGTTCGGGGGGGTGGGGCCGCGAGGACTCCTCTCCCAGTTTTTTTTGACTGACACCGCCTGTACGGCTCACCTCTCCCCTTCCTAAGCCCCGTCAGAGTGGGGACAAGATAAGCCTTCGCAAGACAGCAAACTTAAGTGTAGGCGAAGTGCTCGCCCGGGCACGCGCCGCTCCTTCAACACTTCTCTCCAGATATGTATATCGAGACTCGACTTCTCTTGTTTAACGGCGTGATTCTCCCCGTCGTTGCTCTTCACGAGTCAGGTTTTTAATGCCGCTCACCGAGCTGTCGCCAGTGTTGCGCACCGGCCGCTCTCCTTCCCAACCGCAAAATAAACAGCAGTATTAAACTCCCCGCGAGTTTCTGATACTCAAAAAACAATCAGACACTGTTCGACAGCGCTTCGTCGTGTTGTATATATAGAAACGGCGCCTCCTATTTCGGTCCAACTGACCCTCGTCATGTCATCGTCGCAGAAAATAAAATAGGAGAAATGCCAAAACAAGTGCAGCGCAGGATCCACGGGGGCACAACGAAAACAAGCGTGACGCCCACATTAATATGCAGCGTCTCCTCTGAAGTCGGAGCTGCGCCGGAGAGTGAATGAAGCAGAGGGAGAAAATTGCTTTGTGAAGCAGCTTGTTCTCACTTCAAAGTGTGATTTGTTTATCAGATTAACCTCAGATTAGATTTTCTTGAGATGGCTGCACGAGAAGCGGCGTGGTGGATCCCGCACCGGAGCCGAAACCTGTCGGACTCCACCGTCGGCGTGTTCACGCCGGAATCCATTACACCCGACTTCCATCCACTCGTACAGACGCCCTCAGAAGCGTCGTGTTCGAGCGCCGACCCAGTTTCCATGTCAGCACGTACGCCGTAATGTCGGCGTCCTTTTATTATTCTATTGACCGTGAATTTAAAGTAACAATTTCTGTTGGTTCTCGATGAAATTGCCGGGAAGGTTTAACCAAAGCCATCAGTGGTGAGAGGCTTTCAATTACTGTCAATGGGGGAAAAAAAGATAGGGTGGAGACTGAGATCACTGTCAGGTGATTTTATTCCCTCCTGGTGTAATGCGTTCCCAGGCAGAGACAGACAGACAATTGAAATCTTGAAGTTTAAAAGCACAGCATGAGGGATTTTTTTTTTCTTCTTCGAGCAATAAAGAAAAAATATCCTGATTTGTGACAACACATCACTTCAGTCACTTTCAGATGTCTTTATGTTGGGCTGCGGGGCTTCCAATGGGACGTGAGAGAGCGAAGCCAGGCTGCCAGGCCTCGTGAGACCACTTTTCAACCTCAAGACGATGCAGTGAGGCACTGGAGTGAGTTTCCTGTCCGAGACAGAACAGGACAGAGCAGGTGTGAACACGGAGAAGCAGCTGTCAACAAAAAAGAGACCGACTGAAGCTCGTATTGACTGAAAACTCTGAGATTTAAAGAAACAACGATGTGTTCGTTTCAAGGAAAAAATAAAAATTGTTTGTTCAACATTATATGAGAGTCCCAGAACAAAACATGCATCTGAGCAAATAATTAGATGCAGCTGGTGTTTATCATGAACATAAGTTCAAGGTTGGCTTTTTAATTAGCCATGTTGACCCAAAGTAACCCAGGTATCCGTCCAGCTCGGTGCCACTGGGAGCTGGAGCGGATCCCAGCTGACTGTGGGCGAGAGGGGATGTGGTCCAGCCGGGACAGGGTCACCAGTCCATCACTGGGTCAGCCGAGGGAGACACGCGTTTACTCCCACCGGCAATCCAAAGACACCAGGACCTTCAAACTCTGCAGAGAGGCTGTAAACACTCTGGAGGTCGTCCTGCGATGTGCGAGTGTTCACAGCCACACCGATTTACCGAAAAACTGGGGACTGCAATTATTCACCACACTCAACCAGCGTTATGTTAGAAATGGTCAAACACGGGAAGTTTATACAAAGTTATGCAAACAGACAACGGAGCAGACGCACTCAGTAAACATCCATTCATGTCTTGAGCAGTGATCAAACTGTGGGCTGATCGGGGGAGATTGATGGCGATCCATTATCCCGCTCTGTATTCCGTCCCCAAAACATTGCGTTTGATAATGTCCCGACACACAAAATTGAATTTCTTTCGGTTCAAACCGGGACGGTTTGGATCGGCCGCATCCATCAACCGTCGCAGCAGCTGACAGAAGTTTAGACGTTGGCTATCCTCCAGGATCTCTTCTGGTATCATGATTAACAACCTTTTTTTTTCACAGTCTTTATGTTATGAAAAATAGGCACTTTTTATTTGCTCAAATTAAATACAAGACTTCATTTTTTCCACTTTTGTGTTATTTCATTTATTTTTTTGGTGAAGTCCCGCGTTGCTGTAAAACAATCAGGCTTTCGTATTGTTTCAGTGACAAAAATCTGACGACAGTCGTCGGGTTCGTTTGGTTCGCGCTGTGGAAATGTTGGCTGATGTCTTCGGGGGCTTGAGGATAACAGGATCCACCGTAAAGACAAACGTTAAAAAAATTCTGAAAAAAGTTCCAGTGAAACTTGATTTGTATTTGGATTCCACTTTGCCGTCACTATTCCCAGACGCTCATCACAGACGCGTTCAAAACCAAACTGTTACAGTTTGAACTTGGGATGTTGTCACTTTGCCGGGATCACTCGCGATGATGCCACGAATCCTGAGTATATAGGGTTTTTTCTCTCTCTTTTAGCGTTAGCATAATTTCCTGGGTAATGGCTGTCATTCAGTTGCATGTGAAATCTGTCCCGCCAGCAAAGCTTTTAAGCCCTTAACTTCAAATCTCTCTGTACTCTTGGCTTTCCTCCGCAGCGTGCGGCTAACGTCTTTATTCCCACGGCTTCACATGTGGTGAGATTTCTCAGGGGATTCCGACAGAAAGAGACAAGCAGAGCGGATAATCGCAAGGAAAACAGTTTAGGAGATTAATTTCCTTTCTACTCCCCTTTATCACGATCACAACCTTCGCTAGCGGGCGAGAGAGCAAGAGAGAGCAAGAGAGAGAGAGAGAGAGAGAGAGGAGCAAATGATGATGATTAGACACAAAGGTGGATGTAAGTCTACAGCGCAATGTATGATTAGTGGTTATGTTGACAAAGCGCTTTTTTTGTTTGCTGGTATCCCAACTGTGCCCCAGTGTGAGACTGAGGAGCTGTGGCAGCACTTATTGCCCCCGATCAACTGTTCAAACATTGCTTCCTCAACATCTCGTCGTGCTTTATCTGTTGTTTTTTTTTTTTTTATAAAGGTGTTTGTCGAAGCAAAAAACAAAGAAAGAGCAGTTATGGGCAGAATGTAATGATACTGCTGCTGCATTGTGACCATTTAAACTCAGTGTGTCATACTCGGAGCAATTTTCCCGGTGAGAAAGAGTTGCGCCTCCGTCGGCTGATTTGTGGCCTTGGGTAATAAAATTAGATTTGCAAGCAACAGAGCAATCAGGGAGGCGATTAAGTAAAGCAGTAAGGAGGAAGGAGGTGCGCGCACGTTCCCCGGCGCTCCAAGATGGCGGCGCGGAGATATTCAGAAGAGAAAAACGATCGCCATCCGCCGGATTGATCCCCTCTTACGGCTTTAATCAACAACATTGCATCATGGCTTGATGTTGGCCGAGTAAACAGCTCTGGATGAGTTACACCAGTCTGCGCGTGTTGACTGAGATCAGTAGAATTTACAGTGTGGCTTGAGAAAAACGCAGCAAACAACACGTCGACGCCGAGACGCCTCGGATTCGGCCCTTGTTTGGACCGCGGAACTGCGGCAGGCGATAAACGCGTGGCGCTTCCATCAGAATGGCCTCCTGGTAAACTGAACCGAGGGGACGATTGTCAGTGTCTTTCGTGCTCAGTCTGACCTGACTGTCTGTGATGTAACTCTCCTCCTCTGCATGATTATGAGACGTGTGATGTTGCTGGAAAACCAACTGAATTCTGTTTACAATGGTCAGAGTGACTTAGTCTTCAAAAATGTGACCATAAAGAAATTACACTAATTATTCCCAACAAACTGCAGCGTCTAATGACTATTGTGTTTGCTAATGTTTGTGAACATGTGATATTTAAGCAGAAACAATAAAACGTCATGAATCAGACCTTGGACACAAAGTAGATCTAATTTATAAACAATACCACTCAATAGAAGTCTGAAGCATCCCATCCATCCAATCCCTGCTAATAATGGATGCAGGCCGAGTACAAAACATGTCGCCAGAGACACATTTGCATCCAATAGATCAACTGATTCACTGCGACGGTTAATTCAGACGTACTAAGCCGTGTGAATGTTTTTTCGACCGTTTCAGGGAAGCAAACAAGCCTGAAAACTGTAAACCAACGACTTCCTATTCGCAGACCTCCTCCTGCTCCACTTCCTGTTTCCTGTGTGCCGAGTTTGCCACGAGAAGTCCAACAGATGGTGCGGCAACACACAAAACGCAGCAGGGGGACAGAAGGGGTCCTTCTTTGCTATGTTAATGGCGGATCATTTCCACATGTTTCTCGGGGTTTTGTGCTAATTCACTTAATTAATCAGCATGCCATCGCCCGGTCCCTGCGGTGCTCCGACTGAGGTGGTTCACTGGCGTGAGGGCAGATTTGCCAAATGTGAGTGAAGTGAAAGCTGCAGCCGCGACGGAGCTCAGGACTGAGAAGAGCTGCTGTGTTGACGCATAAACTGTGGCTGTGTGACAGCTCACCTGTCTGCAGCCGAGAAAGACAACACGCGACACTGTGGACCCATCCTCCCCCTCCTCCTGCTGGGGGGGTGTTAGAAGTAAATCATGAAAGTTGTTGCCCTTTGTTTGAATGTGCCACACGTTCAGCTGCTGCTGTAGGCAGTTTATAAACTTGAAAAAAAATGACGTGCTATTACACAAAACGTAAGCTCCTCCCGTTCCGGTACATTTCTTCTGTGTAACAAGTGTTACAATGGAGGAAGATGATCGTCTCCATCGGCAACCAAATCCTGATGAAGAAACTCTTTCAAATTTCCTTTCCCTTTTCCTTTATTTGGTCAAAACCTTCAGATAACAATGCACCAGAAACGAACCTGAACTCACTTCCAAGCAAACATGGCCTTTAGCACAGAGAGCTTGTGTGTGTGTGTGTGTGTGTGTGTGTGTGTGTGTGTGTGTGTGTGTGTGTGTGTGTGTGTGTGTGTGTGT
>JAUESF010000012.1:3787678-3805314 GCA_032274765.1 Malacoctenus tetranemus | reverse complement strand
ACTGCTTGCATTTAAGCTAACAGACTACATCACCATCATAATGCAGATAAACGCACAATACAAAGACAGACTTGGCTGAGAAAGCCAATACAAACCAGAGCGAGAGTTACCCTCCGAAATCTTTGACTATAATTTCTTACTTAGTAACAGGTACATCAACTTCACAGCTGTGGCCAAACTCATTTTCACACATTGAGATTGGTCTTCAATTCATGGCCGGTTTACCTGTGAACAGAGATAAAGCTGAAGCCTCCATCCTATGTTATCTATAAACGAGTCAAAGTGAGACCCCGCAGCAAGCTGCTGTCCTCCTCTGAAAGCTCCCATTAGCTCCTCCGTGTGGAGCTGTCACACCGAATGAAGAGCCGGGGAAAGAAAAGCCGACCTGATTTTAATTAGATATGGAGGCAATTCTCAATTCAGATCCTGTATACTCGAGTACAGTGTAATTACACCTGCCAGTTTAAAAATTAAAAACCCCCCCTGGGAAGAGGGGGGCACTGCTAGCCTGGGAATCTTTCCTCTTTAATCCTGCCGTTCCCTGATTCCCGAACCGTTTTCCTGGGATTCCTCGGAACATGTTCCATTTCATAGAGGTTTTTCCAATCCGGAAAAGATGAGACAGCAACTGGAAAACAAATCATCTTTCACTGACAAAGCTAAGGTCGGTAACAAAAGTCCAAATTCAGTTGTTTTTTTTTGAGGATGAGCTCAAAATTAAGAGTGGCTTCATGTTGCAAGGCAAGAAGAAGTGCGATGAAAGCAGCAAAGACGGCACAACATGACGCAGGGGGATGAATCATAAGCGGAAGAGCTGAGAGTTAAGTTCGAGTAAAGCCATCTGAGGCACGCAGTGACGTTCGGGGTCAGTCAGTAGCAGCCCGGGGTAATTTGGAGGTAATTTAATCAAGGTAAATGCAGCAGACGCTCACACTGGCTCTGTGTTGTGTGTGTGTGTGTGTGTGTGTGTGTGTGTGTGTGTGTCTAGGACTTGTCAAACTTGAGGCCACAGATTTATCAACACATCAGCTCAGCTCCCCTCAGGTGGCTGCAGGGAATTAATGGAGTGAAGGACAAACCTTTATTAGAGTATAAAGCAGCTGTGGACAACCAATAATACAAGAGTCACTCATATCAATTTATAGATTTGTGCAGGATGATTTAACATTATTTGGGTTTTAATGTCACCATGCAGATTCATACGTCCCTGCGGTGAGTGATTCACTCAACTCTGCTGTTTCGCTGCACGATTTTTTTGGTGTAAGATAGTTTTCTATGAAAATATCCACTCATTTTGTGCTGCTTCATTCCAATGACCCTCCTGTTTGTTCACTGAGTGCTCTGCCCTCCATAAATGAAATATCACGCAGATGAACACGAACACTTCAAGGTCCGAACCTTACAAAGCAGTCAGAACTCTGGCTGCATGGATCACTGCTGCATCACACAAATACCCTCCACAGTGAGTAAACTACACGGAATAAATATGGAGGTATGATCAAGAAAATAGCTCTGCAACAAGCAGAGTAAAGTTGTTTCAAATCAAAGAAGTTGAGTCCCGTCTTTGCTGCTTAGAAAGCAAAGGTGGATGTAATAAGGTGTTAATTTGACAAGTGAACAAAGGTGACATCAATTTGTATGTTGTTCGTTTGAGGGATGTAGAAGTTGTGATGACTGCCCACACACCGAGCACATTTACATGCTGATGTGCTGAAACGTGTGATGTGATGTATGCGTCTAATTTCAGCTGGAGGGTTTTACAAGGGGTCCCGTGGAACGTTGACCACGCCACATCAGAGGCGCCTCCATCATTTAACAGGGCGTCCTCTCCCGCACATCAAAGGGGACGGGATTCGATCATCGCAACCAAGTGATCTCGCTGCCTTTCATGATCTCATGTGATTGGTAGAGCGGATCACACGCAGTAATGTCCCCACATTGATTGTGCACACAGCCGACTCCTCTCCCACTCTCTCAGTGGTGGGCCGGCTCCTGGAGATAATTAGAAATCAAGGAGACGAAAGAAAAGCCGGGCGATGATAACAAGCGTCAGTCACAAGTGATTCTTTGTCAATGGGCTGTGTTCTGGGCCCTCTGAAGCTCCGAATCTTTGAGGGAGGAACAGAGAGCCAGCGGGTGTCTGAAGTTCAGCGGGGGTATTAATGAGATGAGTGGCAAGTGCAAAAACTCAATAACCCCATCTGTAGTTCGAACTTTGTTGTATTGTCATCTTAATCTGGTCAGAGGTTTAAGTTGTGAGAAATAGATGGGAAAAAAAACGAAAGCAAAAAAAAACCAAGGCTTGAATAATTCATCGAGCACTAAACAATGTGTTAGAGAGGAGAGCACCGGACGACAAGGAAAATGCATTTACACCAGGAGTGCTCGAAATTCCAATCGATAAATTACTTTAACAGATAGTAAACAAAGAGTGTGCGGCTGGAGTTTTAATTAGACCAACTGAATCATTTACCAAAGCACACATCATGAGTGCAGGCACATGTATACTCCACAAACGAATCCTGCAAGTCTGATCTGATTAAACTAAAATGTGGAAAAATAAAAATAAGGGCAGGATTTATAGTTACATATTAAATGTTCTTTGAGCTTGCTCCTGGGCAGATACTGAATGTCAGCAGTGGGCCTGTAACAAATCCTGATTTGAGGACATTTTTTTTCCCCCCTTTGAAGGAGAAAATGTTACAGCTGCATTAAGATTACTCTGACAGATGACTGGATCGCAACCTTTGTTCCAGTTTTTCCCAAACTTCTTTCCTAACTAGCGCCATAGGAATGAGAAACAGGAGCAGACAGAAATCCAATATTTGGGACAGGCCTGAAAAAATGCACAAGGTTTCGGCTTTTGAGGGTTTAGCCTTTTTATTTCAGTGTACACTAAATTAGGCTCTACCTCCTTCTGAAAGTCTCCGCCCCCCCAGGGTCCCCCTTCCCTGCCACTTTGAAAATATATGAAAGGCTAATTACAGCAGCAAAAGACTGAAAAAGGACTTACGATAAAAAATAAAAAAAAAATGCTAATGAAGCCCATAAATATCTGAGTTATTTTAAAGGCAAACCCAAAGTTTGGAAGCTGTTGGTACAAACCACACATGGAACCATGTTACACCACATTTTTTTCTACAAGTGAAGAAAACACACAAAAAAAGAAAACCCCACAAGCTCGTGCTTACACGGGACGACCCGGCAGAAGAGGTCAACCACCTATTATCTCAGTGACATAAACTTGCAGGACAATTTACCTGCAAGAGGGTTTGAACCGACCATGTGAGTCCAGATGAAACCAATCGATATCAATTTAATGTTTGAAAATGGATCAATTGATCCACACCTCCAGTGTAATGACCCAACATTTTAATGCTTCAGTGATTTCAACGGCGTCCACTGCGACAGAGCAATATCAGCGCTCGAATCAGCGTGTGTTTGTTTTGACTATCGACGCAGTTATCCCACGCAGGTGGTCTTCAGATTGAAAAAAGTGTGATCTGTAGTCACAACATGCAAACTCCATTTATGCAGCCTCATTTACCTCGGGCACGTCAGACACTCAGATCAAAAACTACATCCTCGTGCAGCCGTCTCAGATGGAGGAAAAGTTAAATTTGCCAGACCTGACATTAAAGGCTTCCATTAAAACCCTGACATTTCGCTAAGTGTGACCCAACAGGATGTGGGAATGTCAGCTCGCCGTGAGTGTCTGAACAAGTCCCAGACATCTGATTTAACATCAGTCAGGACTTGAGCGCTGGTCAAAGAAAAGGCCGTTTCCTGTCATATGACCACGGGGACTCACAAAAAGGCATTTATTATGAGTTAATGACACCTTCACGAGAAAGAGCTAATTAAACATTGACACTGTTCTCCCCCATTGAAAGTCATTTTCTAGAAAGAATAAAGGTTGATTTTTGATTGACTTGACAACAACACATTACCTTTTGACATGAGAGGAAACAGCGGGGTTAAACCGAGTTCCTGTGACTACTTAGCTGCATGTAACCATGGTGACGACTGTGTTGTGAAACTTGCATTAACATTTTATTCAAATCGAGTCCAATAAGTTTCAATTGAAAGAAAATCTAGTTGAAATACAGGACTGTCAGTGGACTGCTTCCTGGTTAAAACCTACTAATAACAGTCATCCTGTCTGAGGAGCCAAATGTAGAGGCCAACTGGGCCGACTCCAGAGAGGATCACCCGCTGACCCATCAAGTACGAACACATTTTCTTTAGCCGTGCCCCTGTGAATAAAACTGAGGCACTGCTTTCTAATCTGCCTGTAGGTTATGACCTACGGACAATGGGTGGTCTTTGGCAGATGATAGAAAAAGCACTTTTTTTTCGCTTCCAGAAAAAAAACCTCAAGTCTGGTGGTAAAAAAAAAAAAAATCAAGACAGCAGGGTTACTTCTGGGATGGATAAGGCACCATCAAATCTGAGTTCAGTCCAAAGTCGAGCAACAATGGCATCATAGCAGTGCCAAGTATTCACTGAGCACCAAGATATTAACAGAGGTTTGTATTCTCCATCTGCAGAGTGTTGCAGTGTCTGTTTGTAATCTTTCAGATACTCTACCAGTTGTCCACAGGGACAGCTGAGGCGAGAGAATTTGAGCCTACACATTTTCCACACTTAATTGTCAAATAGTCAAGAATGCCACACAATAAAAGAGCACTGACTTGTTGAATAATCCCTTGGCTTCAAAATACAATGATAGAGTTAAAGGGCATGGGCATCCGATGATGTTTTGCACTCTACGAAAGCTAAGTCTTGACCATCTTTGGGGAATAAGTAGTGAAGGACAAACTTGCTCAACTTGCAGCGTAGCATTTGTGCAGGGAAAGAGGATGAGGGAGCTACAGCACAGCAGGATAGCTGAGCATTCACCAATGTGCTGCCAAACTAGCAGCGCCGTCTCCGTGTATTGCTTCAGGGACAGCTTTACTTAAGAGGAGTGGGGCTACGTAATCAGACCCCCAACCTGTGATTAATGTTGCTGTCTGTCTTCAGGCCGGCGGAGCTCAGTACAACTCAGCACAGCTCACCCAGGATGATGTTTACTGCACACCATCATGCCCGCAGCCATGGAAATAAGCTGAATCCATTCCACCTAGAGAGCCACGAGATGTGGAAGACGCTAACATCCAACAAACTGTGAAAAACAGCCAAGAAAACAAGCTGCATGATTCCTGACTGTACTTAATGCTTAAGCTTTGTGCCATGTGTCTTTTATCAGTGGCCAGGAGGATGTTTTGTTCCATTTCTACAGCTCACCTTTTAAATGACTTGTTTTGGAAAGCAAAAGGAGTCTTACAGGCAATCCGGCTTTGGTTTAACTTTCCCTTAAGTGACGCAAGACTGAGCAAAGGATGGATTTATGAAGCGCGCCAAGCATCTTCCAGTGCTAACATCATCAAAAGTACCTCAGTACCTGTCGGCGCACTGTATTAATGAGCTATTAGGTGTTTGAGGATAAACAATTTACAGTGCTGGCATATTTAACGCATGCTCAGGGAAAAGTGCATCTGGGTTGGGCGCCTTGAACGCTGGGGAGCCCATCCATCTGCTGCCACCACCGTGCATTTCATTCCACCACTCGGACAGATTTACACAAACCTTTAGTCGTTAGTCTGACACGCCTATTTATAATGTGAAACACTCCTAAAACAAAAGCAGTCTGCGGTATGTTGCCCCTGCTTTCTATATCTTATTTACCAACTCTTTAAGTGGATTTTAAATCAGCACAAACAAAGATTTTTAAAGAAATTACAACCATTCACTGACAAGTTTCTAGATAGAATCGCTTTGAACAGACAATAGTCGAGTGTTCTCGAATTGAGTATTGATCATCAGGCTGATCACACTGGGATTCCGATGGGTTAAAGCCCTGAGAAACATGTGCAGGCACAGATCAGTCACCTCTGTGCTACTTCAATAAAGATGATTCGCTGGGGATGATGTGAAAAGAGAAGACCAAGTCATCTGGTAGACGGCTCCCGTCACATTAGAAAGCAACAGATCGAGAAGAAAGACGTGAACATTTGGCACTAATTAGCTCAGTTGCTTCTTTCTGTGCAACAATGGGAAACTACACTGTTGGTAAACAACTGCTTCCTTATATAATAACCTGTTTATTCCGAGCATTTTGCATATATTTTTTCTGATACAGAGAATAGATAGCAGTGAAAGTCATTTCTCATCACTGTTCCTCGATTCTGTCTCATTTAAACCCCAGTTTGCCTTTCTTACTCTTAAGCTGTAAAGAGCATCGCTGCGGTTATCACCTAGCTGCTGGTATACAGTGTACAAAGGTTTTGACATCTTAGAGATGCCTGCAGAGGCCAAAAAATGATGCAATGGAAGTTATGAGAGCAAACCAAAACATGAAGATGCAAACATCAAAACCCCACTGAAAGGATGAAAAGAAGCCAAACAACCTCGCTCACATCAACAGCTCAACTCACTGTGAATACATCACAACATACAACCTCCTGTATAATCTTTTGTAGATATTAAAAGTTTAAACTACAACATGCAACAATTCGCCAATTTCTCACAGTGACGTCATGTTTTAAAAACGACTCCATCTCTTACCAAAGTCTCTGTGGGATGACATCCAACCAATCGCTTTGAGGGAGACAATTGCCAACAAGCCGGAGCCCACAAACGAGCCAATCCCCGAGAAGAAGAAGAAGAGCCCCATGATGGCGCTCTGCATCGACTTTGGAGCTGCAGAATAGGCGAACTCCAGACCTGCAACGAAAAGAGGTGCAAAAAGCAGCTTGATTAAAAAAGTACCACATTTAAGTCAAGGCAAAAAATGTGTATTCGCTGTGGAAATCACCAGAGAAAAAGGTTCCTGACAGTGTTAGCTTGTATTATCACACCACTGAGATAATGTGCTTTGCCTGGAACACGATGTAAAGTTTAATGTGATCGTGAAGTGACACCCTGCACTGGTGAATAAAATGAATCCTTTTCCAATTATGTCACATAATACGTTTGTTGATCGTGGCTTTTTTCTCCTTTAAATGTATTTAATTTGAAAGCAGAGTCATCTACTTGGCAGCTAATTTTCTACGGTAGCACCCATCTGTAGTGCTATTGTCAGGTAATTGGGCTCAAAAAGTGGTTATTTCGAGAAAACACATCGCCGAGTGTTGTGAGAGAAAATGACTGATGAAATAAATGTGAGTATAATCTAAAGGGGAAAAAAAGATACATGCAAGAAAAGGGAAAAAAATGTTACATGTCTGTTTTGCCTAAATATTTTCTTGCTGCAAGTTGACATTGATAATTTCATGGCACCTCTAACATATGATTTTTCAAACGAGGCCCTGTGGCTACATCTGTCAGGAAAGATTAGGGAGCAGCAGTTAAAAACGTTTGCCTTTTAACACCTTGCTTGGAGGAAGACATCGCACAAATTAATGTGACAAACTATTTTCTTACCGACACCTGAGCTGGTTGGTGGGGAGGAAAAAAAAAAGACAGTCTTGTGAGAAAAGAAAGGCGATAAGAGGAGGGCTAAAACACGGCTGTTCTTCACAGGGAAAAAAACATGACTGACCTTTACAGAAGCCCACAAAAATACAATTATTTATATAGTAAGCTAACCTTTAAATAGCAACATGAATTGGTCAATAGTGGTACATATCATAGCGGAGCAAAGGTTGGTAAAGACCTTGCTTCTTTTTCAACACTCCCTGTGAATTCTCCAGATAATGACCGGATCTATTCACACGTGGGCTCAGTGGGACTTTGCACTCGGTGGAGCTGAAGCTGTCAGAATAAAGTCTGTTTAAGGTCCAATCCAACAGTTTCAGACATTTGCGTTCTCCCATGCAGCTCCTCTGAGTGTGTTTTAGATCGCTTCAGCCCCACGGTGCATGTGCAAAAGAATTATACAATAGGGCTCTGCACTGCAGAGGGAAACAGTAGAGACCACAGGTGTAACGAAGCGTTAAATCCTCCTACTGTCTAAGTGCTGTAACACCTCAAAATGCAATCAAAGTCATGCCCATAGTTTGATCTTTCTCTGCTTTCTTGACCAAATTGATTACTCTAGAAAGGAAAAAGGTGGCATTCAGCTTAATGATCCAGCTGCCTATAGACCGACCCCTAACCCTTATACAAGTGCGCTGCATAATATTGGGGAAAAAAAGGGAAAAAAATGTAATGCCTAATTTTTTGTCAGAGTGTTTTTCTCTTTTCGTACGTCTTGAAAGCTGCCAAACTTGATTGATGAATGTGGGAAGAATTACCTATCTCCCTACAAGGCAGAGGATTGCAGCGAGGAAAAGTTTGAAAGCACCAGAGGTTTTAAACAGATTTATTCAAACACAAGTCGACTAAGGCGAAATATTCCTCTTTACTAGACATATGTCACAATTCTGTCAGCCAATTTTCCTTGAAGTAAGCCCTCCGGGACGCTGCGGAGGGAAAAACGAGAGCAAGTTTATTTTTAAGGATCCCTATAGCTTTGTTAAGTCTGAATTTGACTTTCATTGGGACCCTGCTGGATCCGTGTAAATTCCAGTGTTTTCCAAAGGCCTTATGGATTTCTGTTGAAGAACTATATAATACCCAAGCTTATTAAACAAATTTCAGTATGCTTGGTTTTTATGGGTGAAGATGACAAATGTTCATTTCCACAGAAACCCTGAAGTGACTGGGAAAAATTCAGCCACTGTTGGTGAGAAAGTCTGAAATATTAATGGTTCAATCTTCACTCTGGAGATGTGGAGATAAAGAAAGCACTGTATAGAAGAGTCCACAACGACATGACCCATAGTAATAGCAGAATGACTCAATCATGGCTGGAGGCCTTAACAAACTTCAATTACAGGGGTAATTGAGGCCGAAGGCCATGGATGTAAAAGGGAGAGGAATAAAGAAGGAAAAATACAGACTGAGAAACGTTATACATACACTCTGAACAGATGGATAAACAGAATGCAGCTGCATATGTATATATGGTAGGAAGCAGTTCACAGCTGCCACATCTCATTGTCCTACAGAATCTCCCATTCAGTGCATTTCTCAGAAACTCTGCTCTGTCATTAAAGAGGAATATTGCGGCTGTTGTTTCCATTCGTATCTCAGTCCGCGCGGATACAATTTGATACAACATTACAGCCATCCCTCACTTTGTCACATGATTGTATTACTGGGGCAATATGCCCTTACTCCTCATAGCTGTTAATGAAATGGCATTTCTCTTTAGGAAAGAGCTCCAAAGAAAAGTGGGGCAGCTCACAAAACAGTTTTCAGTTGATTCCCGAAAAGAATCGAGAGGAAGTTTGCAACTATCAGTTCCAGCATGAACTATTCTGACCTGGGTTGATGCAATGTTTTGGTTTTTTTTAATCATTTCCCCCCCAAAAAAAGATCAGGAAATCTATTTCTTTGCTTGAAAGAAAACAGTTCTGAAGTTCCAGCGAGGGATTATGGGTAGCCAAACGTTGATGAGCATGTGTCTCAGAGTGATGTGTACTGGAATGAACAATCTGAGCAGCAACAGAAATACAACTTGAGGAACAAATCAGACCCGGAGGCATGTTTACAATCTTTCACCGAAAAGTTTGTCATTGTGCTGAGGTTTTGCAAAAAAAATACAGATCTTCTCCCATTTCTCCTCTTCCTCTATAAAGGAGACAGAATATTTAACAGGCAAAGGTTGATTTTGAAGTGATATAGTCTTGCAGTGTTATGTTAAGCTGTGTGGTCCTCTTTAAGCAGACCACCGAGACCACCGTGTGTTTTCTCGGACATCCCTCTTCGTTTGGGCAGGTATGAGGCACCAACTCTCATGTGAGCCCAAACAAGCCAGCTGTGGTCTGCCTGTGATTCAAGTTGGCTTACAAATCAACACAGAAACACAATATGATTAAAAATATGTATTTTTGATGTTTTTCTGTATGTACGGGTGAATTTAAGGCTGCTTCAGAGGAAGTTTGGCAAAAGTCTCATGAGGACGATAAAAATGAGCAAAATATACAAAAAGGGCACGAGGACTTGCAGTCTCAATGTAGCGAAAGAAAGACGATTTGAAAAGCATCAGAAACGTCTTCCTGAAGCCTTCGCTGTGGCCAAATGCTTTTCTTGAGACCATAAAAGCACCTAAGAGACTATTCAAATGTTGACTGAAATTCTGTCAGCTTCACGCTATATCAAGGATTACTTCTTTGGTCCTGCAGTCATTGCTGTCGGCAGTATAAAGCCACTTCCAAAAGCGGGAACTGATACACAGAGTTCTCATAAGGATGGTTAAGACTAATTCTCTGCCTCCTTAGTTTTCATGCAAATGGAGCTGTCAGCTCATTCAGTCTGCCGGACTGATAATTAAACATACCATCATTTTCTATGTATGGTATAATATGTCCTTATTAACACTGTGTCAGCTGGGGAAGCTTCCTAATTGGATAATTACCAGTTGAACTTGCATTATAGTGCGTGTCGGTACGTTTTGTTAGTTTTATCTCTTGAGTATGCGGCCTCCAGTGTGTAGCGGAGGGACCGGGGCAAACACTGTGATAACTCTCTTATATGCTGTTACAAATTTGAGTTCATCGAGGGAAATGTCAACAAAGCAATTGAGTGAACATCGAGGTGAAAAGTTTATGCCGGGATGTTAATTGTGTTGTGACTGTGACTATACCCTCTGGGACACGCAGGGGCAGTGTGTCCTGTGTAATATTCATCTTACTCGCGACTGTATCCATTCGGAAAACAAGCAGAGAAAGAGCGTTAATGTGAGGCCTGTAACTGATGGAGCAGAGGACTTGGCTTTCATCTTTTCTGTTGTAAAAAGGTTGTTTTATCTGCACCTTATTTATGAAATGTCTCCTTTCTGAACACAGTCTCGCATTTGTGTGTTAAAAGTGTTAAAAAAGGGGTTTACACATTAGTCTTCATTGCTTCCTTCTTACAGATTTGCATTATGGGCTTTAGCCCTAAATCTATCCAGTGTGGTTCAATGAGAAGAAAAACAAGAGCGACTCAAAGCGCCACAAAAAAATGCTGTATTTCACAGTGAGTCTCATTCATAATGTTTACCTGACCACAGACTTAAATGGGCACTCGCATGGAAAAATGTCGTAGAGGATGTTGAACAACTGTACCTGCAATGCTGGCAAAGATTTCGCTGATTCCTATCAGCACATACTGAGGCACTTGCCACCATATGGGTAAATCTGCCGCGTAGTAGATAACGTTGCCAAGCCTCTGGTCAATGGTACCCTTTGACTTGACAATCTCCAGCCGTTTGGTCTCCAAAATACCTGACGGGATCAACACAGAAAAGATAGCACATAAACATAAACACGGTTTGCTGAGGCGTACAGGAAAACATAATGAACACACACACACAAACACACAAAACACACAAACACATTCTCAAGCATTACTTTTAATGCCAGTTCTTTCGTCTGTCAGTCACTTTTAGGTACCTTATTCTGATTCAATATAATTTGAGAGCTAAACCACATGAACTTTAATAAATAATGATGTTAAACATTTAGGTCTTTCATTACTGTATCGCTCTAAACATTGGATTCATATGAAACGGACTTTCGGGGTTTGGGCCTCACAACAAGAGCGAAAAAGACAGCAAGTGCATAAAGACTTATAATTTCAGTGCGAATATCTCGACTGAGATTCAGACACGGCACTGGATGATTTGTAACGCTTGCATTTATTTTGGGAAAAGGCGAAGAGACATTCGCCTCAGCGAAGTACGAGACACCGACAAACACTGGCAGAGTCGGAGGATTCAGTGACAGTCCATCAGGGATTTAGTTAGTTTTAAGGCTACCACACCACTTCAAGAAGATCACATCTGCACGCTTCTGTATTCTGGCAGCTCGTAATGGGACATTGCAGGCAGTTCAATAATAAGAACCAAGTAGTTGTCATCAACCGACGCCGCCTCCTAAAAGCTTTATTCGATAGCTATTATCATGTAACCAGCGGGTATTTCTAGATAACTCCCAGAGACAGCTTCCTATCATAACTACACTTAATGCTGCATTTGAGTCGAGTTGTAGCCTTGTAATCCGGATATCCTATAATACCAGACGTCCATCTCAAGCAGCGTGGCCACTGGGCTGCCCAGAGCAAGACTTGCACTATAAACACACATATCTGCTTCTCTTCCCCCTTGAACTTAGCACCACACATCGGACAACCCTGACTGATCCCTGGCAACACGCTGCAGCTTTTAGAAATAACATGAAGAAAAAAAAAATAAAAAGATGCAGTTGGACATCAAGAAGCCACAGAGCTTAACCCAACAAAATTAGTATTTACATAATTTCATAAAAAAAAGCACAAAGTGTCTGAAGTCTGCGAGCACCACACAGAGATGATCACAAACAGTCTACAATGTGCTGGAAAGCAAACATTCAGCTGTCCGTTTGCTTTACATGTGAGGTCCAGCTGTCACTGTGCCACGTGAGTCGGTGCGCACGATGAAACCCTGTGAAACGCTGCTGCACCAATCACGACAAATTCCTGCACATTTCATGCACAAGGTGATGAAAGTGATTCCAACGCTGAGCCGCAGCGGCGCGAGCGGGGCTGCCGACGGAGCGCGCCCGGACAATGGGATGCATCCCGCTGAATTTGCTCTGGGTGAAAAGCCGCCACACGAGGACAGTCGCTGTTCATCGGTCGGTCTCGAAACAACGAGGTTTCAGCTCATGTGCAGATTCAGATAAGCACTGAGGTCACGCGTAAAGGCAACTGAAGAGGAAGTAGTTAAAAACACAGTATTTGTGGAAGGCGGCTCCCGGGAGCCACTGTGTGTAACCGTATGAATATGGAGGATGGCAAAGCTAAGAATAAACAGCAGATAGATTCATAGCAGGGAAAAAAAAGTTTCCATAATTATTGAAACAAGACACAAGCGCAGTGTGTCTGTACTATATTCTAAAAGCGCACCCGAAAAATAACATTATTGCTCAGATTAGATCCGGTCTCTGATGTGTCTCCTAAAAACCAGGTCAGAACTGCTTTGCACACTCATTGTGTATTCACCTGCTGTTACGTGTCCAATGGCAACTCCACTGCAACATCATAAACCCTTTCTCTCCACTGCCAGAACCCAAAATTGCTTCCTGCAGTATTCACAATTTATTTTGCTTCAATTCAAATGCAAGGATTGCAATTTTTTTTAAGGAGCCAAATGGAAAAGTAAATACCTGAAAAGCTTTTTGAACTTTGAAATGAACACGTTAAGAGTGCTGTTAGTTGTGGGAAAAGCTCATGTCATCTGAAAAGAAAATATCACTTTGAACCATAAAAGTACACACATTAGTTTTGCTTAATAGACCTTTTACCACATCGCGATGATTGAAAAGATGTTTTTGATGGACCAAGTCAGGCTTGACTAACTCTCAGCTTGCAACATCTGAGGACTGTCCCTCAACAAACTTCAACGTCCCGTTTCCACCGCATGAATACAAAGTGAGGCACACGGATGGCAGTTCAGTGAGGAGTTATTTCCCCGCCTTGTCAATAAAAACAAACACACAAAGAGCACGATTTGAATTTCTTTGGAATAACACTGCAGAAATAGGCTGAGAATCACATTTGATTTGGGGTTTAAGTAATTATGTAAAAATTAAAAAGTCATAAATCGGGCTTTTACTGCATACCACACAGAGCCATTAACCATGTGCCCATTTTGTATCAAACAACTTTAAACAGCGAGACATTAGGTAGCACTTGACCAAACAAGTGAGGACCAGGATAAATATTATTTTCTGTGTTGTATTAATTAGTGAACATAGAACAAGTACACTTTAATTTGACCCAGATTCACCATAATAACGAGTGAGCAGGACGGCCCAGATCTGTAATGATCACTTTGAGGTTCCGTTCAATAATGGATGAGGAAATCAGTTTTTCATCATTTCCCATATTTACATTATTGAACTGTGTTGCTTGCTGTCTTCATGCCAGTTTGAAGGAAAATATTTTCTCTTAATTATCCCTAACTACCGCTGTCAAATTTGATGAAGTGCGACTTTACCCATCAATTGTAAATTGACAAAAGCAGATGACTTGATTTCCAAAGGTCAGTAATGACAAAATACTCTCCTCTCGCCATGTGGCAGGTGTAATGTGCACCTGCATCAGGGAAAAAAGGGGGGGTTGTTGTGGAGAATATAATGTACATTGATTCTCAGGAGCAGTGCTGATTTGCTTTCTTTCTGCCTCCAGGCTTGTGCCTCTCTCAAAACATTTTAGCCTGGATGTATCAGTGCTGCAGCTCCCACTGACAGGCGCGGCTTTGACTTTATTCTCAAAACAATCGACTGACTGGGTGCGGATGGGATTGAAGAGTACTGATGCATGCAGTTACACTCACACCAAAAGTTTGATACCACAACTCCCAATGTGATCTAAAGGGGAGGAAAAAAAAAGCCAAACTCTGCACTCTGCTCTACCTTTGCCAGGAGGAAAATGTTTCCATTCATACGTCTCTGGCAGACCATCTGCCAAGCATTACAGGGAGCAATACACTAAAGCAGACCTGTCCCTGACCAGCCTGCATGAGGTCAATGAGGCATTACGAGGCAAATGAAGATTAGTGTACATTATCTGAGTAATACAAACGCTTTCTTTTTTTCTTTTTTTTTTTAATGGGTGCTATTTTCCTTGAAGTACACAGTTCATGCTTGTGGACACACTTTTGCTTGTGTAAGTTTTGTTGGCGAGCAATGCCGGCAATTGGTACTCGAAAAAACTTGACTCTCAAAGGCAGAAAAATCTCGGCAGAGATTTCTAAACAAGACATTAAATTGCTCCTTTTCTGATGTCAAAGCTCCAGCTGCACACTGAGTTTAGGGTCACAAATTATACTGTGATTAGAAGAAGAATGTTGTCTTATTACCAGCAAATCACTGTCGAAGAGTAAAACTACCTCGACATTTATGTGAAACACTGAAGTTTCATTGCCATGTTGGACACAACAAATATTTCTTTCATTTGTTTGGTTTTCTAAATGACAACAAAGTGAGAACATGTTTGTTCTCAGCACTCACCCGCTGCCACGGCCGACCACATGACAAAGAACATCCCCACCGCAATCCTCTTCAGAGAGGAGGGCAACAGGCCGCGGCGTTTCAGGATGGGGTCCACCACTTTGTCTTTAAGTGGAATCAGCATAAGGATGAGCACTGCGTCAAACATGGTGAGCCAGGCAGCCGGGAAGAGGAATGTCGTCTGGGGGACCCGAGAGAGAAAGATGAAATAAAAATGTACAAAAAGCAACAAAGCGTGAAAACTACAGAGAATGTCAGCACATTCCAGCACAGTTCACTAACTGCTTCACATGAGCGTGCATGTGTGTGGCTTCGCGTACACTCCAGTCTTGATACTGCTTTGGCACCCCCAGGTGGTCAAAAGCAAATGTGTAATAACAAAGATTAATTTGAATCCCAATAAAACAGTACAGAGTCAAATGAATGTATATTTAATGAAACAATTGTATTGATATTCAAATAATCCCCTGCAGCAGCAACAGTACTATTGCTTTTATATATTTTCACATTGCTATTCAACAACTCTCACAAAAGACTTTATTTTTCAGGTCATATATGAAATTATTACCATATAGTTTAATCTTTGTTAAAAATGATTACGTTTTGCAAACAGAATGAATTACATCTCAGTCAGACAGAAGTTGCAGTGTGAACACAAAAAGTATCCACACATTCAAGCAATATCTCATTGAGCGAGCAAAGAAACAGTGCAAACTGCTGGAGCTGTTTTTTGCAATTCAAATTCCAAGTGCCATCTGAGCTCCTGATGTGTCTCTGGTTGAACACTTCTGATAGCATCATTTATTCTCAAATTGAATTTCCATTTCTTGGAGCAACCGCTGGCAATCTATAAGCAGCTCCTTGGAGAGTGTTTTTCTGCCTTGTTTGTGCATTATCATATTCGAAAAGATGGGATCAACTAAGTGAGACTACCTCTGTGCCGTGGAAAGTCTGACTCCAACAGGGTTATACCTCAGGTTTTTCAACTTCTAACGATAAAATGCACGCAGAATATTTTGTACAAAAATCGTAATTATATAAATTTCATCACTGTTTCCAAGAGAAATCACAAATTAGAAAGAAAACAATCAAAAAATCTAAAACTTCAACGAGTAGTTAATAGCTTCGTTTCTCGAATTCAAACACTGTTTTTCCTTCTGGAACGATTTGTGCAAAACCCAGAATCTCAAATTCGCCTTTTAGACATCAAGTAACCACAAAATAAACAATGTCAGAGGATAAATAGCTCCCACGTCTTTAACGTTGAAATCCGAAAGGCAAACTTGTATTTTCAGACAAAATGCGAAGTTACACAATGGTTGAGTTTGTTGCTTTTATTCTGATGATAAAACAGTAGCAACACATTCCCCCGTGACCCCATTTCCACTTGTTATAATAGTTCTACTTCCTTGAAGTTTTTCAAGTTAACCATTGAAATGTGTCAGGTGAGGTGAGGGAGAAAATCGTAGAAGCACCGTTCTCGCTTCCTTTTTTGATGATGAGAAACTGGTAGCAAAAATTACTTAGTTCCTTTTATGACTCCAGATGAATGGCATGTGAGAAAACTGAGAAAATGGCAAATGTAGGTCGCAGACAGGGTTAGAAACGAGACACAATACGAGTTAAAAATGAACGAGTGAAATGAATGAGTGTCATAAGGATTTGCTTGCTTTGTTGTGAAATAGGAATTCGTGCTGTGGCAGTTAAACAACACCAACTTAAACTTTATGGTTCACAGTGATTTGTTTCACTTCGCATTTAAAGAGGTCTGTAAATCTTTGCTGTCTAAAAATACGAAGGGAACAGCGACAGTCCACATGTGGCACTTTCTTGTCTGGTTGGTTTCGTCGCTCTCGCACATTTATCTTTTCAGCAGAGGCCCGAAGTAAAACTCAGCCAAGAAGAAGCCCCTGCAGAACTCGGCGTATAATCCATCAGAGTGAGACACAGGTAGTGGCCACACTCAACCACGCAGGATCGGGTGGAGGCGCTGCTGCCTCTGCGAGCTTTGAGTCTGAAGTTCTGATTTAATCCCCGGGGCATTACCCGCCGAGGCTGCCGCTCCCAGCTGTTGCCTACCATTGTGTGTCACTGACCTACTGACTCTTTTAGTTTCAGCAGTGGAAAAAATCTAGTTCAAAACTAGTAGTGCAGATGCAGGTTAGGGCTCCACACTGATATTCACTGTGGTTATATAACACGGCTACAAGTTGCAACGTCAGGCCACAATGATGCTCTTTGTTGAATTAAAGAGTGGTTAAACTGAGAGGGAGTCAGCTTCACTGTACCTTGTGGGAGTCAGCAGAGATGTTGGCGGTAGGGATCTTCAGATGGAGGCTCTGGAGGATGTACGTAGTCTGCATCTGCAACAAAATAAGGAGATTACAGTCTCAGCATGAGGTAATTCTCCACTTTATGATCACCAGGGTGTCTGGTGCAAAGCCATTATTCCCCAGTTTTTTTAGGATGGAAATTAATCTCCCCTCATTGAGCACACACACGTGTGTGTGTGTGTGTGTGTGTGTGTGTGTGTGTGTGTGTGTGTGTGTGTGTGTGTGTGTGTGTGTGTGT
>JAUESF010000012.1:3770857-3781146 GCA_032274765.1 Malacoctenus tetranemus | reverse complement strand
ATGAAGATGTGAAAGTTGAGCAGAAGCGTGCAGTCATGGAGCAGGTGTTGCTCAAGGCCAGGTGATGTTGCTGCAAGTGTCTCCTTACTAAACAGCGGCGGGGAACTCCACACGGAGTGCAGTTCTGTCATATCCACACATTGAACGAAACAGCTTTTATCTGTCAAAGTTTATGACAATGAGCGGCTACTGACACATTATTCAGAAGATATATTGAGGGAAAGTTCTCTGCCTCATATGTTTGTTGAGCTTCCTGCGAGTCAAGGTCACACACAATACAAACTAACAAGTAGCTGAAACAGACAATGTTGACTACACACGACCCAACATGAAGGAAGGACACTTTGCATGAAGTGACTCATGACGTCCCTCTGATTTGCAAAGCCAATTCAAGGATGGACTTTAGTGTCCTTGTGCTTGTTTTTTCATTTGGTTTTTAGCACGGTTTGATTCAGTCTTTTGTATGCGTGTGTTGTTTGTGCGTTTGTGCTTGTATTGTGGTAAAATAAGATATATGCCATAAAACTTGTTTTGACTCAGTTTCACTTGATTTGTCCTGTGAGAGTGACGTGATTGCAGTGTTGTGTTTAATCAGCAACAGCCTTGAAATCCAGTGGAAGACTTAGCCAAGTTCTTTATATTAATGTCAAATTTGAATGAGGGAAAAGAGCTCATTTCCAACAACCAAACAATAGAATTAAACAAACACCACCTGATTTTCTGCAAAGCATAGAACTCATAAAAACTCAGTTATCAGTGATCTGGATCTTTACAAAACATCGCTGCAACTAGATTACTTGAATGAAAGAATAAAGCTGAACACGTTCACGTTGACTCCAGCTGCTCAGGCTGTGTGTTCACCGCTCCCCTTTAACTTTAATGGCTCATTGACATCGAATCCTGTGACCGGGCATTAGACTGTGGTGTCTTCTTAGTCTGTCTTTAGTAAATGAAAACTAAACTGTCCTCAGTGTCTAAAGAAGTAAGCGGCTACATAACAATCAGAGAGGAACCTATACAAATGACTCTGAACATCTCAGTGCACTTACTTCCTCTTGTACGCAATTCTACATGAGACTCAATCCCCACCATGCAGCTCTACCGACATAGACTCTCAGACACAAATTAATATCTCCCCTCTGGTTTTTGCTCTACATTTCCTTCGTTGCTTTCTTGGACTCCTCATCCTGAGATCCTTCGCCTTGGAGCTGCACACTCGTCTCTCTCATGTGTTCGCTCTCCGCTGGCAGACGTGTTGCAGCCTTGTTAAAAATCTCTATTGTTTAAGAACCTTGTTTTGCTGAAGGAGCCTTTTGTAAAGGAAATAATGAAACGTTTTGTTTCCCAAATTAGGTTTGCGGTTGCATTTACTGACAAACTGAAAGAAGACGCCGAGTTATTTTTGGTATGATTACACTCTTTTTGTTACGACACACTACCTGCAGTAGTTTGTACTGTGAATAGTGCACATTTTCAGTCCGCCTCTCTTGGGAGACACTCATAGCTTTGGGTTGTAAACATGAAAAGAGTCACAAATAAGAAAAATAGAGGAAGAGAAGTGAAACAAAAGAGAGGAAGAGGAGTAAAATACCTCCTTCCTCTGTTGTCACTACCCAGTTCGCCAAAAACGGCGTGAGCCTGACTGCCGGTTGGTTTCAGAGGCTTTTAAGGCACTTCTGTGTGTGTCTGATGGCTGAACCACCAAAATCATGTTCGACCCACACTGCTGTCCCGTCCATCGATACTTTGCTGCGCGGTCGCCAGGAGAGACGGACAAATGCAACTTTTTGTCCGCATTTTACTGCACAAGAGCAGACGACAGCAGTCTGACAGAATCAATAAGTACAACAGAAAGGACTATTACTACACAAACACAACACCTTGCCCTGTCCCATAATAGTCAGGCATTAAAACAATATTACAGTGTTTTGTTTTCAGATTAGACTCCAGCCGTGGGCTGCAAATTGAGGCAAGTGGCCTGCTTTATCTTTGCCATTTAGTGGTGACAACAGCCCGACGGGACGGGCACCGAGAGGCACCGCCACGCATTTTATTGTGACACAAAACACACATAGGGGGATGGATCTGATGTGATAACATCCAGTCAATTTCTTCTCCATCCCCTCTGATTTATTTCGCTGCATCACCATTATCAACTGTTTTCCTGGCTCTCTTCTGAAGTTAGTATTTTGTCCACCCCCACCCCCAAAAAAAAGGGCTCGGAGCACAAGCACCATGAAAGGACTGTTTTCTGTTCCCGACCTGATCATCAAATGCAATTTAAATAAAAGGAATAGTGCCATTCATTCTAATTTTGCTTTAGAATTTTAACCACGAGTTCCTCTTCTTTTCTCTTTTCCAGCAGGTGTCCCAGAACTGCAAAATCTATGTGCAGCCCCAAGGTAAGCTCTGCAGGATGAATCTCCTGCGCTCGCCGACGCTGTGCATCCCTGACTGGCCATTGAAGTGTTACATTAATCAGCTTTGACATTTTTTTCCCTCCATTATCATACTGTCGGCAGTACAGAGTTGTGTTTGCTCTTGCCGTTGGCCACCGTGCCATGTAGGACAGGCCAAATCACTCTTCCATGTTGTTTCCCACCAGTAGCCTTGTTTGGCAAATAGTGTCCCCTCCTAGATTAGACGTGAGCCCCTGGGCCAGCTGCACGACTGAGCCCCGTCCAGGGGAGGCTTATTTTTTTTAGGCTCACCACCAGACAGCGATCACGCCGTAACTGCGTCGAAAACACTGTTCCGGGTTCGCTGGGAATTTGTTGGATGCCAAGTTTAATTGTCCACGTTGTGTTTTGAAGGTATCCACACAGAAGCGTCGGAGAAATTCTGCTGGTCTGAATTTTTGAGGAGTTCAGGTTTGTCCTTTTTCAACATTTTTATGATGTCAACATAAAGATCCAGAAGTCTCAATGTGAAGAGGCTGACAGCTTTAGATGTGCCTGAAGAATGGCACATCTACAGGTCATGTTTAGGTCAGGTGTGTTTAAGAAAACTCACTGAGGAGATTCTTGATCTGCTACCTTGTATCACACCAAGTGACCTCGTTGCATACCTAGATTTTAAGCTTGTTTTGCAGCCTTTTTGATGACCCTGTAACATTTTGGCCTGGTGCTTAGTTAGTCGTGTCCGAGCTTTATAACCGAGCAGTCGTGTGATCAGAATATAAAGCCCACGTCTCAAACTGCGGCAGGAAAACTTCGGTGTCGACCTCTAACACCTGAGCGGGATGGAGGCTCAAAACAATATTAAATGCAACAATGCAGCAGTGACTACACACTGAGGTTTCATTACCTCGTACAACAGCTTTACTGGTGTCGTTCTCAGCATTTAGAAGTATTTTTGTGACCATTTGCAGCACCCTACATACCGCCGCCACAATACAAAGCACATCCTCCCCTCCTCATCTCTGCTCCTCCCCTGTAGACTCTGTACCACAGTGCAGTGGAGCCACCACTGGGAGTACAAAAGGGAATACATCCAGACATTCAACCTGAAAATTACCATTGGGAGAGCATAAATCTGTGCCGTGGTAAAAGAAAGCAGTGCGTCGGATCCCAGAGTTCGTACAGAAGCAGAATTCCACTTATCCGAGCGAGTCCCGTTTCTTTTTTAGCCCTTTTTTTTACTCCCATCTGGATAAGACTCGAAAGATGCACCGTGAGGCCGGGCTTCATCTCCGCAAACTGCCCGGACTTTAAATTGGACGTCACAAGGTGACGTCCATCCTGAGTGTATTACTGCTCATAGAGAGTGCCGATGACTACAGAGAGGAACAGTTGATTAATAGCTCTCGGCCCGGCGGCCATTTATCACCGTGTTTCACAACTGGTGCAAGTAATACTGATTTTCCACAGTCACTTTTCCATTTGTTCTGCTTGAAGCAGGAATCACCAACGTTGCGAGTGAGCTCAGATGTGATGAAAGCTGTGAGTCGCTGTCGGATCGTCCTGATTTGTCAGTGTTTTTTGTTGTAAACAGGAAACAAGCACCCTAAATAACAGCACGTTGATTTTTGCCTATAAAAACAGTCTCACTTTGCTTTAGCAGCACACTCTTTCTCCTCATCTTTGTGTGAGTTTTTTTATACTGTATGTACCTTAATAATGAATGAGCGTCACATTGACACTGAGACTTTCATTTCACTTCAGTAATTGCTCCGGTTTTTGGCCCCGGACTGATTTTCTGGAGATTTCTTTGCTTCCCTGCTGAAACATTCGAGCTGTGTTGTGTTGTTGTCTTTGGGTGTGTTGTGTGTGTGTTTTTTTATCTCTGCTGTCTGAGATCAGATGATTTCTTGTCCTCCCTTCTGAACCGCGACGACCTGTTTTGCCATCTTCAATAATCAATGTCAACAACTTTGCTCATGTTTTACTTATCTCCAGACAAAGCAGTGCAGGCTGACTGTGGTGACTCCTGCACCAGACCCCCTTCCCCCCCCTCCCCTCAGCTCTCGCCCTCCCTCCGTCTTCACTCACACTCCCAGCACAGCAGAGGGCACCATCCCATGTGTGCGCTCTCTCCTCCCAGATCTTGCTGCATATTGATTTATTTTTTTCTCCTGCGCTCCATCTGCTGTGATATAAATTAATCATTCCAGAAAACACAAAAATCTCGACTATATTGTATATAGGCTAATGTGTTGAAGGTGTGGGAATAGATGTGTGCCGCGCGGCCCCGTGCTGCAGAGGCTCTCTTTAAGAAGCCCCTCCGCTGGCGAACATAAAAGAGGCGCAGCAATCCTCCGACCTGATTGAAGATATATGACGCTACCATATGCGTCTCTGTGTTATCCCTTGGATGTGCGGCCTCCAAAGGCACAGACCTACAGCGCTGGAATCCAAAGTCTGCCGGTGTGTCGGCGCCTTTCAGCGTCGTGCGCGCGTTGTTTACGGTCCCCGCTGTGTGCTTTTGCGAGGTGGGGTGGAGGTGACGGATAAATAACAGCAGCCAGCACGCTGATACTTTGATTCACTCGGGGAGGATGCTGAACAAGCCGCAGACTTCATTATCTCGTCCAGTTACTTGATCCTGAAGGGAGATATTGTATCCATAAAATCAAAGGAGAAGCCAAATAACTCCTAGTGTAATCAGTGGGGGAATAAACACTATTAGGGAACAGTTGGGGAGCCTGTGGGTCACGCTGCTCCCTGATTCAAACAGAAAAGGTGAGGTGAGAACAATCATGTTAAAAACTGCCCGAGTTTCCTTTAAGAGCTGCAGATATTCAAACACTGCGAAACATTTGCCTCCTTCAAAAAGGTGACTAACAGACGCAATTACTCATACGCATGCTCGGTGTTCTGCACTTGTGATTTATAGTGGCTGTTTTTGTCTATTTTAAGAAGACTCGCTCTTTAAATAGCCCCTATTTTGTGTTTTTGTTTCCTCCACTACATAATTGTAGAAATCAGCCGGTGAGAGAAATGTTTTTGTGGAACTGTAAAGCAACCGCAGCACAAACGCTGCTCCTCCTGTTTGTCTGGGTCACTGCTTATCATAGTGATTAGATGAGCTGCTGCACGGTCAGAGCCCATGCATTAATGAAGTGGGGGAGAGGGGGGGGGGTTCTACCTGTTTTTTTTTTTTAACTCTGAGCGGTAGCTACATACAAGTGGGTGCTGACTCAAGCATGTTACGTGCTGCCAGCCACTGAATAATGCATTCCTTTTGACTTGGCGAAATCCAGCCCTTACCTTTAATATCCGGCCCACACTTGTGAGCCGTCCTAATGGGGGGGGGGGCTAAGAAAGAGACCCTCAAGGTCTCACGTTCCATAATTTCCTCCTCACAACCTCACTGCCCACCTCAGGAAAAGCCCTCACTTGTGTAGCAGAAGTATCATCGATTATTGAGCCTCTTCCAGATCGACACATTGCTAATGATTCTGATGTGTGTCACCTGCTCGGATGCGCCACGAGACGCGACTTTCTTGTCGGAGGGTGTTGTCGTTCCTTTGTTGACACCCCGCAGACTCTGCTCTCTGAGTCACCCCGTGCCACTCAGCAGATTAATAGGAGTTGCTCACTTAGATATGTGCTCCCGCATCCCCGCGCAAACACGCGCACACACTGATTAAAGCATTAGGGGGTTGTCGAGAGTGCCCTCCTGAAATCAAAGGCAAGCGAACAAAAATATGTTTTGCATAGAACTCACAAAACTGCAGGAGAGAGAGAAAAAAAAGTGAGAGGAAATCTGCTGCCGGCACAACAGATCAATTGTACAATTTGTTTTTCTTCCCCAAGGAAAGATGAATTGTGTCTTAGATACAGAAAGAGAGGTTTTTTTTTCTTTTGCTTGTTGAATTTCTTGCTCCTTTTGACAGGTTTGTGCTTTGTTATGATTTCAGCCAGCCTACATCATGTTCTTGCGTAGCTTTTGGAAATGTTTAACCAAGCTGAAGTATTTGGATGTTGTGGCCTTTTTTTTTCTCTCCCTATTGAAAAAAAAAAAAATCACTGCAAGAAACTTCGATCGTCCCAAAGATGCAGAAGCTTTCTCTCTCTCTCTTTTTTTTTTCTTTCTCTTTTTTTTGACAATCGGCTCCGAGGATCAGGGTCAATGCCCGGACTCCGCGCCGTCATTTTAAGATGCTCTTTAATAGCATTAAAAGAGATGCTTCAGCCTTCTGATCTGGTCTTATCTGGCAGCAGGGGATTTCACTTGAATGTCACTGCGCTCAGAGCACGTGCGGATGTTTGTCCGTAGTATCGCTTTAAAAACGGGTTTGTTTCGCCTTTTTTCTGGTTTGACATTGACACGATGAAACTCCGGCGCGTCATTTAGATTGCTCGCGCCACTGGCAGCACGCTTATCTCAACGGTTATCTGCCTTCTTTTTTTTTCCCTTCAAATTTTGGGTCATTCTCGAGCATTGAAGGTTAAGGATTAAAATTTAATCTCCTCACACTTACAGCGACTCTCTAATCGGAAATGATCCTTGTAGATCGACTCGCGTTGGCACAATGTTTGAACGCAATGCAGCAAAACATTTGGTCTTTGTGCAAACTTTGGTTGAAGTTGAATCCAGAGCTGTTTTCTCGGTGACTGTGAGAAACTTAATGGCTCCAAATTTGATGTTAAATCTTCTTTTCATGTGACGCTTTTGTTCTTCCTGTCGGTCCATGCAGCTTTTTGTGATCGGGGGGGGGCCAGATTACCTTGACTGTTTTGGAGCAGATATTTGTGTCCACACAGGACACAGGATCAAACCTACTGACTGATAATCTCTGATTTCTTGTTCGTCATACAGGTCAAAATTCTGCACTTAACCTGAAAACGATGTCAAATTTGCCGCAGATGTTCGCATCCCTCTCTGGGTTTACGACGGGGGTCGTTTTTTTTTATGAGCCTTTAAGCTACAATCCACATCCATCTTTTTAACCCAAAACTTCATTTCTTCGAAAATACCTCGAATAAATACTAAATAATGTTCTCGTCTACTTTGGCTTTTTTTTTCCTCGATGGTCGCGAGTTGTCACGACAGTCAACATCACCGCCTTGTGTTTCTACACTCACCCCCTCTGAAGCATGCTGAGCGATGTCCATTAAACAGTGGCAGCAGGTCTCAGTGACCCCCACTACAATTACAGGAGTAAAGAAAAAGAGTCGCAGTGTGACTTTTCCTTTAAACTTCAAGCTCTGTGTCGCTGTGAGAGGTCTGAGCGGTTTGAATCGGACACGTTGCCTCTATAGGCGCCGGTGCTGTCGAGCACAGTTGCCAACTTCTGACCTATTTTGAAAATGTGTGTAACGTTCAAATGACCTGGAAAAAAATAGGAGATTCCCCAGGTTCCCCAGTTGCTCTGCTTGAGCACGACGCAGTAAGTTCATTTGAAGACAGAGCCGATCGCCGGGCAGATTGTGGCTGGCGTGCGCGGCCTCTGTGGCTATGATGCTGCATTACACAGTGATTAGGCTGCAACCTTCCAATGTTTTTTAGCAGACTATTTCCCTGCTGATCAGAGAGTAGTGCGAGCACATTAGTCACCGCTGTCTTATTTTCCTCGTGACCTTGGGTGATGTATTGCTTTCATTATCTGCTGATGTACTCGGGATGTTCATTATGCGCTGTTTTGATATTGTGGCCCTGTCTTTCTGTGCGTCTGGCTCCTCTCCAGGTGTGAGCAGCGAGCATGTGGATGAGCTGCACGTCTTCCTGCTCGTCTGTGGCCTTCGACGAGTCAAAGACCCCCTCTTTTTGCTGGAGGTTTTTTCAGGTAAACTCATTATGTTTCGCCTTTATTTTACATATGTAGCGGCAGCGGAGAAACACACAGCTGTCTCGTAGTCATGTAACACAACAAGGACGGGTTTTTTTTCTTTCTTCCAGCTCGTGAAACTGGATTTTTGGATAAACTCAGAATTTACGAAACCTTTCCGACTGTGTTTCTTGCTTGTGGTGGAGGCGATGTCTTCATTAATTAGGAATGATCCTAGATCTCCACGGCTAGGTTTCACCTAATTCAAAATTTATGTGAAGCCTCTGTGCAATTATTCAGGCAGTTCTTTTGGTTTTTGTCCTGCCTCTGTGATGTTTCTCTTTCAGACGACGCTCTTCTAAGTTTTTCTGATCTGAGCTCCTCGCGATGCGCACCAGTGGCGGCGTTGTCCGATCCTCCCGTTTTTATCTGACTTTCACGGCGTAAAGTTAACGTGAGGAGGCAGCAGCGAGGGGGCGTCAGATTTGGTGGGAAACGCTTGGATGTGTGGATCGTCTCACGCGGGTTTCCTGGAAGGGGATCGGGCCGGCCTCTTAGTTAAGAATCGCGCCATATGGCGCGCAAAGCAAATATAGCTGTGAGAATACTATACGCCAAACAGCTTTAATGATTTGAGAAATCTGCTGCTGTTCACACCACCCTCCAAACTGTTGTGTTTGTGTTCCCACTGCCAGTTTTACTTTGTGTCTTACAGAGTGGCACTGCGAGGATCTGCTCAATCGCCTGGTCATTATCGGGCCGAGAGTGAGTACGCAGTAACTGTACACAAATCAGTTTCATTATTACCCCCCCCCCCCCCCGCCCCACCTGCCATGTGTCTCCGTCTGTGCCACCACTCTCTGTCTGTGCTGTTGAAATTACCTTGAAACTCTTCCTGGGAACTCAGGCAGCCTCTAATTGGATGTAGCAGAGATACAGGCTTTAGCTGTTTAGTGGGAATTAACGGTCAGAGCCTGAGGGGGGGGGGGTGTCTCCTGCAAGCCGGGGAAGGGTCAGCACGAGCAGAGCAGAGGAGCTGTTTGTTTCTGTCCTACTGTCCGTGTTTCTGACACACAAATACCTCGCCTCCTCCTCCTCCTCCTCCTCCTCCTGCTCCTCCTTATAAACGCTCTCCTTCAACTAATGACCTGCATCGAGCCTCCTCGTTGGAATCTCCATAAACAGGGACGCAGCTGAGGATGTTCCACTATGAATTGGGAGGGAAAGCAGGCCGTGACCCCCGCCAACATGCTTCCATCCCGTGTATCGCTCTGGAAGACATTGATTGCTCATATTCAGGCCAAGCAGAAAAAAAAAAAACGGTAAAAAAAGATAAGTGAGCTCTCGCAGCCCAGCCGTGATTTATGAGAGTCATAAATCAGCCAGTCAGCCAGGCAATCAAATCAAAGACGCGCGGCTTTAAACATTTACCACAGTTTTATTTCCACTGTAATTGCACTTTTATCTCGAAATTTCTGTCGTTCTCGTCCTGGAGTCATATCCTGGCCAGCAGCAGCAGCAGCAGCAGCCCACCACCACCACCACCACCACCACCACCACCACCACCACCTCAGTCCTCTGTTCTCCCCCCGTTTCGCTTCCAATCTCTCACTCATTGATTTCTCCGCATGCACGTCTTCATCTCCCCTTCCACCTGACTTGCTTTGATATGACATCAATGTACAGTACTTTAGCGTCTGTTCTTCCTCCCGGTGTCAGGCAAAAGGTACGGCGCGCTTTGCTTTTGCTCAAAAAACAACTCAATTAGACATGGCGAGGGGCTCGCACGCTGCCTCGCTTCCACTTCCTGCTCCGCCGTGCTTTGTTGTCGTTTGATGAAACGCTTCAGCGAAATCGAAGACGGGCGATTCATCCCGACGCCCCCGAATCGCAGCGGAAGCGCGGTTATCTGTCTGTGAAATTAAAAGGTATCATGATTATTGTTCTTTATTTATCTGGCCGCCAAATTCCTCTTCAACACACGTGTTTATTTGCAGGGGGGGGGGGGCCCCTGGGCGCTTCATGCAGGGCGCAGCAGCAAGACCACCCGGTGGGGGCGGTGTCTTTTTCAGTTGTG
>JAUESF010000012.1:3736387-3770847 GCA_032274765.1 Malacoctenus tetranemus | reverse complement strand
GTGTGGGGGGGGGGGCAGAGGTAAATAGTGCGAGGGGGATTAAACGACGTCTGATTGAAACAAACAGGCGGGACGTCGAGTGAGAGATGCCTTCCCCGCACGGCCGCGACGTCCGATAAATCCACAGCTACTTCAGTGAAGTAATAAGCGCTGTGGCTGCACAACATCTGTCATTAGGAAGAAGATTCAGGTCAGTTTGTCAGGGATGACTCGTCTCTTTCCCAACTGTAACCGGGCTCCAGCGAGAGCGACCGCTCCACGGGCGTTTCCTTTCGTTGTTGCAGGTAAAAGTAAACTGCAAAGACCACGACAGTGAATCACAGATTCAGTGCAGTTCGCTGCTTCATCGGTGAATGTAACGCGACATCCTCAAATGACCAAAACATCAACGAGCCTGAGAGATTACCTGACACAAACAACAACACTCCTGTTTACTCTGATTCTTGTTTTGACCTGTTGGATGCGGGCTGCTGCGCGGAGCGAGCTTCAGTCGTTCCTGTTTGTCAGTGGAGCTTTTCGTGGTCCATCCCCCCCGATAAAATGTTTATTTTAAATCCCAGATTAGACCAAAATACCAGGATATGCTCCGTTTCGGCTCCTCTCTTTGGAGAGCATATTTTCGATTTCCAAGTAAATTTCTCGCAACTCTGTCACCGGCGATAGAAAAGCAAAGAGACAAAAGTAGCAGCTTGCTTGGAAGCATCTTTGACCCAAATTGCGATGCTTTGACTTTTCTGCGTGCTGGCTAATGCACACAAATCCCACATTGCAATTAATCAGATTGGCCACCCACCCCACCCTGACCCCAATCTCTGAAAATACAGGATTTACAGAGAATGAGTCCCTCATGATAGAAATTATTAATTGTGTCATTGTTTATTGTGTGCCTGCGATTAAGTCGCTGCTCGCGTCTTTGATAAAAACAGATCTTTTGACAGCCAGGACACAAAAAAGGATTTCTTGGCGTTGTTGTTTTTGCAGATTGATCCCGTGTTTACTGCTGAAGTGGAAGCTGCTGTCGAGAGGTAAGGCGTTTGTTGTTGTTGTTGTTTATTACTTGAAGTCTAATTGCCGCGATCGTGTTCCTTTTGAAGGCTGGTTCCACTTGTGCGTGTCTCATGCGGTACGCCGACACATCTCAGCTAATGTAGCTCACATTTATCCTAACGCGCTGTGAACGGGAAAGCAAATCCGAGCTGAGCCCCCCTCCCCCCCCCCCCCTCTTCCTGTCCTCCCACTCTCAAGTCTTGGCTGATCTTTCAGTTTTTCGCCGAGAGCCTCCACCATAACAAAGCTGTTTGCGGCAGAAAGCTGCCCTCCCCGGTTAGGGCTTCTACCTGGACGCTCCGCGCATGTTGCACACAGCGCGACCATGTTTCCTCCCCTCGGCCCGTCGCCGCTCCTGAGCATCATTCACGCCTCTGTGAGCTCTGAGTCACGTCGACGCCGCGCTCTGCCCGTGCCTCTGCAGAACAGCAGGGGTCTTCTTGGCCCAGGAGAGGAGCCAACAGGAGCTGCACGCTGTCATGAGAAGGTGCTCTGCTGTGGTCAACAGCTCCGTCTCCGAGGGCATGTCAGCGGCCATCTTGGAGGTAAACACCTCGGGGGCGCGCGGGTAATTGGGCAACAGCATGCGCATACTTCCACAAAAATAACAGTCGGTTTTATCAAGGTAAAGATTTTTGTCATCTAAAAAAAAACCTAAACTATGTAAATAATTTACTGTTTGTTTGTTTTCTTTTATCTCTGTTTGTTGCTCAACTGCACTGTTATCAGGCCACTTCAGGGACAATTACCCAAATTAATTGCTCCACTAAAATCTTCCCCTTACTGAGAAAGCAAAACCTCCAAATCCACTTAATCTCTTTTAAACACTGTCAATTAAGACAATCCACAGTAGGCTTAAAGTCTTATAAGTATGTTAGCATGTCTCTCTCAACAACCTGCTGAAGGTATTAGCCGACACAGATTGTTAATTCGGTAAGTGCATTGGAGAGCACAATAGCCCGGCGGGTCCCACTTCCAGGGTGCTTAGGTGCTGCCCTGCTGACGGCGGGCTCGCTGCTCTCTGCTCCCACAGGCCATGGACCTGGGCGTCCCCGTGCTGGCCCGGGACATTCCAGGAAACGCAGCGGTGGTGGAGCACGAGGTCACCGGCCTGCTGTTCTCCTCGCCTCAGGTACGGCAAGAGAGGTTTGACCAGGTCACCACGCGGGTTAATTCCTGCTAAGCCCCTCCACCCACCAAATCCGTAAACATAGTAAGTGTGGTAATGGGGTCGAGAGTCGCTCCGGTGGTCTCCTCAAGTGACCATCAGCCCCGCTAACAGGCTTTAGCGTCACTCCGATGACTCGGGAACAATGAAGGCTCATTGATCTCGCTCGTGTCAGACGACATTTCCATCACAGTCTTTCACCAAAGTTGACGTGATTTTTTGTGGAACTTTGTACTTTAAATTCTCATCATTTGTCTAACACCAGACAGGTAACCTGCGAAAAACAAGAAAGGCACCTTTATGTTTCGCATCGACGCTACCTCGGGTGCGCGGATTAGATTCAGAAAGCGTTACCGTTGGAGACAGAACAAAGCTACCACATTACCATGCACTGATGCAACACAGCAGCAAACCAGAAAGTGCAAAAATGCGGAAGTCCCCCACGAGGACCAACCAGGCGGATATCTGACGAGGGCTGATGCGAACGGGAGCGCCGCACCGGCTAATGCCAGTTGACAGAGGGCTTAAGCGCGGTGCTGTCAAGACACCACGCTGTAGCGTGATGTTGTTGTGATGGCGCAGATAAGTCCCCCTCTGCACGTGTGCTCAGATGAGCTGCGAGGAGGAAGCTCACACAGATGGTTGTATCAACTTGGGCCGGATCAACCGCGACCTCGGGCCAGGACCGGACGGGGGGTGGAGGGGGGGGGGTGCTCGTCTCAGCAAGCCTTCTCGCTTCGACGTTTTAATTGTGCGAGTGGAGGGTGGAGACAGAGAAAAAAGAAGTCGCTCACACTTCTGAAAGACAGATTGTTTGGAGTCTGTTAGGTCTTTAGAATAATCACATGCGGCGCAGGGTGTCAGGGAATCCGGCGAAAGAAGCAAACACTGAAGCACTTGTAAGCTTTTAAAGAGAAAAAATAGCCTCCGTTGTCTGGCTCTATAATTTGCACCAGGAGTGAAGTGATTATAAGCACTCTGCTCATAAGTTGAGCTTTAATCCTGTTGCCGGGGATTTATAGTTCTCGTATGGTCGTACAGAAGAGCTGTTTCCTATCGAGAGCCTCTCCAGACATAATCACATCACTTGAAGTGAAGTAAAGTGAAGTGGCCTGCTGACTGGCAGTGGCTAAAACTTCATGTGCCCATTGGCTCTCTGCAGTCAGCTTTGGCCGCCATGTTGCTAGAACACTTCAAGGCACATTGACTTCATTTTTTTTTTCTGTTGGGGGTGGGGAGGGGGGCACTTTTTTTTCCAGCCTGCTGGGCCAACAGATGAGCAGCGAGGGTTTTTTTTTTGGGAGATGCTGCGTGAATGCACCACGTCTGAGTCGAAGCTCCGCGGCGCCGCACGTTCTCCTTCTTTTTTTAATTGTCAAAATTTCTCTCCTCGTCTTTTTTTCCCCACGTCCCCGTGACAGCTGCTTTGGCAGGTTTTGTTTAGCTGCAGAATCCCCCCTCTGTTTGTTCCCTCTCTCTTGGTTGGAAAGCAAAACGAGAGGTGGCAGCTATTAGGAGAGACTGAAAAGGTGCGTTGGACGTCCGCACTCGGATCGGGAGCCGCAAATACCTCCGTCCTCTGGCAAAGCCCAGACACTTCTAAAATATTTACTAATCGGCGCGCAGGCTCCTCTCGGAGTTCTGTTCTTGTGCCTTTAGATTATCTTTTATGCTTGAAAAACATATCTCCAGGCACCTTCACTGGCAGGCTTTAAGTGGCATTTGGCAGTAAATGAGACTCGCTTTGCCTCCTCCTTGCCAGGAATTTGTGCATCAATCTCGGAGGCTGTTGTCAGATCGCGCGCTGAGAGACAGCATGGTGAGGAACGGGAAACTCTACGTGGAGAAGCATCACAGCCCGACACAGGAGCGGGAGACCTACCAGCGACTGGTGGGAACGCTCCGCTGAGCAGAAGGTCGCCGCAGCCAGCAGCCACACTTCACGCTCTCTCAGGAAGTGCTGCAGCGAGTGAAAAAGGGACATCGCAGTGGTGTGTTTACGTTGCATTAATATCCTTATTACTGGTGCCTTACACGCAACTGATCCGACGGGGTAGATGCGCTGCAGAGCACTTTGAACCAAAGATGTAGAGGGGACAAATTCTGTTTGTTTTGTTTACAGACTTTATGCAAACAATTTTAACGATGCACTTCTATTTAAAACTTATTGTAAATGTAGCAAAAGCAAGAGTTTCCTGTTTACTCCAGATATTTAATAAAGGACTGATGACGAACTTTCTTTCGTTTGAAGACTGTTTTTGTAGCTCGCCTCCACCGACACCAACACCACTTCTTTTTCTCACCTTTAAAAATGCATTTTAGGTTTTCTACACTCGTGATGCCGTCACAAAGGTTTTTTTTTAACAAAGCACAATAATATCTGAAGATCCAACAAACACTGAATTGGTTGAAGCTGCAGTAGGACTTAAACGTTCCTCACCAACGTTCACATTGAAACACGATGGATGTCAGCTGTTGTACCTGCACGCTGTTTCCAGCAGCTGCAAACACAAACTGTCACGGGCGACATTCAAGTTCAGGGTTTTTAATGAAAAACAAAATTTAATGACTCAAAACTTACAAATAAAAGGGGCTCATGTATACTGGGAGGATAAAAACACCAATTTTTAGTTAAAAATTGTTTTTAATTAAAGCCACGTTTCTGGTGAAATTCCTATTTGTTGAGTTCTGTTTTACAAATTCTCTCTTTTTTGTTGTTTGGGACGTTTTTCTGGCGTGTTTGGTTAAATATCTATCAGCATGTGAGTGCACAAATTCGGGGGGAGGAGATGTCCACATGCAGCGTTAACATTTGGTGGCTTGAAATACTGTTTAAATAAGACTCCGTCTCGTCTCAGCCGTCTAAAATATCGTCTCACTCACTCATCTCCAGTATTAACAATAATTTACAGTACATGTACACGCAAAAGGCCTTGATAGGTCATGAAATGCAGAGGAGGGAAATTCCAACACTACATATTCTTGACAGTTGTCAAAAGTCGACGAAGGCATTGAGGTGATCAAAGCCACATCTACTGTACATGTGAGGTCTGATCAGAATCTCTATTATAAGTGGTCCCCAGGCTCTGTGATGGGCACTTGAGGTTGGTCCCCACAGCTGTCCTCCTTTCCAACCCAATGGATGCCGTGGCCGTTCTCCCTGGGAGGGATGTGTGGCGAATGCTGGCGCTCCAGAGAGGAGAAGGTGGTGAACTGCACCCTCTTTCTCTTGCTGGTGGGGGAATGGAGCGACTCGGTGTGCATAGGTTTGCTCCTGAGGGAGCCCACGCAGCTCAGGGGGGAGTCTGTGACCGAGGCCAGGCAGCTGGGCCTCCTGGACAGGGAGGACGCCTTGTCGGGCCCGATGTCTATCACAGTGGTGGTAGTCTGAGAGTCCTGCTGCACCGGGCTGCCCGGCACGCTCATCACCAGCTCGGCGTCGGTGCCCAGCCACACCCAGTCGTGCCTGTGGCCCGTGGGCTCCTGCCCGTGAGACGGGGGCTTCTTGTGCCTGAACTTCACAACGTAGGAGATGCAGTTCACCAGGAACACCAGTATGGCGAGGCAGAAGACGCCCAGCAGGGCGTACATGCCGATCTCCAGGTCGGTGAGAGGCCTGTTCCCCAGCATCTCTTCTCCACCGATCTCCACCTCCTCCGTGTCCTGCCCGGGAACCTCCACCTTTGTGGGGAAGTTGTTGTAATTCACCAGGTTTCCGGGTGCTTTCACGGTGCTGGTGAACCCCACGCTGCCCATATCCTCCACGATCATGTTGTCCGAGCCGAACCCTCTGCCGCTGTCGCTGGGGCTGTTCATCAGGCTGACGTTGACCACGCTGGTGGGGCTCCCGGCGCCCCCCGACCGTCCGGTCTTGCCCACCCCCCCGAGGCTGCCGCTGGTTATCAGGCTCTTCTCCGTGGACTTGATGGTGGTGGTGATCTTCTGCATGGCGCTCTCCTCCCGGTCCGAGTTGGTGGTGCGTCGCGGGGAGCCCTGAGGCGGCTTCCTCTGCCTGCGCTGGCCGTCGGGCTCCTCGCCGTCGCTCCCGTAGTCGCTGCCGCTCTCCTTGTTGCTGACCGTGCTGCTGTCCAGGCCGCCCGTGTTGCCATCCGGCCGCCGGGCGTTCACCTGAAACTTGACCTTGAGGCTTCCGTTGCCCACGGCGACGGTGCTTTTCCGTTTGGATTTCTGGCAGGCCTCGCAGATGGACATCTCCACCCTGACCACGACGCCTTCGCCCTCCCCCTCCGCCACCACGACCGACGGCGTCCCCTGCACGGACACCACCCCCTGGTCCAGAGACGTCACAGTCACGCGGTGGTAAGCTGGGTCGTAAATGTCGAGGGGGGTCTGGTTGCCGTCGCTGAACTGGATCCAGGCACTGACCAGGGCTTCCTGGAGGGAAGAGAAGACGTCAGAAGTTGTAATTCCAGTTCAAAACCGACGTTACTGGGAGGAGACTGGACCGAGTGGTTACCTGTTTAGGGCTCTGGAGCACCTCTTGTGTATTTGTGGTGGCTAAAATTGCCCTGTTGCTTCCAGGACTGAGCTGTAAAGTCATCGAGAGGCCAGTGACCAGCTGGACCCCCAACTCTGTGATGGTCACTTTGTCGTCCAAGACTCTGATCGTTGTCCGTCCCAGGATAACGTCAGACAGTGGAGAAAACACCTGTCACACAAAAACACAGGATAAAGCACGAAAATGAGTCAGACTTTAAATGTGAACATGTTTCATTCATTAGCTTTGAAATTTTTCCACTTGTATAAATCAAAGTTGTGAACAGTCCAAGCAGGATTTCAGTTGATTACCTGGATAGAAGTGGTGCCGAGGTCTCTGCCCGACAGCACTCGCCCCGCCTGCAGCCTCGCCACACGAGGGTCCTCCACCTTCATGAAGTAGCGAACCAGCCTGGTGACGTCCACCTGCCAGTCGGAGCCCAGGAAGTAGGCCTTGGGGTCCCGAGGGTCTTCCTGCTCCGCCAGGAAGCTGGTGAGCACGCGGACCATGGCGTGCTGGAACTGCAGCATGCAGCCTTTCCCCTTCCGGTCGTCTTCTTCGCTGTTCCAGCCGGACCTGTGAGGGAGCGCAGAGGCACCCGCGCTGGTCACACCTGTCACCCAGCGGAGGCTTTCACTCGCTACACTTCAATCACTCAGGCACCGTCTCTTTGCTTGATTGGATCACGCTGAGACACAGCGATGCATTACGTAATGGAATCAAACGCCTAAATCCATAGAGATATGATTTGGATTTGTCGGCTCTGAAAGAGCCTTGGAAAATGACGGTGAGAAAAAGCAGGTGAGGCAACGGTGACTGTGTCCCACCTCTTGGAGGTGAGGATTGGCACTCTCCAGCTCTTAATCTGGCTCAGCTCCGTGTCCGACACCTCGATCTGGAGGGGCAGCTGAGGCATCCACACGCTGAGTTCGAGCTGGGCGCTCAGGTAGCTGTAGGTGAAGTTCACCGCCATCTTCACTTTGCCCTTCGTCTCCTTGCCACTCACGAAAACGTAGTCGCAGCGGTCCGACACCTGGCGAGGAGGAGATAATACGGAGGGGGGAGCGATTCGTCAGTCGATGACTATCTTATCATTTTAATTCCCTCGATAATATCACAGCGTTTGTGTAAGTGCGCTGGTGTAAACAATCTACATCAAACCCAGAGTGACATTGTTGTCTATGAAGGAGATTTCAGTCATCCAACCAACGACAAAAAAAAAGAATCGAATATTCTCATAAAAGTCAGTATTTTAACAAATAGGCCATTCTTACAACAACAAATGGCCGCGCAGGAGTTGGGCGTTGTATGTGTAACCACAGTAATGTCAGCCGCCGGTAATAAACTACGGCGATGATCACCGGTCCGAAGCGCGAGGAGGAGACGGCATTGCAGTTTTATGTTAATCAACATATCACGCAGCGCCGTGCGCCTGCACATCAGTCCTTCACAGCCAAGCGCATTCATTACGGCATGATTTCAAAGGTGACCTTTGTTAAGTTTGGGCGACTGCTCAAAGATGGGCTCGACGTCGGGAGACGTGCGTCGGGGAGGGAGGCTTTTCCCCTCCGTCCTCCCAAACAGCCGCTCAAGCTGCTTTAAAACAAATTGGATAATTAACACGGCATTGAAATTCATTCACTTAGCTGGTGGAGCTGCACGGGGGGAACGGACAGGGAAAAACAGTGACTTTGACAGATAGCCTAAGGAGGAGCGCGAATAGCAAATAAGAGTCCCTCTCTCATTTGCGTGAATCTAACGGCTAGCTAGGGGATGTGCTGTCACAGGGACACGCTATTTTTGAGACCATCTTGTGTCATCATCGCAGCCGAGTGTCACTCAAGCAGAAGCAGGGGGCCCGGGAAGATGACCACGTCACCGTGTGTCATCCCCGCTGCCAAAGCGAGGTACAGAAACACCACTTCGCTGCAAATCATCCCTTTTGCTTCGCTCTCACGTACGAGCGGCAGATTCGCAGCACGCGGCGCCGCGTCTCGGTAGTTGTCAGGGAAAATTTGTAATGCAAACATCGAACAGTGGACGAGGGCTGATTTATTTTCAGCAAAGTCGTCCCGTGCTTTTTATTCAGTGCGGAGGCAGTCGAGCAGTCATCCCTGATCTAAAGCAATTTGCTCATTTCTCCTCCCCCCCCCTCCTTTTTTTTTGAGGCACCTTCCAAGAGCTCCATTGAACTTAACGCGAGCCATGTTCAAATAAGATCCCCGAGCGTCGGCTGAAAGGGAATGCCATTTTAATGTGCCACCCGCCCACTCATTCCAGTCACAGTGTTTTTCCGTGTCCAAGAATATCTATCGCTCAGTGTTTCGGGTGTCAGAAAAGATATTTATTTAAAATGAGATTTGACTTTCATCACTACAGTATTAAGAGACGGGCTCAAATTTAAAAAAAAAAAAAAAAGAAAACGCTGCAATCCTGGCTTCAGTGACACGGCGGTGACGAGTTTCCTCATACGAACAAAGCGAGTTGGAGGGGAATTTATTAATCATGCAGAGTAAATACATCTGTTGCAAAAGGGGAATTCAGTTCAAGAGTTTCGCTGAGTTCACGCTTGCTTGTTCGGCTGTATCGCAACAAGGTTGGGTTGTTTTTTTTTTTTTCTCTCCCCCTGTTTCATCAAACAAGCTCGCATTTAAGCAAAACATGTCCCTGTTCAGAGCGTCGACCCAGAGGTGACGGAGACGGTGGCTCCTGCTATCTGAAGTCTTTTCATCGCTTCTGCACATTTCCAAAAAACCTTTTCACTGCGACAGATTACATTTTGTTTTTTTTTTCCCTTTTGTTTGTCACATGAGCTGTCCAGTCCAGATAAATCCGTCCCCGTCTATCACTGGCAGATTTGTTACTCTTCAGGCACACCAGAGGAGAAAAGATATCTGAATTGAGCTGTTAGACTAAGAAGATTAAAGGGAATATTTGTGACTCAAGCTTGTATTTGGTCAGCAAATACACTGTGAGCTACAATGAGCTTAGAACAAGAGCAAAGACGGCGACATTACAGGGCTGAAAGAATTATTCAGTCTCTCGTCTTTCCTCTTGACATCCTCCAGTAATCCAGCTTTTCTTACAACTGACACCCATCTGCTCTAATGCGTGTACATTTACTGTATATCCTTCACTGGGAATGCCCTCCAGCCGCATGCAAACAAACAATCCAAACAGAACACCAGATATATTTATTCGAGCTATCAGTTGTTTGCGAAGCCCACTTTGGGTCGGAAGTGGTCCGTCGGAAAATTGAAGCAGGAGTCGGCTTCGCGTCTTTATCCTTTGTTTGTCTTCTGCAAATGTATTCGCAGCCTTTGACCTCGAGGGCCGGGAGCCCTGACTTTCAATTCCATCAGTAAACAAAGCTGGCTTTTGGCAGTCAGCCGCGCACAGGTTCACAGGATGAAAGGGGCAAGCCGTGGGAAGGCAGCGCCACGGCAGACCGAGAGGTCATTTGTGGTGAGCAATTTAGCACAGTAGCCGTTCATTGTTGGGGTGGGTGGGGGGAAGATTGATGGGCAATGTTGTCCGAGTCCGGCTAATAGTTTGTTTTACCATGTGGAAAAGAGACAGAGAGCAGAAGTGACTTTAGTGCGACTTGTTTGTCCGCAGCTGTCCTTCCCATGGCACATGAAACCAAGCTCGCCGCTGTGGAGCATTTCTTTTAACAACCTCTGCAAATTGCCCTCTGTCCCGGAGCATCAGAGCAGGCGGACCAAATGCAAACAACTCTTATTGTGGAGTGTAACAATTCATTACCCGCCAACGGAGGCAGTTTTGCACAGCCTGTCAGCAAAAAAGTGATTAAAGTCAGATATTGGTGTTAAAAAATCGGAACCGTGTTCAAACCCATTTTCACCTCGGATGCTCTTGTTCCCTTTTATGAAACGCAACTCGGCGTGCTCTGAAGGTGTGAAACGAACACGCCAGGAAAGAATGAATCAGAAGGGCGGCGCTTCTCGTGCGACCGACTGAACCAGAGAGAATTTTTCTTTTTTTTTTCCTTCTTTTTTTTTTTTTACCTTGAGCACATCCTCGTCTGTGGAGCTACAGTCGGTGTAGTCGGACACGTCGGTGACGACTCCGTCCTCCTCCACGGCCACCGTCCTCACAGGCATGACCACTTTCTTTCCAGTCAGCACAGCTGTGTTCAGGATCTCCGTGTCCTGTCGAACGGTGAAAAAAATAAACTGTGGTCAGTGCGCCGAGTACCAGCTCTCATTCACAAACGATTCGAACCAATATCCACTCCAGGAAATTGTTTATTTTCACACAGGATGCACAAGTCAGTGGGAGCAGCATGTTTTTTATTTTTTTTCTTGGGATGGGAGAAATATGGGACGCAGGTAGCAGAGGACGCTCGGAGACCTGAGTGATGAAGTGTGACTCACTGACTCAGCAGTGTTGCTAAGAAGGCTGGTCTCCCCCTTTGGGGAGCCAGGAGGGGAGCGGAGTTAAAGCTGGGTGATGGCCAGGTCACCTCATGGACCGGAGAGCTAATCTTGGATTTCTCTGCATAGGCATGTCCCGGAGAGGGAGGCCATATCAGTTCAGACATGGCCAAATACCCGGAGACACCAGCTAAAAATAAGCTGCACACGTATACGGCGGAACCTGTTCTATAATGCTCAGTGTATTAATAAAAAAATAGGGCAGCCGGGGCAGGTGGGTGGTGCGGTGAGTTGTCTACCAGCGCCTGGATTGGTGGCTCAGTCAGGACGGGCTCTGGCAGTACAGATGTAAATCGTGTTGTTTACAATGCACGTCTGTGCTTTTTCTGGCTTTGGCAACTGTCATCGGCTTGTTTGTTCGTGTTTGAATTGATGAAACGAAGACCAACTATAAAAGGGCTTTTTAAAGAAAAACTGCTACATGGGTGGAGGGATTCTTATCGCTACGGAAACTGTGGGATGAATTAATAAGGATGCAGCAGTGTAGTAGTGACGAGTATCTCTGTAAGCTCTCTCTGCGTGCCTGCGCAGGCATGAATAGTATATGAGTGCATGCTTGGGTAATCAAAGCAGAAAAATAAAGCAGATGGATATGCAGTGTCCCCTTCAAAAAACACACGGTCTGAAATGAAGTTGAAATAATGTAATATCATATGTGTGAATTAGTATGAGAGCAGCGTAGCGCAGCCTGGTTAAGGTCTGTGAATGATCGGCTAAATCAAATTTAAAGAGACACTTGGCCAATCTCGGTATGAAAATGAAGCAGATGGATATGTGTCCCTTGACTGGAAAACTGGTTTAAATGAAGCTGAAATAACTTGACATCTTTTTTTTCCCCCTCTCTCTCTCTCTCTCTCCCTCCTCCAACCAGAGCCACTGATCAGTGAGGATTTTTGCCATTATATAGAAGTATCGAGCAGCAGTACGAGCCGGAGTTCATGGAGCAAGGATAAGAGTGATCAGTCAGCGCTAATGTTCCCTCGAGCCAACCATCAAATCTCTTCATGTTTGGCCGTCGGCCTGAGGTCAGCTTCTAATCCACAAGAGAGATGAGCGATGTCAAATTCGGAAAAATCAGGATACTGAGCATGTCCTCATAACTTCAAGCACCGCCGGACCATTATGGCCGACGGGCAGCAAATAGCTTGAAAGTATGAGTGAATTACCAACTTCGATATATCAAGAGACGTTATGTTTATCACTGTTATCGTAAAGATGATCAATCGTGCCAATGATCCAACACTTAATCCAAGTTTTTTTTCTTCGAGAAAAAGTTTCGAGAAGAGATCATCGGCTCAGGTGGCGAATAACTCAGGTGGGAGGAGGTAATTCAAAGTGCTGCGATGCTCCATATTTAGAAGGGGAAGATTACAGCATGGATCAGCTATGGAGGTAGCATGATAAAGAGTCGGACGGCACCGAAATAGACGCGCGTGAGGCAGCTGTAAAGCAGAATGGATGACCACGTATTTGCACGGCAGAACAGAGCCGAGCGACACAGAGGAGACGCATCAGCGTGCTGACAGTCAACAACACAAGGTCACCGCGCGCTCAAAATAGAAGCCATTTACTAAACAATCCCAAGCATATCCAGCCCTTTGTGTTTGCAAACCAGACAGGAATGGATCAGACCAAAGTGCAGCTCATGATATTTTCATGCGCCAACGCTCAAAGGATGAAGTCCGAGGGTTTGTTTTGGCGCCGCCGCCGCTCCCATTGATGGTGGGTTTTTTCATAATGATTAGGTGTGGCGTGGGGGGGCTGACAGCTCGCTCACCATGACGAGGGGGGCCAGGCCCACGAAGTCTCTCTGAGTGGTGTAGATCCTCATGGCTCCTTCGGTTTTGGCCACGTTCTTGGAGGCAGCCGGCAGCTCCAGTTTCCAGACGATCACCTGACTGTCGAGAGGACTGCTCAGCTCCTCCACCTCAAAATCCATCTGAAGCACCTCCAGCAGGCTGCTTTCAAGCCTGGATGGGAAGCAAAGAGCCGGGTTAATTAGGCAGATAAAATATGCATACAGTACAGACACACGCTTGCAAACAACGAGCCTGTAATTGTGGTGCCGGGAAAAACAAAAAAAAATAAACAACCACCACAAGGCACAGTCAGGTTCGACTGACTCAGAAATGTCATGCAACTTCCTCGTGTCAATTTTAAAATGTGGTTCGTGCTCTATTTGCATTTTGTATTTGTATATTTCTTTATTTAATAAATTTCCCTTGAAGGAAATCTAATTCTCTCATCACCCTCATTTTGAACATTAGCAGCCCAAAAAAGATAAATCTTTCCATCACAGCCTCTGATGTTTAATAAGATCTTTTCACCACCCGAGTCTCAATTTCTTTTCCCATCACTCCATGTTCCTACAGAGATAAGTATATCTGAGGTGCAGTGATTATTCAGTGGGCACGTTCTGCGCCAGGCTTCACGGCTCGGGACGAGTCCGCGCAGATCCACAAGACCCGGTTCCTGGAGACCAAAACGTGTGTTTGATGAAAACATACAATTTAAATTTGGACGCTCGAGTTTTTGTTTGAAACGTGTTATTAGTGGAGAACGGCAATTACAAACAACTTCATAAGCATCAGTGTGCACACAGCAGTGTGATGGAAGCAGCTAAGTTTGTGTGTTTCATGTTTTTTTTGGTCAGATCACATGAAAATCTCAGACTACATCCTCTGAGAGGATCATCATTATGACATCTTTGTTCTACAAATTACGTCTTTTCTTAAGCACCAGTAATCAAGAATTAAGTCTGAAATGGTTTATTTGAGAGAAAAGTAGAGAAAGAGTTGGGATTGAGAGCGGAGTTTCGGCGATGTTCAGCTCAAAATGCGTCGTGACATGTTATGAATTTGGCCCCATGGATAGTAAGCACATAAATTCTTAGGACAGGGATCTGATTCCAGTCGTTGTGACAAGACGCAGCCCCCTTCTTTTCGAGCTTTGGCGAGGGCATCTTTGGGCATTTTGCACAAACTAAACTAAAGAAGAAGAGATCTGAATCTGTCTTTTTTTTTTTCTTTCTTTTGCTGGTCTTACCCCGGAGTCGCTGGTGGTGTTGAATAAAAGGTGGTCTGAGGACAGTGGCAGCCTCCACATAACAAAATACAAGACTTTGTAACTTATAATGGCCTCTCAGGGATGCCACCTAGAACAAAGTGTCCTCGCCATGGATTCAATTTCCCCCCATGGCCCAAGTTACCGTGGTATCCTGGATTTTATTTAGGTATCGAACAACAGAAAAGATATATTGGAGGGCAAAAACACAATGAGCATGCACACAGCCACGTGGGCCTTATCGCTCCCCCTGCATCTGCGTGCATGTGTTATAAATCTGTGTCAGATTGTGGCGACACTCGGTGACTCCTTTTTTTTTTGCTGCATGGAAATGACCTCAGAGAGGCTGCGGACCAGCAGGATTCCTGCACTAAAGCAGCAACAATCAGAGGAAGTGCAAACGATTCGATGCTAATCCTCCATTTAGATAAAAAAAAACTTAGCAACAATGCACGCAGCGACGTGCCATTATTTCCAGCCCTCGTTAAAAGCAAGACAGACTTAGCGTAAGTCAATAATGTCAACATATTGCTCCGAGACCTGAGATTAAGAGATAATAATCGCATTCTGATCAAGTATCAAAACAAGATGCTCGCACAAACACGCCTATATCCTCTTAAGTCTGCATTAACACAGAAATCCAGAAGAAAGAAGATGTTATCATGCCATTTACGCCCCTGTCGTTCCCATAATGCTTGTCAGAAACGGCGCCCCAACTACTGCTTTATTGTCGTCGGCGAGTGCGATTCGCACCGGTTTGTTGTTAAGATCCGAGGCGGGCCGTGCTGACAAAGGGGGGGGGGGGTGGAGCAGCTTTAATGTACGGGTGCAGCAAAATACGTCGAGTGCTGGCTAAAGCCAGCGAGGCAACGAGTCGGAGAAATCCCCACCGTGGTGTGACAGTCGACGCTCAGCATGGGGTTCCGTGAGTTTCATGACATTTTAGAGAGGATTAACCAAAACTGACAGAGTAAAAAAAATACGTTAACCCATAAAAGACTTGTAATAAACAATGTCATAAGCCAGTTTAAAAGGGGGGGGGCTAAATGAGGTCAATGCAGGAATGTTGGCACTGCGACAGAATGCACTTGTTGTATGATGTTGAACAAGCCTATGTACATATTTCTGTTTATCACTTTACTAAAGTCAAATAAAGAACTGTGAGTGAAGAAGTGTTTTTGTACTAATATGAAAATGTACTTCATTACTTTTCTTCTTTGTGTTGCCAACCATTCTCACACAGTTTTAGTTTTACAGGCATCCCTTGGGGCTGGTATGGAGGCTGACAAAATGTTAGTGTTTTAAGCTGGTGCAAACCCCATAAACATAATGCATGTTTGCACCCACAGTCGACAGTTCAATCAAGGTCAGACTTGGCTCATAAAGATCAGCGGTGCCCAACGTTTTAGTTTCCCCTGAAGCCCGCTCAAATTTTCAGCCAACACAAAGCTGCTTCTCAATCTTCGATTTGCAAAACATTAAAAAGGAGCTCCAAACTTGCTGCTAGGGTGGCAGCGCCCCCCCCTTTGGACCCTCTCTAGAATCACCGCCACTGCTATAGATTCTATAAAGTGACTTGTTGTACGTCAGAAATTTGGGATTTTCTTTCGTCTCTGTTTGCCCCTCCTCTGGGGTCCAGGACCCCAGGTCTGAAAGGACTGACATAAACGATCCTCAGCGTCCCAACATCTCTTGTGCTGATTAAATTTCAATTAAAATCTAATACTTTCATGGCCTCCCGAGAGTGAATCACACCAAACGCCGTGAACCTTTTGACTTGTCCTTAGATGCCACCAGGAGGTCGACATCTGTGAGTGAGATGCTTCCACAGTCACCGGATGAAATTTGGGGCAGACGCTCGTATTTCCCCCAGGATGAAATTCAATAAAGCTGGTGATCCTCCGACTTTTTAGTCTAGTGCACTAATCAAGTCAAACGTTTCAATTCGTCCCGTATATAAACTCACGAGGCTAACGTCCTTATCTGCTTGCACTGACCTACTTTGTGTTTACAATGTTTTTTCTTTCCTGTAAATGTTGGCGTGACCGCACGCCAACTGGAAACGGCCGGCGCCGTTAACCTGCGAGACGTGAGCGGGCCGGGACATCCACTGTGACCTTGTAGCGACGTTGATGCCAGTATTTCACTTTAAGCACCTTTTTAACCAAAGTACCGCCTCACAAATCCACGAGCAGGGCTGCATTAAGTTTTATCTGTATTACATTTTCCAGGTATTTTTAAGACAGCACACGAAACATACAAATACAGTAACAGGGGTTTAATCTTGCTGTGGTAGATTCCCACTGCTGCTGCTGCTGCTGCTGCTGCGACACAAGAAAAGAGAATCGCTTCAAGTTACATCTGACAACCGCACATCGTTAATGCTTATTAACATGTCGTTAATAATCCTGTAAATTTAATGCCGCTGCTGGAAGCGATCCAGCAAGCAGGCGAGAGGCTGAGGGAACACGGAGTGAACTTTTTTACCCCGTGTCGTCTGTGCCCTTTTTGAGACAGGTGTCTTGTAATCTGGAGAGGCACGGCCACGCTTATGGGACTAAACTCTTAATTGAACTCATCTCATCCCCGTTCAATGAAATAAAGCTGCACTGAGCTGAACTTGAGAGGACATCTAAGATAGGCCCGGTTGTCAGGGAAAGGTTGTAGCCCCGTTTAATGAGATTAAGGAACAAGCACTGCTTAGAGCCCCAAAGAGCAGGGCCTGATCAGACCGACCTGCAGATGTCTTGTAAATACGTGGGAAACTGCTTTCACCGCACTCTCGCTCTCACTGTCATGCGCCTTTTCAAGTTATAGGTTCCAACATGTTTTACCAAACGCTAAGAATGCGCGGGTGCGTGCAGCCGGTAAATGTTTGCAAAGAATTGAAGTGCAGAGGAGTGGGCAATAAAGGGGAGAAGGCAATACTTCTTTACAGGAGACAGAGTTTCAGGAGAACGTGCAGCCAGCGTGTGTTTAGAGAGTCTATAAGAAATGACCTTGCGGGACACAGCGCACTTTGCAGCAAGCTGATGTCACTGCTTTGCAGTCCAGAGAGTCTGTCTGTTGTTTTCTCCGGTCCTGGGACAAATACTGGCGTTCCTTAGACGACACAACACGTCTTTTTAAACTGTGACAAGTACATATTTTTTGAATACGTTGGAGAAATGTGATGAAGTTCCAAAGACAAAAAGAAAAGCACAGTTGAACCGCCGTCTGTGGCATGAAGGGTCTTGTTGAGGGAGCGCCGACTTGCCTTTTCCCAGGTATGGGCGCCTTCCTCTGACAAATAACAGCGATGGCTCCGTCCGCCCCCATATCCAGAGTGATGTCCCACAGTAAGGAGTTACTGGGTGTCGCTGTTCGAAAGGTCACACCTTTCTTTACCGTTGCTCTGTGGGAAAAAGTCAGAAACGAAAAGGTCAAGATTGTGGTGAATGTGAAATGTTCCACATTAACAACCACAGAGAACCAGAGCAGTGAGTCCTTCTTTTGGAGTTAACTTTGATTTATTTAAGTTTAATTGGTGTATAATGTGGACAATTAATCAAACCGATTTTTTAAATTGGTGAGCTTGATTTTTTAATACTTTTTAAATTGCTTAATATATTATGGATAGGAAGCTCTAATGTGCACTTGCTTTAGAAATGCACATACAGTGGAATTACAGTTCATCTAATTAAGTCGTACAGTATAATTTTTTAAACTGAATGGGAAAAAAAACAGTTCTAAGAAGAAAAAAATAATTGATATTGCACAGAACAGTTTTCATCATGAATTTTTCAGACTTGCGCTGTTTGATCAGAGGAAAATGTCAGAAGTCACTCATATGTAACGAAACAAACGCACCTTTTTAACACTGTCACCCCCCAGTAGTCAAAGAGGAGCAAAGAAAACACTGCTCTTTCTTTTCATCCGGCTCTCATTATTTAAAATATACAAATGGACTGTTAGTTTTCTTGGCTTCTAATTTGTAAACCGTGTGCATTATGCAGCTGTACAGACTTTCCCAGTGGACTTTCCCGGCATAAGCAGCTTGCAGTAGGTCAAATGTTAATGAGATACTCTCCTGTAAGAATTGCAGAAGCCAGAAAAAAGCATGCGAGTAGAAGTGTGGTGAGGAGGGAGGGAGGGGGGGGGTGGTTTCTACTCAAACAATATTATAGATTCATACATTCTGCTCCTTAATTTTTACTTAAACTTTAATAGGATTTCATAAATACATGGCATCTGCGTGGACAAGTTGCCTCAAATATTTCCCATAAGCGTCCTTGTGTAATTTTTGGGGGGTTTTGATTTGCATGCAAAGCTGCCTGGTTTATCTCCGAATCTTTGAGATAAACACAAGTTCTGAGCGCATTATGAGTCTCTGAGGAGGTGTAATCTGTGATGGATGCAACAGCAATCCGAGCAGTTTCCCCGCTCTGGCTTTAGTTTTACATCCCGAACCGAAGCAGTGGATGAGACGACATTGCTCCCGCTGCAGTACATGAGGCACATTTGTGTGTGCGTGTGTGGGTGTGTGTGCGTGTGGGTGGGTGTGTGTGGTCTATACGATATGCGTGAGCTGTTGTTCATGCCGACATCTCCCCATCCAACAAGTAATCTGTAAGCGAGTCTCAAGCGTCGACTGATTTCTGGCCCAGAAGTTTTGTGCTGTAAAGCCTGGTGTTCCTTTATGACCTGCTGTCTGAGCAGGAGTGGGAACTTGAAAGACCCCCCCCCCCAGCCCCCCACCCACCCTTTCAGCTTCCTCTTTTCCCTCAAGAGAAAGGATGATTTGCCCTCCAGATGTGGCATTTGTGACGCCGTTCGAAGTCTGAACGGAGAGCTGACAGGTTGAAGGTCACAATCACGGAGGGATGAACGGTGTCTTTTCCAACATCGGCTTTAATCTTCTGCCAACGCGGCTCTGGAGAATGACTTTTTTTTGCCATTCCAGCTGCTCACTGCAGAAGCTGATTTATCTAATTAAGGCAGGTTCACCCTGGGAGCAGAGGCCTGAAAGGTGAAATCATCAACCGCTTTGGTGATGATTGCACGCAACCGACTGGCACAGTTTCAGAGTCATTGGACACTCGGATGACATCATATTGATTATGTAATTTACCATAAACTAAGTAGCCAAGTGACAGCCTTCAACCTGTGACTCTGTGTCAGTTTTATCACAGGAAGGGATGATATCAAACTCTCACATTTGAAGCTGTGACTCATTATGCCGCCTCTACCACTTCTCTAATGAGGCACAAGAAGCAATAAGATGCTGTGGGTGGTGTACGGCCTCCCTGTTAGTTTAGTAAATGAGACTATAGCCAGTCGGTGCATTAGAGCGAATGACAGAAAGAGAACAAAAAGAGGATAACCGGTTCATTGTTATCAGTCGGTGGGTGGGTGGGTGGGTGGGGGGGGGTTCCCAGGAGGCAGCAGAGCCAACGACTGCGGTGGAAAACAATCTGGTCCAAATGAGAAAAGAGGAACACAAGAGGTCTCGATGCAGAGTGCTGCAGGTTTGTGATCGGGTTGAACGTGATGAAGAGCGGAGCGACTGCAGCCTGTTTCCTGCAGTTCACAGCAGCACGATGAAACCTCCAGTCGGAGGCAGCGCGCCGCAGCTTGAACACGTCTGGAAAGCGGCGTTTTACCTGGTTTGAATTCCTGTTGCATAGTTTCTTCTCACAACTTGTTATTAAAAGTGACCTGTGGCTGATTGCAAAAAACAATTACATTGTCTGTTTCTTTTTTAATCTCCTTGTTTTTAGTTTTCTCTCACTTCCTGCTCAGGCTGGATTCATTAAGTGGTTTTGCTTTATAACAAAGCAGAATAAATACCATCCACAAGGAATTTATGTCCATTGTTTTGCAACTGTACATCAGGATTTGATTCCTTCTTTGAAATGTAAGGTCCTTTCAAGTCATTGCAAGGAAACGTAACAGAGAAGTTATTATTGACTCACTATTAATTGTCTCGCTAATTTGGGCCTGATTTAATGGGGTGCTGTTTCCTGATGTTGCAGCGACACATTCATTTTCAGCACTGTGTAGAAACTCACTGGTCAGTTTCAGCTGAACTTACATCAGTTAGATTAAGGAACATGCTCTAAATCCAAGATGTCCTCAGTTAACAGATGTAACAATATTGAAAAGGAATCACAAATGAACCACAGTCAAGTCTTTGAGAAGAAGGCAAAAGTTGCAGGCCAAAAGATGACTCTACTCACATCCATAGGGGCAGAAATTGAACCCACTGGAAACTGTCATTAATATAACAAAATAATTAGTTACTAAGTAATTACTGTCAGATGTAGCTTGATAGCGAGACGTTACTACATAAAACATGATTTCCTGCACAAGACATCAAACTTCACGCATCCTCCCGTGATCAAACTACACACTTTTTCAATCTGGTGCTGTCCGTCTCTGCTCCAGTTCAACCCTCAACGTATTTCCCTGTTTTTATTTACAATCCTGCACAATACAGAAAGCCCTAAGTGCAGCGAGGCTGTGCAGTTTACTTTCAATGGGGAACAAACTTTAATCCACCATAATCAATGAAGTAAGCAGGATTGCATGTTCAGTGTATTAATGAGAAAACCTAAGAGGACTGTTAATCTAGTAATGGCTTCTGAATAACGTGCCAAGCTGTGATGAAACACCTCTGTGTATTGAGCTGAGTGGAGCAGGGTTTAACTAATAAATAGTGACAGTAACAAGAAGACTTATCTAAAGCCCCCCTTCTCTGTCTCTCAGCTCCCCTCGCGTTGGAGAAAAAAAAAAGAAAGATTCCCCCGTGACTGGATGAGGCGTTTTTCTTCTGAGTGGCTGGGAGCAGGAACCAGTGTCCATGGCTTTAGTTAGCGGACCCAGAGGAGGCGGCGGGCAGGGGGAGGCACCGGGGCAGGGAAGATGGATGGCTGTGGAGACCGGAGCCGACAGTGTGTGAGAAAAGCAGCTCTCAGGTGCTGCACCTGCCATCCATCTCACTTCTGATCAGGCAAGGCATGAGTGGCACGGTTGTTTCACTTTCCACATACTCCTCGTTCACTCACACGGGGAAAAAAAACAAAAAAAAAAAACAAAGCACCGCCACGCAAGGCAATCCACACAAGATAACATGTACACAAAAGCGTGGACACAAACTGTCAATTACGCTCAATGGGCCGTGGTTTCCGTCAGCCAATGGCGTCCCTTTATCTATTTGTGAAGCACACCGTTCCTCAATATTGACTGATCACAGAGACACAGCTGACAATGAATGTAAAACAATGAAGCAATTCAAAACCACACACACACACACACACACACACACACACACACACACACACACACACACACACACACACACAAAGAGTTGGATCAAACGCTCCATAAGACGCATCGTGTGCTGCAGGTGAGTGCGGCAGCCCGCCACAGATGCATTCCATCTCCAGAGCTGCCATCAAAATGCTACATAGGGTTTGTAATTACCGCTCTGATATAATTTGTGTTCCCGTCCCCAGCTCCGTGAACGCGGCGCGGCGGGGGCCACGGTGCCGCCAGTGAACCCCGGCGCAATCGGAAACAGATGCAATCGTTAATTATGCAGGCAAATGTCCACCGTTTAGCCAGTCTGATGGCCAGCCATCGGCAACGTGCTTATCGTACTTATGGAGCAGTTTAGGGAGTTGGGGAAACGCTCATGCCAGCGCTGCCGCCAGATGGCAAGAACCACAGCACTAAAAATGGATGTAAAAGTCCTATTTGTCACACAGATGAATGATTAGGCTCCCCGGCTGAGCAGCTCACTGACACAGTGTCCTGTACATACACGCGTTCAATGTTAATTTATTGCCGCGCCGAAGTGAAACTCGGAGGAAAATGACAGACTGCTTTGCCTCATCGCTGACTTTTAATGGCTGTTGAGAAGAAAACAAAAAGGAAAAAAAACTGCCTCCCCATACTTCATGTCGCTCAACTCCCCAAGCGGAGGCATAATCTAATTGCCCTTCCTGTGGGTAGTGTGATGACGGAGGTACAATACTTTATCTATGACCTTTATCGGATCCTGGCGCAGAATGACAGGTTCATTTTGCTGGAACGGACAGGTGTGGCTTGTCTTTTTCTCAATCGACCTCAAATTTGTACGTCCCCGGGCTCGAGCTACAGACATCAATAACAGGTTTATCATGCTGATGAGAGAGTATTAGGCAAAGCTTAATGGGACATTCAGACAGTGATAAAGCACACAGACAGCTGTTGAGGACCAAATGCACAGTGCTTGTTAACTTGCTGATAAGCCGAGGGAAGAAAAACCTCCGACTATGTAACTTAAAGGGACAGAAACTGTATTATGTTAAAAGGGTGCGGGGGAGGGGAGAAAAAAAATCACTGAATCCTAAAGTTTAGTCAACCAATACGTACTGTGTAGACATAATTGCCCATCACAAGTTTAATTACAACAAAGCTTCCTAACGAGATTGCCAATCTTCCGACCAAGTAACAGCTGTGAGGAGAGAACAATGGAGGAGAGTCAGACGGTGGGAAAACAAAAGAAAAGAGCATTTAGGGAAAAAGAAGAAGGAGATGAAGCATTACTGCGATCTAACTTTTTTGTTCCTGTGCCTAATTGTGACTGTAAACGAATTAAAGCAGCCGTGATTGAAAGCGACAGGTTAAAAAGGGGAAATCGGGGCTTTTTTTTTCCCTCTTGGCTTCGGCTCCTTTTGCTGAAACTCCAAAAAAAAAAGGAAAAGATAAAAGGGGAAAGCAAACCGGCTAATTAATTCAAACGCCCGGCTCTAACCTTTTAAAATATATGACGTAATTTAATAAATCTCACACGACTTGTGAAATATAGGGTAGGAGACCTTCAGCTTCATTCATCTTTTGACAAAATGGTAGAAAAGATCAGAATCACCTGAGAGAGCCCCGACAACCTGATGACGGGGACAAAGGCGTCCACGCACAGCCGCCGTCCCCTCAGTCGATATTTACCTTTTCCGGCACTCACAGAAGAAAGCAGGGAATTAATATTTAATAGTTTCCTCACCTGCTCATCTCCATTGAAGCATGTAAGAATGAGCAAGTCAAGGCGGAAACAACTCTGAAAAACTCTTTCTTTTTCAGGAAGTATTGATTGTGAAGTGCAGCGTTTTTTAATCCAATAGGACAGACGACGACTACTACGAGTGCTGCTGTCCAGGGACTGACATGCTTGTCCGCTGCGGTCTTTAAGGACTTTGTTTCAGGCCCGGGACGCCTACCTGGACATCAGTCCGCTGGCCTGAGGGAGGAGATGAACGCAGGCGTTCATTTATTCGATGATGGGAAACCAAACCGCACATGAAAGACAGATTTATGACGTGCTCAAACAAACCGAATGAATCGCAGAGACTTGTAAAGAAAACACATTTCACGCCAACTGACAGACCATTATTCACCGGCTTGGAATAAAAAAAGATAGCGTCTTGAATAGTAATATAAAGAGAAAAAAAAAAGGGAAACAGTCTCTAATCAGGTGAGTGTAAATCTCTGCTTGTCTGCTTTGACAGCTAACCTCAACAAATCGGGCTCCTCTGCAACGTGCTTCTGTTTGATCTCCGTCTGGGAGGATGATAACAAAAGGCTGCAGATGACCATGAAAGTCATCAATGAAACAACGCGAGCAAGTTGAAAGCATTTAATTTAAATCGAGTTTCAAGGTGTCAATCTCCCACGTTGCATCATTTCACCAAGAAGAAAAAAAAAAGGGGGGAGTCACAAACTGAGGAGGAAGCCATGAGAAAGAACTGAGTCATTCTGAGTGCTTCTCTTGGAAACTACCAAGTTAGACGGCTCGTGTTTAAGCTATTAGGAAATAAATGAGAGATTTTTTTCTCAATGAAATGTCAGGATGATTCCATCATCAGGGATGTCAGGGAGACCTGGAGTGAAACAACACTTTTTTAAAGCTGATCCTCCAAATGCTGTCATCTCAGTCATTCCACGTGGCAAAATTGGACCACAGCCTTAAATTAGATTGAGCTATAGAGGTAATCCCCATGATCTTTGTACTCTCAACAGCAGTGCACTGCAACGCGGCACACCCAAGCACGGCCCTTAAAGCAGAGAAATGATGAGTCACGCGCTATATGTGATTTCATTTGATCCATGTCAACCTTAATGACTGCTGCACTTGAAACAGCCTCTAATGTTATCGGGCTGTGCTCGCTCGAATAATCTACCCATTTCGCAGAAAGACAGCTAACCACTGTGATATTTTCAGAAATGCCCTAATCCATGTGGAATCTCATTTTCTCAAATATTCCCTTATTTTCCAGCGCGTAGGATTTGAGCAAGAATTAGAAAAAGATGACTCATGCCGAGAGTTGACATTTCACTGTTTGAAACGTCTGGTGATTGGATCGTTCAGACTAACTACGCAAACAAAAGACTTTGACCACACCTGCTAATTACAGTTTAGATGTTTTAATCAGACCCCCCCTCACACATCTGTATCAAAATCAAGGCGGCCTGCAGCCACAATTTGTGAGCATCTTTGAGTTGAAATTGTTCTGAAGAGCTAAGTGACTTTAAGTGTGGGACTGTTACTGTCGGCTGGTTTCAGTCCTTACTTACTGTTCAGTTCCCCTGGTGGGACTTCAAACAATTGGAGCAACAAATCTGTACATGCATCAAGTCAAAAAGAAGGCAAGTCAATCAGATTGCTATTATTTCTGATGATCATTTGAGAGAAGAGTACTTATGTATAGGTTTTACTTCAATGTACTGCTTTCCAGTTGTCTTGTTTTGTCTATTACGTGGGTGCATTTGGGCTTCGAATTAAATAAATATCATTACACGAATGTTGCTCTGAATGAAGGAGCATTGATTTCAACAGAAACCATCCAAAATATTGAGGAAAGTCTCCGAAAGAAAAGTGGGGGTGAATCCCATAAGTTGTTTGTATGTGAATGGTACGGGACAGTGTCTAACATTCAGGCACCAGGATGCTTTTGTCCATCTGGTGGGACGACTGTCAGCCACACGGAGGCCTTCAAACAGTGGAGCAACAGAGAACGGGATCTTACCTGAGAGTGAAGTTTGTCAGCTGAGCCGAGCTGGCCATCAGTATGTAGAAGGTGGCGATGTCGGTCTTTTTCAGAGGCTTGGACGACGTCCGTATGACGATGGCGTTGCCAAGCTTCAGCCGGGACAGCGTTGCCATTCCTTTTGGCACCTGCAGGAGACGCACGCTGCCAATCCTCTGCATGGGGGTGACAGGGACGTACTCGGCCTGCTGTGGCTGCTGCGGCTGCTGCGCGCCACCCCAGCGGCTCCCGTCCACTGAGCTGCACCTGCCGTTGGCTTTGGGCTGAGCCTGGTAGTAAAGCTCCACGGGGTTCCCGGTGGTGGGATCCTGCCTCTCCCGGCTGGTGCCCTCTGACCCCGGAGCGAACCAACCGGGCGCGGGGGCCAGCTCGGCCATGCAGGTCCCCCGCTCGCCTCCCAGCGCGCAGGAACCTCTCACTTCTTGGGTTTGCCAGAAACCATACACTGTCACACACGGTAGCTCGTCCACTGCCGTTTCCCTCCTGCTCCAGTCCCTCCCCGCGACGTAGAAGAGGACTCTCACTTTGGGCTTGGAGGAGAAAACTCGAGGTGTGAGCACAAAGGCCTGGATTTTCCAGTTAAAGGTGAAGACGTCCGGAGCGTTGAAGAGCTGCACGGACTGGACCAGGTCTAGAGGCACAACCCTCTCGGTGGACATGGGGCCATAGCTGGCGTTGACAGCAGGCTGACGGCTGGCTCTCAGGATAACAAAGGGCTGCGTGTGGCTCTGCATGCTGCTGTTCCTCATGAAGTCCTGGCCAGCCTCCTTCAGGAAGAGATAGTCAGCATCCCGCACCTCGTAGTTGACCGGCAGGAAAACAGGGAAAGGCACTGGACTCTTGCTGTCGGTCAGCTCTTTGCTGCTCAAATCTGCAAAGCCAAAACAAACAAACAACAAAAAAATTACTCAGTGACTCTCAGCTCGTTGCCTTGGAAAGACCTGATAATCACATTTCCGAGCAGTTTGAACAAAAACCAGAGATGGAGACTTTAATTCTCCCCTACAGAACAACTTTCAGTGGAAAAATAACAGCAGTGTTCCAGGAACTCAAGAGTTGGCTTGCAAGAGTCAGCCAAGGCCAACTTATCAGCTGAGTGGGGCATCAAAGTATTACCCTAAAAGGCCTACGAGCTTAACCTTAAAATTCCTGCACCAGAGTGCATAGGTAAAATCATATAAATTACAACAGGAGAAGCTTAAGAGTGCTTTTTGTTTTTCAGGCAGCAGCTTCTGCAGCTCCACTTGTTTCCAAAATGTCTGAGCCGATAATGACAAAGGAACCTCATGTTCGGTTTAAAAATGTTTTGGGGACTTTTTAGGTAAGAGCAGCAGAAGTGATCATCGAATTAAGCATCCCAAAAAAAAGGAACCCCATCAATATGGATTCAAATATTATGGTTTCAACCAAAATGCTCCTTTGATCCTTTGATATAGACTACACATTAAACCATTTGTCATTCAAAAGAAGAAGAAATGGCATGAATTGAAATTCAATTTCATGAATTTTAGGAGACCAGAGATTTTCCTGTGAACGCTCTACAGCCTACAAATCTTTCAAGCTTATTATTTTTGGTGGCGTTCCGCTGATTAATTGAATTACTATTCAGCCAATTAGCTACGTTTCAGTATAAAAGGCTTTAGCGCAGATAACTGCCGCCAGCACATTGTGCGGAGCACACAATCAAACACGGGACATGATCGGAGCTGCCCTGCTGAACACGTGTTGTATGTCGCACATGACTCGGCGCAGCGCTGAGCTGAAGGATCGCTGCGATCCGGAGACAGTCTCTGATCCTCAAACGCCACCGCCGAAAAGGTCGGCACAATCCGGAGAGCGTTCGTGATCAGGTGAGCTCGACTGGTCCAACACCCTTTGTAGCTGATTGTCTATGGTGTTTTTATTTCAGCCTGAGTTGGAAGATAATTATAAAAACTTTAGCCTTCTATGTATGACAGGCACAACAGAGAGAAAAACAACATATTTCTTTACTTTTTTCATTTGGACAAAAATCGTAATAAGCTTTCAAAATCTTTTTGCAGTGCACTTTTTCAATTTTATATGGATTTCCCACACTAACTAACAAGTGAAACATTCGCAGAGCAATTTACAACTGATATTTCTAGAAAAATTCAAAAAGTTTGAGTGAAATTTTATGAAAAATAAGATTTTGGCCAGAAATGGGTTCTCTACCAAATAGCTAAGGAGGAAAATAAAGGGTTAATAAAACTCCTACACAGAGTCGCTACTGTCGTCCCACGAGCAGCAAAGCGGACCTCATTAATGCAAATTCAAAACTATTTAACTGGTTTTTCAAAATATTTGCTCGAAAGTGTGTCAAAGAAATTAAAATAGGGCGAGAAAAGAGCTCTGATCACTCGACTCACAGCTAACAAATAAGATTAGACTGAACTGGCTTTTTCACTTCTAACTAATTCTGCACAGTTCCTAGAAGAAACATGTGTAACTATAATAAAAAAAAGTCATATTATGTCATTTTTTTCAGACGCAGTTTGCTGAAGATATGAAGCTGCCTGTGTAAACTCTCCCCGTCATGGTGTAATGATATCGTAATCTTTCCATTTTCTCTTCATGTGTCCCAGTTTCACTCCTGCCACGGATGATCTGCTTTCAGTGTATGGATAGGAAAGGTGGGATCTGATACATCTGGCGCAAGGTTGAAATCAGCCTTCAAAAACTAGGATTAAAATGGCTTTTCAGATTGTCGGCAGCCAGATCCTCCACGGGAATGAAAACACAGCAATGCAGAGGAGCATCATTACGTGAGACAAAAGAGCAAAGAATGGATTTAAGATGAAAATGTTAAGACACATAAATAGATGTGAGTAATCAGTATAATAGCGGCAGTATTTATGCAGCCGTTCTCATGTGTTTGCCGTATATATATGCAATGATTACAAGGATTACTGACTGACCGACACAAATGCAGAGGATGACCTTTCGCATAACTGTAAGTAAAAATAAACCGGCAACATCAATATTCTCTGATCTGCTCTAAAAGGTTGACGATGAGGATGATGACGGCTTCATCGCGGGGGGAGAAAAATGCAAGTGAAAGGCCGGGGTCACCCGGCCATCATGCATCCTCTCTCAACCTCCATTTTGATAGAATTATGAAGATTATAGCAGCTGACCTGAGAGTGCACTGTTTATCTGGTGGCTAATTGCCCTACTTGTTGAATTAAGGACAAAAAACACTGATGTTTACTCTGGAGATTATGACAAAATGGATGAAGCTGCACTAAGCGTGGCGTCGTACTTTGAAAAACAGACTCAGCAGCAAATCAAGAGGAAAGAAATCATTCTCCCATGACAACACCATAAGTCCCACTGTAGTAGAAAAAAACAGCTAATACCCAGCATCATGCTCTTTTACAACGGCCATACAGCTGAGAGAAGACCACAAAAGATGATATAAACAGTGTTGTCTGTCACTGAATTATTAATTGTTATTTATCCAATGAGGAAGGTTGGAGGATTTTTCTGTGTCGGGATGATTCATCGTGTCCCTCGTGGCCGCTGGCGCTCCGTGTCGATCAGGATCTCTTTTTGCTTTTTGGTCCCGGCTCATCCACGCGAGCAGCGAAGCCGTCAGGATGGCCTGACAGTTCACACAGCAATCAGACTACTGTACGTGTCACAATTATGTCAGCCTGCAGTCCTCCGTCAAAGACCAACGCATCTCTTTTGCTTTCTCTCTGCCTCCTCTTCCCATTTCCATGCATATATACGAGTGTCAGTCATGTTCAGTGAGTGGGCGACGCGCTGCATGAGGCAGAGAGTGGAGTCGGGTATCTGGGCTGTCCTGGCTTAGCCTACCAGTGGCCGCAGTGACAGATGTGCTGTTTAATACCAGAGCTGGCAGCCGCCCTGGTTGGAGTGAATATAAACGGGCTCACTGTCTCCAGGAGGGAGAGTGCAAAGCCACTGTAGCAACAAAGTACTTCACATGCAAGCCCGGCCCTCAACCGTTGTGTTTGATGGGTTGACTGTGTCCCCCTCTTTTATCTCTCACACTTTTTTATTTGAAAAAACAAACCAGAAACCAAACCTAAAGGAAGGCGGTTAAATGAAACGCGCCGAGCTCGTCGTCTCTCTGTGCGGACGGCAGACGTCGCACGCCTCCCTCCTTCGCAGCGAGCAGAGATTTTTTTTTGATTTGGGAGCGAAACTTTCTCACTGTAATGACGGGAGTCCTCTCCTTCCAACTGATGAACATGAAAGCAAATCCGCCGCACCAGCTGTTCCAGCCCCTCAAATCACTCAGACCCTGAGCTCTTCTTCCTCCTTGGCTGAGTCAGAAAGCATCAATGTTGCCATGCAGATGCTCCGGTTGCCTCTAAAAGCCACCTCTGCGAGCCCGCTCCACGGCACACAGCACATGTTCGGCGCCTTGCTTCGCTTGCCTTATTTCATTCTTTCTCCACAGTATGTAGGTTAAGAGCTCACTATGAGGTATGGTGGGTGGGGGTGCCTTTATGCTCGCGCTTCATTCTTAATTAAGTCTTTGTACACTCCTCACTGTGCGCAAAGAAAGAACATATAGGAGTCTTTTCACAAGTTGTTTTTTTCATAGATTGCCTTTGAAACTAACACTACGTCTGACTGACAGCAGAAAATGAACTTCAGGTAGGCATTTTCTTCCTGAAATGAATGTGCTAAAAGAAAGAAAAGAGGAGCTTTTCATGTGTGTTACATCACTCCTCAATTCAGCCATTTGTTGAGTGCAGGAACAGTTCAACAGGAGCCTCGCTGCCACGCAGCCAAACAGAAGCCAGAACTTTTCGTGACACCCAACTTTAGAGAAGTCGCGTTCGATAACTGAGATCCGCTCGGCGGTGCATGTAAGCAACGACGAAGCTCAATTATCAAACTGTGTGAGACTCCGTTCATTAAAGGAATGTTCGTTTTTAAAACAACGTTCCTCTCCACCAGTTTTAATAAAAACACTGTTGTTTTTAATGAGCCACAGTTTGCCCTGTAGTTTGTCTTATGGCTCTGTATTAAATTCGTTTCACTGGCATGTCATCAAACTGCTTTTCTGTGCTTGTCTTTGAGCATTATTCCCTCAATTGTCATCAATCTTTGTATTATTCCATTAAAATGCACCAAGCCTGAGCGACCATTGTGAATTCTAATGTGCACTAATGGCTTTCACCATATGTGCAAAACAGCTTGCAGAAGTGAGCTGATTCCCAATAGCACGGCAGAAGACAGGCCACTGCGTTATCACATCGCAGATGAAAAGATGCACTTGTGTCTCGCGCTTCCTCTCTCTGGCTGACGGTGAAGCTTCCTCACGTCGCATGAGACACGAGGCGTTTGGCAAAGGTTCAAACTCGATGTTAATCATCCACCTGTCGCCGAGCACGTCTTCCTAACGTGACATTAGTTCTGTTGTTTCTTTATCTCTCGTGTGGCTGACCTTTCAAGTGTTTTCTATCCTTAATACAGCACGATGTTCTCATCAGGATCCGGCAAACAAGATAGTCTATGTGACACTCTCAAAGAGTCCACTCAGGAGACAAACAATAGCACTCAAAGAAAGAAAGGAAAAAAGCTGTTAGTTGCCTTGTGAATTTTTTAAAGAAAAGTTGCCGCTGAATCATTATTCAGCCTTGAGGTTTTTTTAAATAAATGGTATCAGAAGCTGCAGGAGACACGTTAGAAAACCAGGTGATAAATCATGTCGCTGAGCTTCATTGGTGATTCCCTTTAACCTGTTCCTGAGGTTAGGGTTAGAGGACGACGCGTCGCAGAAGGCTCACGTTGGTCCGAAGCTCTCCATAGGTACACGCGCCTCGCGGTCGTCAATACTCACTCACAGCGTTGCTCTGCTGTTTTATGTCATCACAGTGATGTACGAGCTGACGGCAGTAAAGCTGCAGAAACAGGCCCGGTCATAAACACGGTCCCAGGTTGAAAGTTTGACAACAACCCCCCTCCCTCCTCCCCCGACCACCACCACCACCACCACCACCTTACACCGAAGTTTTTCTACAATATCATTCTCTTTTATGCTTTGCAAAGTGTTTCATAATGTACAGACACACAACGATGATGCTGGAGTGATCATGCAACCCTCTGAAACTGCAGACGGAAGGTGGTGGAAAGGATAAAGGAGGAACAGCAAAAAGATGGAGGGACGGGGAGGAGGCAGTGGAGCCGTAATGAGACTCCTGCAGCTGCTTTAAAGAGGTTTTATCTCAATTTCTCACTTTCTGTCACCTCAGTATCCCCACAAATCAGCCAGCTTGCGTTTCCTACAAATAGCCATCTCGTCCATTATGCAGCAGTAAAAACTCCTTGTGATGTGCGTCTTTCCTCTCCTTTTTCCATATTTAGTAGGTGATTTTGTCTATCCGCCTTGTTTGCCTGACTGTGTGTGGTATAATGGGATTCCCTCGTTTTTTTAAGTCGACATCCACGGGGTAAAGCAATACTTCTTCGTGAGAGGCGAGAGACTGAGCATCCAGGCACGGCTCACGCTGTGATATAAACCCATCAAGTGGTTTTACTCCTCACTGATTTCATCTTAAATGTTTAATATCCCACTCACTGCTGTGACACTGCTTGGCCGCAAGTATGACATATATGCTCGTGTTGGGCTCGCTCAAACGAAGTATCATCCAGGAGCAAGATGCAAGTTTGTGGCACAAATGAGGACATTTATTCATTATTTAGGCATCAGAGAAGGTTGTTTTGCTGGTGCCTTGGTGTTGCCGAGGGGAGGCCCACCTCCCCCAGGACCAACATAAACACAACATGAGGAGTTCAGTCTAATAGCTTGTTTGTTTTTCAGCTATCATCATTCAATACAGAGTAGACAGAGTGCATGCTTAAGTGCTCTAAGTCCCAGGAGGCTTTAGGTTAATTCGCTCCACTTTGGCAGGCGCTGGCCTCGTGCACACTCCTCCTGGGCATATTAGATTTATTTTAAAAAAATGAATGAAAGAACAAACTACGTTGCAGGTTGATCTCAGGTCACTTACCTTGCGTGAGAACTGCTGTAATTGTTGCAAACACTATCTGTAAGATCCTCCAGCTCTGCCAGTAAAAGCTCATTTTGGCATCCGACGCGGCTCGCTCCCCGTTCCAGGCAAGTTCCCAGTTGTCCCTGTGGTTTGGATGTCGTTTCAGCAGCCGGCGGAGCGGATCGTTTCATCCATCCCTGCAGTTCGCGCGCCGAACATAATCACACCTGTGGGAGTAGAAAGTTGTATTGTAGTCCGAGCGGCAGGTAGCATGAGTCGCGCTTCGAGATCTGTGCATCTGCGGGTCCCCCCGCGCTGCGCGTAAAAGTTGTGCGTAACGACGACCCCGGAGAAGTCCCTCCTCGAGACTTTGCGCGTCGCTCTGAAGACGTAGGAACCGTGCGCGGAAATTCCGAGAGTGCTCCGTTTCAATCAATATCAGCCCTTCTGAGCAAATTATCTCGACAAGTCGCTCGGAGTGAGTCGCTCTCCCGGTCTGCCGCCGCGGCTGGGACTCTGCGGTGTTAAACGGTTGTTAGCAGATCACTGACTGTCTTGTGCGCAATCCTCAGGGCACTAAACTCATCATCTGTCACTGTTCATCCGCTCAGGAAGCCACGTCCAGCACGCAGCTGGTAGGATTAACCCTGCGTTGGGTTTGGAAAGCAGAGCGAGAAGAAAAATTGCCCAACGTGGCATATTTAATGTCAGGTTATTTTTGATCATTTATGCGACGATGCATTGTACGTAAACCAGGAGACTGTTAATGACGCAAAAAAGGATATATGAACGCTGAAAGTGGCGCTAATCCAACGCAAAAAAAATTACGTGGACTGACTATTTACTCATGAGGGGGGGAAAGGAAACGTGCGTTTTGATGGTTTGTTTTTTGAAACAACACCTCGTCTGATTCCTGTCGGTTTCTACCACAAATCGAATTAATTCTCGCATCGTTTTCATTAAAAGATGTAAATTTGCCGCATCTCCAAGTCGTGTGGGAAAGAAACTTTGGCTTTTTCTCTGACATTTCATAATCCTCCGCGGCGCAATTTCACTCAATTTTCTGCCACAGTTAAATCTTGATTAACGCTGACATAGTTGATCCTCCTTCACCCTAAATCACGGATGATTATCCACACACACAGCCGAGACACCGCGACTTTGTCAGACCTTGGCTGGTTGACTGCAGGTAATGATAACAATTTAAATTCAACCCGGTAAAAAGAATACTAATCAAGACATGATTACATTATACTTACTTCATTATGACTTATTTGAAGTCCGCAGAGGACTTGGAGAGGGCTTTTTCTCACCTGTTGGACTCTCTAACATAATCAAATGCGAAAACTTTTGCTTCTTTTTTTGCACACTGATCATCAAAATCAAATTAGTTGCAGTTTCAGTGATGTCTGGTTCATCCCTGAATATTTTAAAGCTTCAGGTGGGTTTTTAGTGCCCTCTGATGGTAAAAGGGAGTGTATTAGTTAGTAAACTAAAGGTGAGTTGATGCTTGCAGTCCAGTTACATCAGAAATTATTAGGTTTTCACTTATTGAAGCTCATAATGGTAACAGAGGCATGATGAATGAGAAGAACACTGAATTTCATGCACAAGTACAAGAAAATGTGTTTTTGGCTTTGCATGTTTTGGAAGCAGGGAGTACGTTTCTTTCATGATACAAAATCAAACCTGTCATCCGTCAGGAGCGAAACACTGCTGAGTGCTGACAGAGCTCGGTGCACATGCTGACTTGTTTGACTCCGACAAAAAGTTACTTGTTCGCCGCCTTGTCGGGATGGCTGGCGGACTTGTTGTGCTAAATGTAATGGGGCTTTATTGAATAATAAAGAGGATTAGCCAACATATCCACACGCTGGGTGTGACCAAAGCTCACAGTATCTGGAGACAGGAAGAAGTTGCTACCAGCCACAGCTGTGAGCGTGTTTGAGCTCCTCCCTGGCACTGCAGCACTGTGATAAGCAGCAGCAGCGGCGGCGGCGGCAGCAGCAGCAGCAGCATCTCTGTGTTGGGGTTGCTCCAGTGTGCCGTAGTGCTGCCGTAGGATAATTTAGATCCTTCGCTTTTTACCTGCATCTCACACACACACACACACACACACACACACACACACACACACACACACACACACACACACACACACACACA
>JAUESF010000012.1:3706503-3717659 GCA_032274765.1 Malacoctenus tetranemus | reverse complement strand
ACCAAATGTGTGCTGTGTACAATATACTGCCACTGGTCATGAGTGCTCCAGTCCCTTATACAGAAAAGTACCTAATTGGCTCATTAATCACTAAATTTATCAATGGAACTCAGATAAAATCATTGAGCATTGTCCTCTAACCAGTAGCAATGTGTAAATGAACTATCACTGGGGTCTGTTAGGAATTTCAGTCTGCTGATTGTTCACCCAAAAAACCTGTACTGACACAGCAGGCTGATGTCCATACGTGGCCAAACAACTTCAAATCCATTGTCATCATGGACTTCATCCAGTGATATAATCATAATAACCAACATCATCACTTAAAGTTCAGCTGTAAACTTTTAAAAAAAAAAAAGCTCAACAAGCTGCTAAATATTTGCAGCTTTCTGGCCATTAAAACATTTTCTTTCCCTCCATTGTTCCTGTTTTTTGGTCATTCTGGACAAACATAATTACCCAGTTCTGTCTGGACCATTGTAGCCCAAAAGTCACCAACCAGATAAAATAAACATGTCCATGGCCAAGGGGAGAGGCGCCGGCGAGTTCAGGCATGTCTGAAGGCCGGTCGGGGCTTTCTGACTCTACATGGCTCGCATGAGTCAGCGTGACGTGCATTTATTCATCCGCACAAGTCTGTGCGGGTCAACGTTGATCCTTTCATGAATATCTGGCCAAAATCTGTAACCACACACGCTGGAGAGGGCACACACATCAAATACACTGGCTGAACAGGAAAACAGAGTGCATGCTGGGTCCAAAAAGAGACGGTGTTGACAGTCACACCTCAACAAGAGAGCACAAAGAATCATCGATGCTAATAAATTCAAAGCAGTTTTCAGTATTTCTTGAATGCAAACAGAAAAAAAAAATCAAGGCTCACGTGGTCAAAACATGAATGTTTGATGCATATTTTTCAACTTTTGAATGCATCCTGTTTATTTTCCTTAGTATAAAGACAAAATCAGTTGGAACAAACAGATATGAAAGTTTAAATTGATACTTCCTCATACATGAAAGCATCCACTTCAGCTAAAATGTTTAAAATACTGCAGCGAGTAAATGAAGTTTCATACAACGTTGCAAGTGTAATGTAAATCTTCATAGAAAGAATGTAAAAGGTGCAAAACATTGTGGGAGAAAGTCATCTAAACATGACAAGCATGTGTCTGAGACCATTTCAGCCTCCTCGCAGGGCCACAGAGCTCTGGTGTTTTTGTCTGTGTCTATTTTTAGTTCTAAGGCTTAGTTCATGCTCATCGTTGCTGCCCTTGTGCACGGCGGTGCATGATCAAAAGTGATATCATAACTGCTTTTCACGCAGCGCGTTTCCGTGTCATTTTGGCCGGCCACATGATCCATCAACATGACAGCATTGCAATTTCCAGATGGCACAGATCTCGTGGGGGGAGATTACTGAATCGGAAAAAAACAAGACATTCTCCAGGAAACTCCGATAAAAAACCATCTCAGCGTTAGGACGACAAGCTCCCGGCACATTACCTTTTCTTATCACAGTTTCATGGTTCAGACTGTGTTTTTCGAGACGACAGAGCCAATCACTCAAGCAAACTGCAGAGAGCCAAGGGTGCTAAAAGAAGGTTGAAAAAATGATGCTCTGTTGACCGATGCATCAAACAAGAAGTTGGCTTATTTCAGTTCAAATTCTGAAGGCTTCTGCTTATGTATGTTGGTGAACATGTTCATAAGTGTTTGGCTTCACTGGAATGTTCGAACGAATTAGACATCAGAAAAGGAGTCCACAGCGTTTCTTCAAAACAGTCAGACGAGAGGTTGTGTTGCAGGCTTTAGTTCTGTATTGATTGCATACTGCAAAAACATGACTCAAGAGAAAGATGATACAATAATATTTTTTCAGGATACCAACTGAAAAAGCGATTATCATAACTCTGAACAACCATATCAAACATCACATCTCATCTCCAACGGCTCCAGGAAGTGACATTTGTACAAGACAAATATCGTTAACGCGTATCAAACATCAAGACGGAGCCAAAATGTCAACAGGCGTAAACCAACACCTCCACACACCAGAGCAATCAGTCATTACTGAAAGTCTGTGCCGAGCTGAAGACTTCCTCTCCGTGTTGTTTGGCCTGTCTGCTGTGACGGCGTCACAGCGGCAGGTTAACAGCCCGACCGTGGCCAGATCACAAGGACTGCAACGGCTGGATGAAAGGAGCTCACCAAAAGGTGCTAATGGAAACGTCCTGAACCTGAAACCACAACCTCTCCGCCGCAGCCGTGGAGAGAAAGGAGGCGAGAGACTGTGGACAAAACAGTCACTGAAGTCTTATGAGACCGTTGTTGTTTGTCCAGACAGAGAGGGTCATGGTGGTGACAGTGTGCCCTACTCTTTACAGTCACCGCCAGAGGACAGGGGACAAGGCTGTCAGTCGTCACAGGAGGGTTGGGGGCTTTGGAGGGGGGGGAGGAGGAGGAGGGGAGAGCACCAACAAGTTTGTGTCAGCACCCAGAGAATAGGAGGCCAGCTGAGCCGGTGTTGTCTTTCATTCCTCTTGACCTGTTTGAACTACAGTGGGCCGTCCACTGTCACCTTGTTTAGACAGCTAACAGTCTGATTGCTCTGAAGCCAGACTGTCAACAACACTCGACACCGAGGATGACTATTGAGAGGACACTGCTGACATGAAAGTTGTGTTTACCCTCCTTTTGGTGGCCTTTTAAAAGCAAATGAAGGCATGCATTGTTTTCCTAACGTCTCTCATGGAGATGAAAAGGAATAATAATTGCTTACGAGCATGAAACAGGCCGCTGTCCTTTGCTTTGTTTTCCAGGTCCAGCATCAGCCTGTCGTGCGGTTTGCAGGAAAAGTTTTCCTTTATTCTGTTGGCGACAGAGCACCAAGTGCAGGAACAACACAGATTCACATGGTACCTTTTGTTGCAGGACAGCCCTTTCGTCTGCAGGGCTTTGCTTTCATTTTCCTGCGGCTTTGCCTCCAATTCTCAAGGCTGACCTTTAAAGTCTCCACTAATTATTGTCAAGGTAAAAAAACAAAAAGAAGGCAACATATCCTGAGTGAATACCCTGACTGACCCCAAGATGCTGGAATCGTCTCCAGCAAACCTTTAAATGTGTAGAATCAGTTTCCTGTGACTTATGCATGTGTTTTCAGTACAGCAAGTATAGTTCAGGATGTTCAGCATGATTTGGCAGCAGATGCCACAAAAGCGGCACAAACCAGAGATCACTTCTTTTATCTGCTTTCCTACTTTTCCGAGCACTAAATTAAATATCACATTCAGAAACATTTACTGGAGTAAAAAAAAAACTGCCGTTTTGCATCTACAATGCATCTCCTATCCAGGTGCATTGACTTCCTGAAGCTCTGTCATCACTGTGAGGTTGCCAGGTAAGCAGTTTAGACTTGCCAAGAAATAGAGATATCCCAAGATAAAACACTAATCGGGGGGCTTTGGAGGGGTTTTCAGGTGGATTATTTACCTTTGGACAGAGCCGCGTTAGCTGTTTCCTCCTGTTTGCACTGGAGCAGTGCTAACCCGGTTCTGGCAGCAGCCTGATATTTACCAGACAGAAAAAAAATGTGCTGTTGTTCTTCCCATTTACAGTAAGAGCTCAAGGTCATTACATGACATTGTAGAAGGAGATGAAGTGAAACAGGAACTTTTTGATCGTGTTACAGAGGAAAAAACCCAATTCGAAAACTCAGTTACATTGTTGGACTTAAATTATAAAAACTATCTTCAATTTCTTTCTTCGATACTTCGGAGACAGGAGCGGACTTTTTTTTGGCTTTCTCATCAGAGTCACGAACCCATAAATGTGCTTTCCAAGCCTCTTGTAAAGGCTCCACACTGACATCCTCTCCCACAGCAAAGCAGAACAATGATGATGATGTTTGTGGGAACTATAAAGAAAACAGACGAACGTCTGCGCTTGCACGCATGTGTGATAGATAGCGATGCTCATTGTCTCGTGCGTTGTTTAATCACAGGGAACAACAAGTATTCCCCTCAGATACCAGCTCACATACTTTGGAGATAAAACTGAGGCATATCAAACAGGATGTACGAAACTTGCATGTCAAACAGCTCCGAATGGGACGGCTTTTTACTGACTGTCGCCGAGGCTTCTTCCTTTGACAGTGTGGAGAGTGTCACGGGCTCCCCGTTCGTTCGATCACTCGGGAGGCAGTGAGGAGATGATGTGAAGTGGAAATCACCTGGTATTAGGTTTGATATCTGTGTCTGGGACACCTCTTGAACGCCACACGTAAAAGTTAAACAGCCGTTGCACTTGCTCAGAGTGCAAGAGGGAAAAAAGCCCAAAGGCGCATTCCAGAACTGGGTTACCAGCAGCTGTCTCTGTGACAAGAGTTGAAATTGGTAGAAAAAAGAGCCTTCTTTTTTCTGTTAGTCTTATATTATTCATTTCTGAATTATCTGATTCCTACCAGACTGTACATGCTGCACTTTACAGGTCAGGTTGCAGAATCAATGCAGTACTGTTCCTTTGTGTGTAACTGCATGTTCGATGGTAAAACCTTTAAACTGCCGTGCTTCTTACTCCTTCAGAGGGTAATTCTTTTTTTTTTTGCGGGGGGGGAAAAAAACGGACCACAAGCTTGATCACGCAGCAACGTCTGTGTTCTTTGGAAAGAAGACTGACAGGTTATTTAGTGCTGTTTTGATATTTGAGCCCGAGGAATGCTCACAGATACAGTGATCCCTCTGTCTGAGAAGGAAGCTTCGTAGATGAGGTAAGAGTGCTTACAGCTATGAAACAGAATCTGAAACAGATTAAAAGACATTTTCCTCAGCTTGATTCATGCTCGTCTCAGCTCACCCAGGTGTTACACCTCAAAAACAGAGAGGTGAAAAGAGCAGGAGATGCGCAAGGGGAAAAAAAAACCTGGTTGAATGTCAGAGCATCAACTTTTTGAGTGTGATTTTACACTGAATTTGCAATTTTTTGGGGTGTGCCATAGATAGAGACTGGTGTGCAAGACTGTGTAAAGTTCCTACGTGAGCAGAATTACATCAGAAAGCGAGAAACGCAGTCAGTCTCGTGGTGTCTGCAGACACTGATTGTTCCAGCTTGTCTTCATACCTGTTCAGGTTTCACTGCGAGGCTTGTCAGTCCCTCCCAGGACTTCAAACGCAGCCCTGAATCCTTCACCTGCACCTTCACTCATCCCTTCACACCTCGCCTGCAAACCTGCCGCAGCACAAGCGAAGGGAGAGCCGGTGAATTACCCATAATTGCTTTGATTTGAGCTCGGGAATAACAAAGACATTTTGTTAGCTGTTGCGGTATTACTGGAACATCACGTTGTAGCAGGCGCTCTCTAATTAAACCTGACATCTTTCCAACATTGCAGTTATCTGGGCAACACAGAGGAAACAAAAAAAAAAAACTTTGTCTGTTTTTTGACTGCCAGCAGTGAACATGAAAGAGAGAGATGTCAGTGAAAGACAGTCTTCAGTGTTTTTTTGCAAATCTAAATAAACTTTAGAGGGAGCGACTCCACACATGGCTCCTTCAAAAGGAGATCCAGATGAAAAGACAATGACAAAAACTTTGCTCTCACACGCCTCCTTCCAGCCAGAGGATCACAGCTAATAGCGGCTCGAGACAATGCCGCTCCCAAGCTCACTCCTCATGCCACGCTCATGCTTGCCATCAGATGTTCTCATTATTCCCGCCTGCGTCCTAATGCAAAGTGAAAACAGATTTGGACAGCAATATGAAAAAGTTACCCAATCACTTAGATCTCAGGCGCTCTGTGAAATCCATTTATCCCCGATCATTATGACAGTGTTTTTCTGTCTGTATCGATAGTCATTTCCTTTCTCCCTGCAGCAGCCTTAGAGTCTCCGATGTTGGCGCTGAGCGCAGCACAGCCAGCACAGTCCCACGGAGTGCAAGCAAAGGAGGAAATCAATAGAGAAAATATCGCTGCAGGCTCACACATTTTTATCTTGCTTTGAACGAGTCAGCTTTAATTTTGCTTTGATCTCAATTTGCTGCTTTTGGGATAGCTTGGCTGCACATTGAACCAGGAGGAATAAGCTTCCACCAGGGCTTTCTTACAAAAGACCCTTTCAACTGAGGGCCTTTATTTTGCCTATATGCGTCAGTGTCCATTACTGGTTTACGAGGAATAAAGATGCGAGGAATCACAACAACTAATACTGGAGGACTTGGACGCAGTGGTTTGCACGTCTCGTACAGGCGGTGCACAAACCGAATTCTATCTGCTCTTGTCAGAGAGGATTCACGGCCAAAACAGAGCAAATGCTGGACGATGTTAGCGAGGGGCCACAATAAAGAGATCTTTAGTGTTGCTGTCAAAAACGGCCCAGTGTTGTTGTGTGGTAACAGGTTGACATGACGCACAGCTGGCGTTGTTCTCACTGCTCTGACAACCGCACTGCCAGGCCTCTCTTCTCCCCCACACATCATTAGAGCTGACACACCAAAGGGACGGCGATATTATAGCATCACCTAAAGTCCGCTAAAGATGTCTGCCCTTCCCTCATCCTTTTTCCAAACCAGTGCATTCTTAGAAGGGGAGTTGTTTGGGAATTTGTTTCTCTTTTCTAAAGCAGAGACAAAAGAGTAGGATAAATGACCGGGCAGAGAAAAGACCAGCGCCTTGCTGGGGAGAAAGGGAAGGGTCTAATCTAATTTGGTTAGAGGAGGACCAGTGGTGTGTGTGGGCGCGCGCGGGCGTACACGCGCGCACGCACGGCCGCGCTGCACAGTGTGAGGGGACTGTGGGAATGGGACAGGAGGGCTGCGCTATTGAATGGAGCCTCCAGAGCCAGAAGCAGTGGGGAGTCTCCCCAGACGCGCTGATTCCAGGCCGGCCACTCAAAGAGGGATTAGACCAGAGAAGGCCTTCCTGATTAGCAATTCACACTCAAGTGCCCCCACAAGGACCTCGAGTAATAATATTGCCATCAGTGTCCTTCACCGACGCAGGCAATAAAATGTTTACCCCCATTTTGACTCTTTTTTTCCCCCCTCCTCCGCCTCAGACTTCTTCAACGTCCGTTAATCGCTCTCATGTTTCTAAGAACTTTGCAGAAAAGTCAACCAACTCTTGAAGCCGCCTCCGCTGGGTCTGATGTGACTTTCCTGGACAAAAATGTGTTTTGCAAGCAGCTGACGGGGGAGAAAAAAAAACTGCTTTGGTTCGGTGTTTCGTCTCAAGCTGCTGATCTCCAACAACTCGCCCTCCCCCCCCTCCCTGTTGCAGCTGAACGTCCACCACATGAAAGAGCGTGATGTAAGAACAACCCACTAAACTAATATTGCCGTTTCAAAGCTGCCTCGACGCAGATGTTATTGAGCTCCATGACAAACAAAATTCATTACCACACTGTTTACTGCAGATTGGCTGACAGCCTTCCCACTCATAAATATCCACCAACCTAATGATTATACTAATCTTCTCTGTAAACACTCGAAAGGTCACTATAATGCACCGACGCCCCCTTATCAAGCAGCATATTCAATGAGAGGGGTCAGAGGGTTAACCTTCAGCTGATGGGACTCCTCTCGTAATAAGAGGAGAGAAACAATGCAGATTTTAATGGAGCAAAGTGGAGAAAAAAGGGCGAAATGAATTAGTCCTCATTAATAACTTACTTTATTAAACTATTTAAGCCATATGAGCGAAGAATACTGCGGGCTTTGATGTTGACGGAGCTCTTCAATAATTAACTGTTTGATTCATATGCGTTTCCTCAGAAAGTCTGACCCTTTACAAAAACGAGAGCTTCTAATAGAGCTCCAGGATTTCAAACAGGACCAAAAAAAAAAAACCCATAGCAGACAGACTCTTAAGCCCGACTCTTCGCAGCCAGTCGGAAAAACATCTTACGAACTAAGATCGGACTGATCTTGGGGTTTGTATAATTTTATAAGCAATCTTGTCGACAGGTCAGTTTGTTTTTTTCTCATATTTTCTTTTTGGTGTTTTGGCACCAAACCTCTTCATACGCAGTCAAGAAGCAATAAGAGAGAAAATAACAGATTATGTCGATAAATAGGATCATCCTGAGCTAAACGCTGAATGCGTGCGATCGGGAGGGAGAACAGGATCCTTGGACAATGTGCAGGGCATGTGGACAAATAGTCTCACCTCCAACTGAGTGTGTTGTTTCTTCTCATTGTGCCCTCTGAAAGAGTAGAGGAGGGCCTTGGTTAAGAAGATTATAGGCCTACCCCACCCGTACGTTTAATCAACATGCCCTTTCAGCGCCGACAACAATGCCAAACATGTCTAAAACGTCCCCCATCTCTCCCATAGCATACCTCACATGTTGGAACAGCAAGAGAGCCATCCAACCACAGCAATTAACAGAAATACCATGATTACTCTTACTGATATTGAAGGGGGGAATAAGCAGATCAAGTTACCCATCAAAGAGCCGATCATGTCAATTTCAGAAATGTCACCGTCGGAGTGGCGTGTTTGATCTAATTTCAGCCTACGCAAACAAAATGTGTTAGCTTAAACTCATTTTTACTGATCAAAATTCCCTCAAGAATCCAAGGAGCTTTGCTTCCTCACCCTTCATTTCTTTCATCCATGGTTAAATATGTAAATAAAATGTCTAAAGTCATTCTTCAAAGGGGAACAAAAGAAAAAAGGGGGCTGAGGGAAAAGACAGCCATAAAATTCCTCCGATTCTCCATAACATTAGCCAGAGGGGGGCCAGCTTCCAGCCAGAGCCTAGCAGCAGGGGAGCCAGCTCGCTCCATAGAATCACACATCTCAAATCCCACACACAAAAAAAATAAAATATCTTTTCAGCTTCAGCCATCAAAGGGCCCTCCCTTTCAGTTTATTAGTTACAGAATTATCTCACAGTTGCTGATTTCTCAGAGATGGAGCAGCGCTGCTTTTCTTTTGCTGCACTGTTGTGGTTGCAAAGATGAGATAAAGTTGCGAGGGAGTGTGTGCTGCGTGTGTGCGCGCGGGCGCGTGTGTGGGGTGTGTGTGTGCGTGTGTGTGCACATGTGTGAATAGGAATGAGCTATAGAAGGGGGTATATGAAAAAGGGGATGCTAAAAAAAATCATAAAAGAGACAGTGGTAGCTGCTGAGGCTACAGATGCTAAAGACTGAACGGGCCTGATTCCTCCCCTTTCTCTTCTCACTTTCAAAGAGATATCATCATGACCAGCAAAACAATCATGAAAGAGAGGGAGGCAAGAGGGAAGGCAGGAACGAGAACAGAACAAAGGCGATGAATTACAGCAAACCCAGCAGACTGTGTCTTCTTATTAGACTCTGTGACAATTTTATCTCGTCGCCTTCATTACAATAAAAGGCAGCGATAATAAGGGCAGATATTTGCTTTAGAATATGCCAGACGAGGTTTCCTGAAAGCCAGATGATCAGTAAATGTGGAGCAGAAAACGGCCCCAGCTGTGGGAGCAGAAGGATATTTCATTATTCTTCTTCACATTAAAGCTGTCATCTTTCTTCTTTTTTTGTGTGTGTGTTGTTGTTCTACTTCAGTCACACAATGAAAGTCTAGTGGGGCGGGAGGGACGGAGCGGGCTCGTCAGCTGTTGTCCTTATCTTTGTCTGAGGGGTCAGGATGCATAAAGACATGCTGATCCTGCGCGTTTCAAGGAAGGAACATGTTCTGCGTTTCATTGTCAATTAACCACCAGAATTACTTCAAATACAATGTTCCTCTTCCACTCTGTGACACGAGCTCCTATAAACCAGTGTGAACAGATAAACATGTGATCAAATCTAAGATGTTTTTCCAATAAACGCTCCACATCAAGTGTTTTTTGGGGGGATTTTCGATCCGTGTTTGAGTCCATACCAAACCTCCTCAAACGTTAGCAGCTGGATGTGTGAAATCTGAGGAGCACATGTGCCGCATAGGAGGAGGGTATTGTGTTCATAAGAGTATTCATACCCTATATTTATGCTCCTGCTGCACACACTGAGCGCTAACAGCTGAAGTGCCACCACTAAGATATGCTGCGCTTAAACCATTTAGGCACGCTGGTGCCAGGTTTCTCATCTTGTCCGGACACATTTCTGGAATACTTCTGAAAGCACTTTAGCGACTCTTGTAAAAATGTACTCGGAGCACTACTGTTTACTTGTGATCAGTATTTCACTCATGATTGAGACCACAGCCCGGCCCGGGTATAAATCGTGCCCCCACAAAACTTTTACAAGGAAACATGAGCGAGGCCTGGAGGATCTCACACGCACACACATAAAAAGGTCGAACGGCTCATAAAAAAACTGAACCTCTCTCAGCTCCTGCCATCCAGCACCGACATGAACACAAGCAGAGGAGATCAACATGGAGAATTGAGAGGGCAACAGCAACAAACCCTCAGAGTTATCTCATTATTAATCACCCTTTGTCAATATTTTGTGTCTTTGATTAATTCCCTTTTATTCCGCTGATTTAAATGGCTTTACGTGCCGTCGACTGGAGCTGGTCTGCTTTAATAGGCTAATAAATGCTCATCCATCCTTTCATCTTCAGCTCGACTTATCCTGTTGAGAATCATGAGGGCCTGCAAACATGTGAGAGGCGGAACACATGCAGGACAGTTCGTCACAAGACCGGATGACACGTACTTAGGAGCGTACGATGATTTCAGCGATGTTGCTGGGGATTCAAAGGAAACCAGATCACCTGCGGGAAGCCAGGCGCAGACACAGGAAGTGCGCGCAAACTGCACCGAAACACGCTCCGTCGGAGGCTTCTGGTTACGCTCGCAAGCTTGATGAATTATTTCAGAAGAAAAATATTTTGCTTGGAAGAATTTGAACAAAGTCAGCCTTGTACCAAGAACAGAGGAAGCTTGTTAGACTTTCAGTGCGTCCAAGAAGTTCCCTCGTAATATAAAAGTGATTAATGAAAGTTATGGGTAAATCATTGTCACCTCCATCAGGGACAGTTTTGTTTTTGGAGCGTTGGTTTGTAGATTTATCTCTCTGTCTTTCTGTGAGCAGGATAATGCAAAAACTTCCCACCTTCAATGTAATTTGCAGGAGAGTTAAGAAGCTGTAAAAAGAAATAAGTGATTGGATTTCATTGAATGACATTTTTGTGTCATTATAAAAGTGCATGGCCCTTTAAGAGAGTCCGG
>JAUESF010000012.1:3688443-3706403 GCA_032274765.1 Malacoctenus tetranemus | reverse complement strand
CAGGCGTCTTGGCGGAGGTTTGCGCTCTCCAAGTGCTTTTAGTTTGTAAGTTGACTCACAAGATTTTCATTTGTCATCTTGAACATTTCGCAGAGAATTTATGAGTCCACTCGGATTAGAAGTAACTGCTTTGATAGTTTCAGGGAATCAGTAAAAAAAAAGTAAATATCTATGTAAAAGTGAAAATACAGAAAATGTTTGAGTCTGTTGGGAATACAGATGTCACTGTAAGAAAAGCAAAGTATCTGAATTATTGATTCAAGCTCACTCCTTAGGGCTCCACAATGGAACAATGTCAACACTTGAGGCTGCATTTTCCACAAGAATTCAGCCGTCTTTATATGTTTGCAGGATTACTTCCGTCATTGAAAAAAAGGCAGGAAATGACTGCAAGGTGTTGTTGAATTTCGCAGCGAGAATACTGACTGGAACCCAGTGATCCCGGCACTCCGCAATCCTGAACATAGCCTCAAATCGGATACACTTTTATCAACATTCTTACACAGGTTTTTTTTCTCGGGACGTTTCTTCTGTTGCTCTTAAGAATTCCTCAAATGACTTTCAGAGTTTTTCGGGTTCATGAATGCACTTTATTCCTTTTGTCATCAGGAAATATCAAAATCCAGCTTGTAAAAGTTTCAATTACATGTAAAGTGGTGAATAAACTATATTTAACAGGGATATTTAAAGGTAAAATATGCAATAAACTCTTCTTCCCTGAGAAGGTGTGTCTATCTTTTTTAGATGTAAATTTATGTGTATAATGGGTATAGAGATATATAAAAGTACCTGAAGGGAAAATTCAAGCTTAAACATTAATGTGTATAATGTATAAAATCCACCATTCAGCATTTTTCCACCATCATCACACTTCAGCTCAGTGGCTGATTCCAGTCTGCAAAAAGTTACTTTGCATCACAGGAAGCAACAACTTATATCCTCAGAATACAGTTACTCAAAGACATGACTGAGCATTTGGTATTTTAAATGAATATTTCACCATGTGATACAAATTCCCTTTTAGTCTGACATCTACACCCTCAAATCAACTCACAGCTTACAAATGAATTTACAAGGAAAACATTTAATTCCTCTATCTTTCTGGGCATAAACATCAAAGAGCGCGTTATTTAGAGCTGCACCTCAGACAGCTGTGACATAAAAAAACGTTACTTAGGCAAATAATAGATTTCAAAACACTTAGTGTTCTTGCTTTTAATAGCTAAAGTACTTCTTGCTGCCTCTTAATTTGAATGGAGTGCTTTTATTCGTGACACTGTTTTCCCTAGTCTGTTATTATCAACCTAACTGAACAAAAGGATCAGAGTCCTTCCTCTGCTGTTCAATGGACGACTTGGTGTCTTTTGGTCAACAGCTACATCCCTGTTTATCAGAGGCTTGCATGTTCGGTCGTGACTGTGTGGGGACAAAAAGCTATTTTAAGTTGGCTACACCCTTCTCATCAAAAGGATACATGCTTATCTGCGACTTGTATTGAAGCACACTATAACCTGTGTGAAAACTAAGGTTTGTGGCTCTTCCAGGCATGTTAAAGAAAGTACAGGAAGCTGGGCGAATTGTAAACACTGGTCATGTTTTCTTAAGAGGCATTGAAAGTTATTCTATGAGGAAAAAAAACAGGAGGGGGTGGGGGGAGACAAACAGGCTTGTATTAATTTTCTTTCACATGCACAGACACAATTTAGGGGGAAAAAAAATCAGTTGTGATCAAAGCTGTGGCTTTGGTTGCGCCTCCGGACTCGTGCGCCTTTGAGCCAAATTGCGCAACATTTTGGGAATCTCATAAAATGAGTCTCTCTCCCTTTCCCTCTGTCTCTGTGTCTCTCTGTGTCTGTCCTGCTGTTTCCGAAGTTTGTGGCTGAGCACAAACAAACAGAGAGAAGGAAGTTTGCTGTGAGCCCTTTGAAACTGCTGTAATGAACAAGCTGTTCCGCACGATTTGAAAATAATCCGCGTGTCAGTGTCATCTTTCTTATGCAAAGTAGCTGTCTTTGAAGGCGGATCTTTTGGCAGGTTAGACCGGGACGGAGGCTCCGACCAGCTCAGACGAGCGCTGCCACCAAACGCATCAACTGCCTGCTTGCGGGAGGAGCATAATCCTGCGTCTCTCACACGCATTTATCCCGATCACACAGGATATTTATTCGGCTTATTTTTTCCCAGAGTGACTAATTGTTTCTGGATCCTTGTGAGGAGCCGTTCCCGAAATCCCGGAGTGTTTTTTTTTATTTCTTTTTTTAACATTTTCTTTTTTTTCATCTCTTTGCTGTTGCTCTCCAAGTTGTCGCGCAGGACCGAGATCGCGCCGCGGCACAGACACATACTCCCGAAAAAGTGTCATGAGACGCGAAAAGGGGACCGCCGAGGCTTTCTGCGAGCGGAACTGGAACAAATCGGGACGTACAGCAGCTTTTTTGTGCTCGCAGTAGGTTGATATTCACTGAAGAAGCTGACTGGATAACTCGATACTCAGCACTTGTGCGCTTGAAAGCATGGACCTGACGGCTGCCTCTCTCAGAGGAAGCGTTTTCGGACCTTCGCGGGATTTATGTTTTTATTAAACTCGGCTGATCTCAGTTAGAGGAAAAGAGGAAGACGATGTTTTCGCAAAAGATAGTTGAGTAAGTTTTTTTGTTGTTTTTTCACTACATTGATCCCGATCGCCAACCTTTCCCAGTGACTTTTTTAATGAAAGAAACTTGTGTTTAGTTTCTTTGAACAAACTAAGCCGGGATAATGTGTCCAGCTGTAAAGCCAAGGGTGGTCTATGTGCTGCTGGTGCTGTGGGGCTGCAGGGCTTCAGCCATCAGCTCCATAGACCCTGACTGGTCAGGGGAGGGGAGATGTCAGCACATCAACATCCCCCAGTGTAAAGACATCGGCTACAACATGACCCGCATGCCCAACCTCATGGGCCACGACGACCAAAAAGAGGCGGCGATCAAGCTGCAGGAGTTCGCCACGCTGATCCAGTTCGGATGCCACAGCCACCTCAAATTTTTCCTGTGCTCGCTGTACGCGCCCATGTGCACCGAGCAGGTGTCCAACCCCATCCCGGCTTGCAGGGTCATGTGCGAGCAGGTCAAGCTGAAATGCTCGCCGATCCTGGAGCAGTTTAAGTTCCCCTGGCCCGACTCTCTGGACTGCTCCCGGCTGCCCACCAAAAATGACCCCAACAACCTCTGCATGGAGGCGCCCAACAATGGCTCCGACGAGCCCCCCAAAGTCTCCCACACCCAGCCTCCAGACTTCAGACCACAGCGGCCCCTGAGCGGACAGGACCTGCACCTCAAGGACAGCAGCAGCAGCGGCGGCAAGCAGCCGTGCACCAACCCCGGCAAGTTTCACTCGGTGGAGAAGAGCGAGTCGTGTGCCCCCAAATGCTACCCCAAAGTGGATGTATACTGGAGTCAAGGGGACAAGCAGTTCTCTCTGGTGTGGATGGCAATCTGGTCCATCCTGTGCTTTGTCTCCAGCGCCTTCACTGTGCTCACTTTCCTCATTGACCCCCAGCGATTCAAATACCCCGAGAGGCCCATCATCTTCCTCTCCATGTCCTACTGTGTTTACTCTGTGGGCTACCTCATTCGACTGTTCGTGGGAGCTGACAGAATTGCTTGCGACAGAGACAATGGGGTCCAGTACATCATCCAGGAGGGCTTGGAGAGCACCGGCTGCACCATTGTGTTCCTCATCCTGTATTATTTCGGCATGGCCAGCTCCCTCTGGTGGGTTATCCTGACCCTCACATGGTTCCTGGCCGCCGGGAAGAAGTGGGGTCACGAGGCCATCGAGGCAAACAGCAGCTACTTCCACCTGGCGGCGTGGGCCATCCCCGCCGTGAAGACCATCATGATCCTGGTGATGAGGAAGGTGGCGGGCGACGAGCTGACGGGCGTCTGCTACGTGGGCAGCATGGACGTCAAGGCTCTCACGGGCTTTGTGCTCATACCGCTCTCCTGCTATCTTATCATTGGCACCTCCTTTCTGCTGTCTGGCTTCGTGGCCCTCTTCCACATCCGCAAGATTATGAAAACGGAGGGAGAGAACACAGACAAGCTGGAGAAGCTGATGGTCCGCATCGGGGTCTTCTCCGTCCTCTACACCGTCCCGGCCACCTGCGTCATCGCCTGCTATTTCTACGAAAGGCTCAACATGGACTACTGGCGCATCCTGGCAGAGGGGCAGAAGTGCGTGGCCGGCACCGGGCCGCAGTCGGACGAGTGCGTCATGAAGACCTCCATCCCGGCGGTGGAGATCTTCATGGTGAAGATCTTCATGCTACTGGTGGTGGGCATCACCAGCGGCATGTGGATCTGGACCTCAAAGACACTGCAGTCATGGCAGAACGTGTTCAGCAGGAAGCTGAAGAAGAGGACGAGGCGGAAGGCTGCCAGTGTGTTCACCAGCAGCAGGCCTTACATCAAACCTCATCCATCCCTCAAAGGGCACAACACCAAGTATGAGCCAACACGACCTCCTCCAACATGTGTATGAGCTGGCTCTCCTCGTTTGAACCCAACAAAATACTTTCAAAGCCCAAAACGAGACTTATGATATTCAGAGTGCCATCAACTACAAAAAAAAAAAAATCAAGGTTCATGTTTTATTTATGTGTTGAAGATAATACAACGTGGGGTTTTGGTTTTTTTTTCGTATCTTGAGCCATGTCACACAACAAGAGCTGCCTTTGTCTGAGAAAAAAAAATCTGCTACTCCTGGATTCACTTATCCTATTCAGGAACTTGGTAGAGGGAAAAAATCTTATTGTTCTCAAGACAAAAAGAGTGGAATAAACCATTTGAATGTGCCATGGGGTTACTTGAATTATGTGCAATAGATGTTTTCCTTACAGGCAAAAAGACACTTGTACTGTTAGTGACAGATTACAGACAATGAAAGGACCCCATAAACAATAGAGGCAAATGGTCAGAGAGCCGAGTGTTGTGTTTGGAGGCTTTTTTCATGGAAATCGAGGCAGTGTCATATATGTTTGAACTGGACTGAGAGCAGCTGTTGAAAGGCGCTTCGAGACCTTACAAACTGCCCATTGTGAGGCAAATCCATGCCATAAATTAATCAAGCACTCAATATTGAAAACTTATTTGTACACGGTTGGTTTGTCTTTTTTTTCCTTTCTTTGCTATTTTATAGCACAAGGGGAAATTTGTATATATTTCTAAAAAAAAGTTGAGATTTTATAGAAAAATTAATAAAACGTTCTAGTTTTAAATGTCTGTAATGCTGGATTTTTTTTTGCATTTTAAATGTGGTGTCAGTGAAGTGAACCTACATCATAACAGAGTCAAACAGAGGTTGTTTTTGTTGTAATTTCAGCTCCAATGTTTTCCACGCATGCTCAGTACATGGAGACCACTCTTAATACTCCATAAATTCAAAACAGATAAATATTTAAAACCAACAGTATGTCAGGGTCAAGTTCTGACTGCGTGATCAATGTCAATTTTAAATGATTTAGAAATAACTGAACTAAACGGCACTTCTTTTTGAAACAGATGTCATAATTGATAAGTGGTACAATATGCAGCTTAAATCTGCACAATCATGCTGCAGGAACTTTTGCTTAGGAAACATAAACAGCTGTTGATTTCCTAGAAATGAGAATATTCTTCCATGCTTTATATAAAAACAGGACTTAAAGTCATTATTGTTTTTGTTTTGAAATCCTCAAAAGGAAATGCTGCAATACATTATTAATGAGTAGATGCATGCCATAAAGTTAGTCTCTTTAGCACTCTTATGGTCATATTTTGATATATCTTATATCTGTCCCTTGTTCCACTGGTTCTATTCATGATACAGTCGGGGGAGCATCAGCTCTTGCTGCAGATGTTGGGTGAAGTGCAGATCCAACCTGGACAAGCAGCCAGTTTATCACTGTGCTAAAGCAGGGGACACACAATTAGCCGTACGCATGATTCCTGCTGTTATTGTGCATGAATTGCACATTGTAAGTTTTCATTCATAATGAAGAAAATTCTGGATAATTATTAATTCATCGACGTGTGGTGATTTGCCTTTACATGTTGCTTCTCAGCCATGTACTAATACTGCAGTCATGGCCATTAATGGATATTTTGTTCACTTTGTGTTCAGCTGAAGTGAAAGTGATCAGAACATCGACGGGAACATTAACTTGAACAGTCTTGCCAAGCGAGCTGAAACCCGTTTGCATTCAGGTTTTAATAACCTGTTAATGACTTTCTCATATAGCTCACGGCCTTTCTGCTGGGTGCTTATATAAGCCTTTGTGTCTTCCAGCTGAAGTGAATATTCAACATCACTTCGTTCCTTTCTCTTTTTCAACCCTCTCTCTTTTCTTTCTCTCGCTCCCTCTCTCTCTTGCTGTGTTGCTTGTGTCGGTGCGTATCAATGAAGGAGTTATATACAATAATCCAGCTCCCATTCAGGACAGGATTAGACTGTTTGAAGGGTTTGACTTTGAAAGGGGATCGCTGCAATCCAAAATACAGAATATCTGTCATCACTTCTCTTCTTATCAGCAGGGCCATAGTGACATTTCTAAAGACACATCTGGCCTGGATTTGAAGCAGTTACATACTGACTGAAGCCATTTTTTTCCCCAAGCACGAGCAAAGTGAATACATTGTTTGGCATTCTGGGACGTTTGGTGCTTAATGATCCTTGCACTGTCGAAGCATTACGGTGCATGTGCCGTGGGCCACAAGTGCAATCTTGAATCCAAGTAATGGCAATTGACTTTTGTCCTCACTGCACTGTCAAAGGGAAGGGAAAACATGGATGGCTAAATCGCCGACGACAAGTATGTAAGCCTTTTAAGACTCGAACATGCGTGAAAGGCAAAATGTTGAAAGTTAACTAAATATGTGACGAGTCAGCATGACATGATCGTCATTAGAGCTTGATAAAGAGTAAATTTCCACCTGTATCTCCTTCAATTTCAAATCTTTCTCCAAGATTTGAAGGCTTTTTTTTCCTATTTTCGCTTTAGCAGAGGATGAAAAAAAAATGGAGTTTGAAACCTGTGGTAGAGAGTTCTCCCTGGTCTAATAAAGTTTCAGAAGTGTAGTAATGCTTTATCCCCGAGGGCATTCAAGTTCCAGCGTCAACCCGACCCGTTTTAACAGTCAAAAGCACATGACTCACAACCTCTATGTGGCTGAATCAAAGTCAGCCACTGTCTATTGATACTCTGAGTTGCGAAAAAGGTGTGAGTGCTTCTGAGAGCTTCAACAGAGGCCACCTGGATAACAGCCCCTGAGGTGTCTAGGAAGGCTGTAAATATAAATGACAGTTACCACCCCCCTCCAGGGCTTCTTCAGCCCGAGCAGACTTCGCTTCTCTTCTTCTCCCCTCTTCAAAGGGGAGAAATCCTGCTCAGAGCAAGGGCAAAGTATTGCTGGCAAGACTTTTTCTGGAAATCACACTGAACTGCATTTAAGCCGCTAAAAAGTTTAGATCTTATTCCATCAGATCTCAGGTTATCAAGCCAGGAGAGTCTCCGAGCGGAGTGAAACAATGTGTCATGCTGCTTTCTATTAAATGAATTGTCTCGCAGAGACGCATTTTATTTGACCGAGCGGGGAATCCCGCCACCGCCGAGTGACTAAAGCTGATGAGTGTCAGACCCACACATCTTAAAAACCAATGCCGTCACCCACATACTCATCCACTTCCTGTTTCACACTCGCTCAGCTGTGCTGTGCAGGAGATATCAGTCTGTGTTTGCTTATGATGTGTTGACAAAAAAAGGAGGGTTTTTTTTCCTTGCTTGTGATCAGCTCTGTTGAAACGACATCAAACCTTTGATAATTATTTGATTTAATTCAACCTGACTGGTTTGCCCAGCAAGCCAGGATTTTTTCAGCCTGTCGAACTCCGGAGCAAAATGCGCTGATGTTACGTGTATCTTTGCAGCACAGAGTGGCGTCGCTGACGAAAAGTTGAAACGACAGAACAATTAGGCCTCCTCTGCACGTCAGTGTCACATTTAGAGGAAAAGTTCAAGAAAAAAAAGCATAGTGCCACTAATAGAAGTCTATAATTGTGTATCAATAAATGAAGACATCTTCCTGTCTATGTGTTTTTGTGTGATACGCTGACGGCTCAGTCGCACATCTTGGCTTTATCTGCTGCCTCTGCAAGCAGTCATAAAGTTCTTTGACACAGTGGCATAAATCAAGTTGCAGGGATGACTGGCGGCTGAGGCAACTTCTCTTTGATCAGCCTTTGTGGAGACGCCCCATGTCCTCATCCTCAGCTGCTTGAGCAGCACCTGTTTACTAGTTCAGGCCTGTCTGTTTGGAAAGCAGTGCTTAGCCCTTCAATGTCACAGACGCATACATGACGCACACACTCGCACACACACACTCACAACATACACGTAAAGGAATTTGGCTGGTGCTCAGGGTGGATGGCTTTCCTCCGAATGTGGTAGACAGACACACACACATAGACACACAGACACACAGACAGACACACAGACACAGACACAGACACACACACACACACACACACACACACACACACACACACACACACACACACCGATTCTTCGCACTTGTTTCTCCCCTTTAGACAGCTGCTCTGAAAGTATATCTATCACCTTTTGGGAGGAACTCCGCCGGCTGTTTCAGAGAAAGGAGAAAGACTTGATGCATCATAACAAATGAAACAGCTTTGTGTTCTTCTTGAAGAAGTAACATCTGAGCGAGAGGGGTTACTGAGGAAGAGGGAGAAGAAAAACTTTACGGAAAGCTGCCGGTTTCATAGAGGAAAGTGTTATCACAAAATGCAATAAAAGCACTCTCTCATCCCTCAAGTTCTTTTGGTACATAAATCCCGACTTCTGAGGATTATGGCAGAGAAAGTGTGGGTGGGCTTCATGTTCAGAACTGATGTATAGAGCAAAGAAACTAGGCCAGTGTAAGAGTATAGTACATATATGCCCAGTCTGCAGCAACGAGCCCCACTAATAATCCACACACACATACGTACAGAGACACACACACGCCTCAGTCTGCTATGGAGACAGTTGTTCCCAGCGAGCACTGAAGGTGAGAGTAATTACATAAAAACCTGGCAACAATGAGTTTTCTCCTTGCGAGGCGAGGGTGCCCCCCGCCCTTTTTTTCAAAATGCATAATGAACTGCCTCACAGGCCCTCTGCTGATCAAACAAGTGTTTGATAGTGGCTTTGGTTTGAAAAAGGACTGAATATGTTTATTTGCATGTGGAGAAGTGAGTGACTTTGAGGTGGAGATCAGGCAGATTAGTGTTAACTGACAGAGACCTGTGCAAACAGACACTCCCCCTGCATACAAGCAGCGGCGGACTTCCTCTAAGGACCAGAACATGGCAACTCCTGCTCTTTTTCAGACGGGCTCTTTGTGTGCCAGCCTCCTCCCCGAAGCCTGACTTTTTTTTTTTCTTCCTCCTAACAGATTTTGGCTTGTTTGCTTGTTGCATGTGAATGCATGCATGCTGATAGCTGGCAAACAATGTGAGAAAAGAGCAATTCAATAACTTGCAGCTATTCATCAAACATTTGAGAAAAAAAATTCTCCCTCTGAGCCACACTCACAGCATGAATCACTTTGTTTCACAAGAATGATACATTTACCTGAAATTAAGGTGAAAGTAGTGCAAGCTGTGAAAGGCGGCAGCGAGATGGTCGTGCGCTTTTTTGCTGTTTCCAAATGTTATTTTTTGCAAGACAGTCAAACAAAGTTCCCCCAAATTGTGTTGCTATAATAAGGTAATCAATCAATCTTCCAAAGCAAGTATGAAAGAAAACATTGTCATCACCCACCTGGGGTCCAGGACCCCCATGAGGAGGTGCCAAAGATCACAGAGGGGCCCAAAGAGTGGCCTGAGGTTGTCAAAATTAGAAGTGCACACTGCAAAGTGCAAGTCTCCTGCTATTTGATGTGAGCAAAGATGCGTGTTTCAGGAATTGTTTGGCTTCACTGTAACATTCTGGAAAATAAGATTGAAAACTGGGCCCTCAGCCAATATTTTTAGGTGCTTAAAGGCAAAAACGTGGTTGGAGGCACTGATTTATACAATGATAGATTAAATACATTCAACTCAAGACTGTTGGATGTAACAGAACAGCACTGAAGTGGCGACTGACATCAATAGGCTGCAATGCGACTGAGAAGACAGGAAACCGTGTGGTTCTAGGATGTGAATGGTCTGGTGTCAGCTAGAGGCAAGGTTTTCGCCATGGTGACTTAGCAGCAGAGTCTAATCTGCCACCTTCCTAATCCACACTGCTAAAAGCTCGGATAATTTTAAAACACAGCAAAACATCAGGAGCCTTTCCTTTGTGCAAGGACAGTCTCACACTTCTTTGTCACTGTGTGTAGCTGTGTGTGTGTACGTGCGTTTGTCACATTTAAGCAGTGTTTTTTTTGGATGGAAGGGGGGGGGTTGTCGTGAAGGCAACGACAGGATTGATGGAGGAGTGGAGAGAGCAAGCGCAACGGGAGACTGTCTACATGTGTATATATTTGTGTGTGCGTGAGTTTACAGACGGTATAGGAGCTATAGAGGGATAGACAGAGGGAGAGGGATGATGACGGATCTGGCAGGGCTCACGAGCGCCGCAGAGAGAAAATGCCTGCGGTTCAAAGACACTCTCAGCAAACTTAACAAAGAAAGATGGCACAGAGGGGGAGAACATGAAAGGAAACTACACAATCAACTGTCACATAAACTGAGAGGAAATATCCCGGCCCTGCTGGCAGAATATATTCTGTAAGAAGGCAGTTGACTATTTTTACATTAAACTACGCAATGGACAGTGACAAAGCAAGAAACCTGACTGCACCCTTGCAGAGAGGAACATATAATGTGGTTTAGGGCCAGAGCTGAGGTCCTTTTGAAAATTCCCTTCAGAACTTCACAACCTTGCCTGTATGTCTGCGATGATTTTAACACCTTGTTCCACACGCATTTGAGGTCGTGTGGCATTTTATATGCACCAACCACTGCGACACGAAGCTGCAAAAAAGAAAAAAAAAGCAACTTTTTTTTCTTTATCTTTGACTGAAAGCGAATGAGATGCGTCTTGTGCTTTTCTGGCACCGGTCTTTGCACAGTGGTGACTCTTTAAGCTTTGTTAAAAGAAATAAAACAGATTAAATGTGTTGCCTGAGGAGACGATGTAACACGATGGCTGACTTAGAGAGTTGAAACTTAAATCACTGAGTGAGACATCACTGACAGAAGCTGTTCGTGCATCAAGAACTGAAAAAACAACCATAAAGTGTAGAAATGTTCTTCTGCGTGGCAGAAGAGAAATGCATAATCAGGGACTCCAAAAACTAAAAGTTCTATTCTTGTAATTCAGAGATGTTCTATAATATTGGGTCTGTAGCCCATTACTGACAAAAATAAAGCCTAATCATACAGTCAATAGGTTTAGTCGAATGACCCACTGAATGTAAAATTGTTGAATATCTTTGTTTTTATATACAATATGCAAACATAACTATTTACCCCCATCACAGTAGGAAAAAACCAACATTTTTCTTGGTTCCTGTTTGGTTCAGGGCCACATTTTCTTTATTTGAGGCCTAAATTATGCAGGATTCTTTCCAGGGGGGCATCACGTTAATACAGTTGGGCACACACAACACGTACCATGTGTTGGTCTACAGCAGTCCCAAACAAGGTCTCATTTCGCCCCCAGCCTCCTTCACTCAGTGACAGGGCTGGAAGCAATTTGGGGTAAGTACCGAGGAACAGTTGAGGAGATGATAAATGACTTTATTGTTGGGATTTGCGACTGTATCTGATACCCATACATGTGTTCCTTTGAGTAATCAAGGGGGCGCATGGCGAAAGAATCTGGGTTTCCTGGACACTGGTGGCGTGCCAGATTGTCTGGTCCTGATAATGCTAATGGGAGTGATGGCAGCGGCGGCTAATCTACACAGAGAAGGGGTCAGGACCCACTTATCTGGCCTGAGTGGAAAATAACGACCCACTCAAACGGCCAATCTGTGAGATGTCGTATGACGACTGAGGTAAAACACGGCGGGCTCCAACCCCTGTTCGAGTTGACACGGTGACTCGCTGGCTGGGAGACAGTTCCTTTCACAACAAAATGCATTTTTCCAGACCTCAACGTTTGTTTATCAGCACATGCTTGTCAACACTCGAATAATGTGCACTTATATTTTTAGGGCTCGGACAGTTAGAGAGCAGATCGACTTCAGTCTTCAAAGAATGAAAAGAAGAGAGTCTGTAAAAATGTGGACGGGATTAAGGCGACCAAACTCCACCAAACCAACTGGAGTCCAGAAAACAGTAACTACGAGACAGCAGGAGTCAAATCTAATCACAGAAGGCTCAACATATGCAAACTATGTGTCCACACATTTGCAGCACACCACCTGCATGGTAGGTTTATGAACGTTCACATTACAGCGTACAATAAGAAACTATTCCAGACATGGGAAAGGAGGACTAAATTTAGCTCTCTGTTTGATCACCGCCTCGGGTCACGGACATCGCTTTGAACCAACATGGCTAGATTCTGAAAACAAAAAAAACAAGAAGACAAGCCTCTGTTCTTTCTGCTCTTCAAAGGAGGGAAAGAAGCAGTGCTGCAGATAACAAAATGTTCTATTAGGCAGGAAACGACCAACTTGATGTAGATCGGGAGTGAAATGATGGATGGCGTTCCCGTAGAAATGCTGCCTGGACCAGTTTTCTTTTGTATTTGTAAATGTGTTTTGTTTGTTTGGATAATGTGTTATACTGCCTCCTGTCTGCTATTTCCTCTTCAGTGCTCATAAACGTTCACTCGCCCAACCTCCTCACAGCTGTTGGATGAGTTCAACGCCTCCTTTACTGCACCTCAGCCCTAATTGTTAGAATTTACAGAAAATGGGTGAATCTAACTTGTACGATGAAGCGTGTTGAGGTTGCTAAACATGGCGCAAACATGTGCTGGCTTTCAATCCAGAGGTTGGCGGTATGATGTAGCCTCTTGCCCTGTCCATGTGTTGAAGCGTCTATGGGCAAAACACTAAACTTGGAGTTGTTACCAGTGAGCGCCTTGCACGGCAAGGACTTACAGGGGAAAGTGCTTTGGGGATGAATAGAGTTAGATTTATTTGCATGACTTCTCCTCGATGATTGAACATTTCTCTGACAGGTAAACATCCTGCCCATCCCATTAACAAGAGTAGATTATAAATTGTTACACTTTTGCCAAAGTTCCCTCCAGTTATTTTAATTCATGAATTGAAAAACCCCACAATTTATGTTATAAAATCATTCTTTCCCACCCTCATTCTATTATTGTCTGGTTATTGTTTCAGTGTGGATGTTAAAGGGCTGAGCGTCCATTATTAACCAAACAGACTGCAAGCAGGAAGCTGCATGTGTGCTGATTAAGTGTTGTTTAACCCCAAGGAGCTGCTCTCCCTCTGGACTGAATGCCACGAGAGGCTGGAAGCAGGTCAGCAGAGGGCGGAGAGGACAGCCACAGCTCCTTATGGGAGTCGGGACAGTTTTGAGGACCACTGCAAGGGGCACCGAGTCAGTTCATTGATATTCAAGCATTTGACCCGCTGACAACAGGGATGTCAGCAAGGTTAAGACAGCCGAGCCTCTCTGCATTGTACGGGACGAAAAGCCAGGGGGTGCCCCGGCCCTCCGCCCCCCCCCTCCTCTGCATGGTTGTCATGGTGAGCAAATCAGTCCAGCAGCACAATGTCACACTCATGTGGGCACAGTCTCTCTTTCTTCCTCTCTTTCTTTTCTTTCTCTGACTTTCTATCACGCTGTTTCACTGAGGGGGCTGCCAGAGAGAGCTTTCTGTACGCCCGACAATGCCTGGTGTGTCATGGACATCCACATCCAAATACAGCGCCGAGAAGAAAAGACACCGAAAATCCAAAAGCTTCTTCTCCCAAAACGCATGGCAACGGATATATTTCCCCTCTGTTGTGGGATCTGAGTTCTTATATCCAAGGATGTGTCAGGTCAGGTGGCAAGCCTGCGCTGGAGGTCCAAATAACTGCCAGTCAAACTTCCTCGCCGGCTGGAGTCAACAGCCGCTTCGCCGGCTTCGTGACGAGCGAGCTGGTGTCATGAGCGTCTCGGCTCTGAGTTACTTCAGTACTGTTGCACCGAGCATGTTTAATAGATCACGGTTCACTGATAAGAGCCAGAAATCAATCAACGGAAAGTCATTTGGCTTGCTGAACATCCTGACCACTGTTGCTTACAGTGTCTTTTACAGCAAAACACTTGACTTGTGTCTGGCACGCGGCCTTCCCAGTGTCTTGTCACACAAATATGCTCCTCGAAACAACGTCGGGGAGATTAGGCTGAAGGGAAAATTGCAGCTGCGTTTCACAGTGCTGGAGCTGGCGAGTCGCCGCTCTCAGGTGATGGGGCATGTCTGTGCCTCACCCCATCTGAACCTGACGTCTACTGTGGTTGGCACTGTAATTATAGAGGTTAGACATAAATCACTGAGAAAGAGGTGGGAGAGAGAGAAAGAGAGAAGGGGGGGGTGATGGTGGTGATGGTGGGGGGGGGGCAGAGAAAGTCGGGAGAGCGACGAGTCGCCCCGGGGCCAGTGGAGGCCCTGACAGTCAGAAACATACTGTTCCCTCCTAAATGCTCCCCTCAGTCCCGTCTTTTCCTTCATTTTTTTCCCTCTCCCTTCGGTGCTGCCACACAGCCGAACACAAACACACTTGTGTAGTCTGTCCCTCCAGGTTTACCTCCTTCCTGTGGTTGTGGCAATTGGACTATACTGGGTGCTTTACGGGTCCTGTGGGCACACTTAAAAGCAGTAAACACCAGACCTTAGGAAGTAATGGCTGGGACTGCTGATGTGGACCAGTGTCACTCTCCTTGTTTCCGACTTGCAGTGGGAGAACATTTTTTTTTGTGCGAAATGTGTCTTAGTCATGGACTGTTCAGACAATACCTGATGTGGAACACAACACTGTGGTGTTGTAAAGGGGAACTCTGTTAATCTGGAGAATTTGTACAGGATGGAATAAAGAGAGGAGTGAAAGAAGCTGGAGAAACAACAGAATTGACACTAGTGATGTGGTTTTCCTGGTTGAGCTCAGAGACAATAAATACGATCAAAAAGATAAATCTAGAGCTGAATTGCCATCATTTTCATCATTTTCGAACAGCATCTGGCTCGACATGTGATCGCTATGAAACTAAAAAGAACCCAAGTTTGTTTGGAAGCAGACCAAAACACTTTTCAACATGGCGGTTTGTACGAGCCAAAAGGTTCAGCAACAAACTGAAGAAAGGACTGAAAATAAGTCATTAACTCTCCAGTATGTCTGGGCGAAAAAGTGACTGCAATCAAACTAACAATGATTCCAGAAGCAAAACCTGCTGCTCGCTACAACTTGAGGTTGTGGAGAGTTGGAGTCGAACCTGACTGGATCTGAATCTTGTGAAGGCCACACATCAAACCACTCTGCCTATCGCAAAGCAAGCGCAGTGAGACCGGAAATCACAAGCACTCTAATTTAGTGTGTCACAAACTTGTCTAACACGTGTCTCGTCCAGTGACTCAGGTTGCCGTCTTTGTTGTGGGAAAGAGTCAGAGTCTACTCCACAACCCACATGCGCGCACAGCCAAAAGAGAAACTACACTGTAAGCAAAGCACAAAAACTGAACGGAACTTGGGTCGTTCCACTGTGAGAAGAAAGCAAACCATTGGAACCACAGTCTGACCCTCTGCAACCACAAAAACCCACTGGGACTGTCATTAGGATGACTGAGCAGACTGAGTGCTGATGGAAAAACCTCCAAATTCGTTGTTCACGGCAGGTTTTTATCACTGGAACATCACCACATGTCATGCGACAAAAAAACAGAGCCTCATTTGTAAAACCAGTGAAATGGTTCTTGAAATAAGAAAAAAGCCTCGATGACTAAACTTAGAAAAATCTCTTTCTGGAAAAAAAAAACCCACCGTGTGAATAAACGTTCAAATGATATTTTTAAAACGCTGAAGATCATTACCATTAATTTATGTTGATACAATAAAGATAACTGGCTTAAGATCTTTATTGTATTCACAAAGGGGGAAATGTGAATGTGTCCCATGAAGGCTCAGAAAAATGCTTGATCAGTTAAACACAGTGCATTAAAAATAATGTTTACAGCGCTCATTTGATCTTCATTTCTTTCTACTGCTCCGCAGAGGAAAGTATGTTTGAAACAGGAACAAAAAAGACTTCAGTGCGAGCTTACCAGTGTCAACGAGTTGTAAAGTGGAGCTCTGGATCCTCCCCCGCTGCGTCCGTCTGGACGTTGAATCCCGCGTCGGAAGAGAAAAAGCTGACGTCACGTCCCCCCAACGTGCACTTGATGAACTCGTCTACGTTTTACGTTTTCTTTCCAGTTTTGCTAATTTTGAAGCGAAAAATGACCTGAAGCGGAAGTTTCCCTTTATCGCCGGTCCACATTGATCTGTCCTTTACCTTACAATATGTGTTGTCAAATATTTTCGTTCTACTCATTTCTTCGTGTCTCTGCTTCGATTGGCAAACGTTCGGCGCGCATACACCACCTACAGGCCGGTTTGTGTACTACAGAAGTTTTGCCTTTCCAAGCGGATGGATGATTTTTCCTGACACGGCGTCATTTTTATCAGGAACGATTAAAAACTGAAACTTTTTCCCCTCTGTCAGGACAGAGCTTTAGATACGGAGCACACCTGGAGAACTGCCCAGTGCTTTTATTTTGAAGCCCCCCACGGTTGTGATGTGATGCTTCGGCAAATCACAGGTTGGACAAAAGGGACTCCTAGCTTTTTTTCAGAGGTATATGGGACAGTTTTGTTGAAAATGGTTGATAATCACTGATCTAACAATGGCAAAAAAAAGGTCCCAGACTGTCATATTCAGCACAAAATGTTGCTAAATATTTCTGAATGTTTGCAGTCAACTCCAATGTGAGACAGGAAATAAGAGAACGTTCTGTAATTGGCACATTTCCTCGATATAATCAAACCATACATCACCTCTATGTTCAACCAGCAGAGTGCTATGTGGGAAAATCTATAGACAGTCGGTACAAAATGCAGCGCGTCTGAATCATTTCATCCTTTGAACTGTGAAATGGAGTGAAATGGGGAGTCTGCAGCCAGCTGAATGAGGACATATGGAAATGAACATATCTCTGGAGCAGCTGCGGCATGCTCGGTCCATATCAGAGGAAGATGTAGACACAGCACTCAAGGTCAGTGCGTTTCATGTTGAAGATAGTGTCGCTCAGAAGACAATCAACACTTGTCATTGTGTTTGGAGCCAAAGACCAGGATATGACTTCACACTGATCCACAAAATCATTACCAAGGAGCTTTTAACAGGTTCCAAGGACCGTGGCTTACTTTTTAAATAAAATATAAACAAGGGAAAATATCAAACCCATTAATCTTTCATTAAGCTCGCCGGATAAAAAAGAATCGCTTAAAGTATCATTCGTTACCATCACTGCGAGTGCAAAAGCCCCCTGCTAACATCAAAGGCTTCTCAAAGAAACAGAGCGGGGGAGAGTCAGTTAGCTGAATTTGGCTGAGAACCAGCTTCTGGTTGGGTTTTAATTTCCATTGACTCATAATGGCACTGGAGAGGAAATAGGGACCGAGTCTATAGTGGTTTTTGTGACATCGAGGTCCTTTTTTTTTTTTTTTTTTTTGCACAAACACTCACGTAAACAAAGTGCTGCTGTTGAAAGAGCGACTGGATTTGGGCTGGATGTTGACAAAGGTTGAGAGCTCATCCTCATCTTGCTGGAGTCTTTGTGCCACTGAAAGATCAGAGGCTTCTCATGGGCAAAGAATTTCAAACGCATACACACACACACACACACACACACACACACACACACACACACACACACACACACACACACACACACACAC
>JAUESF010000012.1:3660699-3672318 GCA_032274765.1 Malacoctenus tetranemus | reverse complement strand
TCTCTCCTTCACTATTGTTCAGTGAACTCAGTGTGGCTCAAAGGTTCAGTCGGTCTGGGCCCTCTCTATGACCTTTCATCTGACAGTATTTCCCTTATTTCACCGTTTTGCTCCTCGCACCCAAATCAGTGGTTTTCGTGCACTCAGCAGCTCTCAGATCAGGGCTTGTGTTGCCACCTGCTGGTGGTGTGATGTCACTGATAATGAAGCAGGTCGACCAACAACTAACTCATGTTGATCTTCTCGTCTTTCTTTTCAGAAAACGATTTGCATCAATGTTTGACTTCAATTGACAACTTCAGCTAAAAACCAGTGATGGTTGTGATATTTGTGCCATTTCTCAGTGTTATAAACACAATGTGTGTAGCTTTAGGGTGTGTAGCATGTGTGTTAGTTCTGTTTGTGTGTGTGATACACAGGAGTGTGTCCTCAGTGTGTGTGTGTGTGTGTCTCCACACAGAGAAAACACACCTCCAGATTGAGGGCACTCTAAAAGCTGTTTGAGGAGCTCCCAGTGTTTGTGCCCCTCAGGTGGTGATCGTGCTGCCAAACAACAAGAAGGACAAGTACGACAGTGTGAAGAAGTACCTGTGCGTGGACTGTCCCGTTCCCAGCCAGTGTGTGGTGGCGCGCACCATCAGCAAACCCCAAGCCATCATGACCGTGGCCACCAAGATCGCTCTGCAGATCGCCTGTAAGATGGGAGGAGAGCTGTGGAGCGTGGAGATCCCTGTGAGTGCTGCGGGGGTCCGAACCTCATGAGAGGAGACGGCATTAGCCTGTCAAACTTCAGAGGTTCCCAACAGTCCAGTTCAGGCGTCACATCAAACAAAATGCTCATTAAAATGTTGTGGGAGTTTGTGAATGGGACTTTAAAACAGACGTTTGACTCACCTGGTTTGCAGCTCAAGCAGCTGATGATCGTGGGCATCGACTGTTACCACGACACCACGGCTGGCAAGCGCTCCATCGGAGCTCTGGTGGCGAGTCTCAACCAGAGCATGAGCAGGTCAGTGTGCACAGCGAGGCCGGGGCTGCCGAAGCCGCGACAGATGTCTGCCGAAGTCCGTTTTGTACTCAGTGGGTGTTGTGTGTGATTTTGTCCCCCCTGCTGAGGTGGTACTCCAAGTGTGTGCTGCAGCACAAAGGTCAGGAAATCATGGACGGACTGAAGATGGCTCTGACTGGTGAGTCCAGCTGCTGTCACTCAGTGAAACAGGTCGTCTCTCTGTAGTTCAACAACTGAACCAAACTCCAAATGGCGTCTCTCAGGTGCACTGAAGGAATACCTGAAGTTCAACAACTGTCTGCCCTCACGCATCATCATCTACCGAGACGGAGTGGGAGACGGGCAGCTGCACAGCGTGGTCAACTATGAGGTGTCGCAGATCCTCGAGTGCATCAAGTCTTTGGGCGACGACTACGTGTACGTTCACGAGCGCTGAACCAGAAAGCGTCAGAAGCTCTTTTCTTTTGTTTGGCCACCAGAGCTGCTCGAATCAAACCGTAACCGAAGGTTTCTGTCCTTCTGCCGCCGTAGCCCCAAACTGACCGTGGTGGTGGTGAAGAAGCGCATCAGCAGCAGGTTCTTCGTCCCCACCAGCGACGGTGCCAGCAACCCTCCTCCAGGCACCGTGGTGGACACGGAGGTGACCCGTCGAGAGTGGTACGTCGGTTACAAACCGCTCCAGTCGGCTCCCACCGGCCGCTCGCTGGTTCTCACCTCTGCTCTGCTTTGCAGGTACGACTTTTACATCGTGAGCCAGGCCGTCCGCATGGGCAGCGTGTCGCCCACCCACTACAACGTCGTGTACGACACGAGCGGCCTGAAACCCGACCACATGCAGCGGCTCACCTACAAGCTGTGCCACATGTATTACAACTGGCAGGTAGGCGGAGCCTGAAAATCAGGGAGCTCAGAAGTGCTTCAGAAAGAGAAGGAACGCCGAAAAAACTGTTTGTCCTGAACTTTAGGGAAAGTTTACTCATGGCAACAAGTTTCTCTCTGAACAGGAATCCACACTTTTGCAGAGTTTAGTTCCACAAACTAACCCGGTGAAGATGAGTGAAGAGCTGGCCGATAGTACAAATGGCAGTCACTGAAGTATACAAAGAGAAGTACCTGTACTCCAGGCAGCACGTCCACTAACTTGTGTTTCTGATTGACCTGACGCAGGCTGATCGGAGGCAGAAGACGGCCGCACTACAAACTCTTTCTGAACTCTGAGTTTTTTTGTCACTTTATCAATCAAACGTGTGGAAGCGTGACTGATGCGCCGCTCTGTGCTTGTGCTTCAGGGGATCATCCGGGTCCCGGCCCCCTGCCAGTACGCCCACAAGCTGGCCTTCCTGGTGGGCGAGAGCATCCACAGGGAGCCCAACACCCGGCTGGACGACTACCTGTTCTACCTGTGAGGAGAAACCGACGCCCCCCCCGTCCGTCGCACCAGCTGATTGCTGATTTTTGTTTTTCCTGCGGCTGTTCAGACGTGACTGAGAAGTGTAGCGCTAAAACGCATAGAAGCTAAACATGAAGTTTAAGTTGAAGTAATTGGAGCAAAAGGTTTCTCTGTGGGACGTTCTTAAACGCAGTGTGTTGCACCCACATCCCTGTAGCCTAACGTGCAAAGTTTTTTGGATTCCTTTTGAATAGTGAAAATGTTGGAGGGTTTATTTCCCTTCATTCAGGGAAACAGAATTTTAAGTTAGTAAAAGACTCTTTGATAGATGCGCCTTTATTTGATTTAAAACAGCTGTTTGAAACGCTGCAGGTCTCCCGTCCTTATTTGACACGTTGTGTTTTTAATGTGTTGCAAAGTTCTCACAATAAAGTTTATTGTGTGACGTCGTTAGAAGTTGAATCAGACACACAAACTTTACAAAATATCAAATTTATTTAGACTTTTTTTTATATAAAAGATTGCACATGCACACCCACACAATAATTTGTAACCATCAATATAGGCCGATAACTCTTATCATAAAGCTAGCACACAATTGCAGACTTTGAAAACAATATGGTCTTCAAGACACCATGGGGAAAGCTTGCACTGTTTGATTATAAATTTAAATGTACAAAAAAGGCAGTTTGAAAATCAAGTATAAACATTTAAAAACAATTTTACAAATGGACAAAAGTACAAAAAGAGCAACAGTCACTCAAAATGAACAGAAGCGATGTCTGAGGACGCGGTCCAGAGAGAGGATGCCCGTCTGGGTTCTGTAGGTCAACATGGCTGCTGGGCCCAGAATTGTACACAAAAGGTGTTGGAGAATGTTTTGCATACATTCCTCTTATTTTTCATTTTTTTGGCAGTTTCGGTTCAACTCGGTGGGAATGTAGAAAAACAAACAACAAAACAAACGGGGAAAAAAAACGAACCGAACAAACAAACATGGGATGGAAAACCAGATCGGAGCGAAGAGGAAAGAGACTGGAGGAGGTGGACTGTTTCATTTCACGCACAAAGACGCACATCTGCACAATCCTTTTGAGCATCTTTGAAAATACATTGGCTTTCAATTCATTGTACATTCACTACTCTACATTAAGGTGTAGGTATATGTATATGTATTTATATATATTTATGGATATATATATATATTTATATATTGATATACAGTACTTGAATCCTGCACCAACATGACGTGGGACACTGAACAGGCATCAACGACAGATTGGCTTGAATAGATATTTCAGATCCAGTAAGTTTAGGGTGAGGAGGGTGGGGGGGGCGGGGGGAGGAGGAGAAGGTTTGGGAGGGAGGGAGGGGGGGCAGCATAGAGGTAGCCTTGTGTCTCTCTGTTTACTCCTGTGAAGATGTTTTACCTGTACTCTCTTAGTGAAGCTCCAGAGTAGTGCATGTTATGAATCAGACGCTGAACTTCATGAGGGCATCTCGTGTCACACAGTCGCGACTTCTCGCCCCTCTTTTCTAGTCGGGTAAACAAAACAAAACAAACAAAACAAGTAGCATCTGTCCTGTAGTTTGCCTCTGTAGAGTAGTCATGAATTACATGGGATGGGAGCGTGAAACTCAAACAAATAAAGTGCCTTCTTGTTTTCTCTGTAGTCCCACAATTTGGTTTGTACGGAGATACGCACGCTTATTTTTCTCTCTTTTGAGCGTGAGACTTAAACATACCTTCTTTTTTTGGGGGGCTCGACGAACAGAGGATGAACATCAACACAAAGGGGGGGGGGTCAGACGGCTCAAGGGGGAGCTCTGGTCCAATGGAAAACACACAACAGTCACACGATACCCTGCATGTCACAAGTCAGGATGAACACCGGCACACAGGTGTGTGTTTTTTTGATGAAAGAACTAAAGAGTAGGCATGAGGACTGCACGCGCTACCGGACAACGTACGAACCAATTGTGCGATCATAAGGCAAATACATGAAGGTTGGATCTAGCAGGCGTTTCCATTCAGGCTGATTTCACTGCAGAGACCCTGTCGTAGATACAGTATGTGCTTGTTTGTAAAGGGGGGGGGGCTCTGTCACAGTCGAGCTCGGGCAGAAGAGCAGGATTAGTCTGAGCTGACCGCAGGTGCCCACGCTGAGCCTGCCACTCTGTGGAGGGGGGGCTCAGGAGGGAATGTGCTGAAGTAAAGCATGCAAAACCTCTCGTACGACGAGCGCGACCGACTGTTCCGAACGACGTCAAACTTGTGGAAATGCTCCGAGTTTTGTCTGTTTCCGTTTTAGTCCCACATCGGGATTCAGAGCGGGACCCCCCCCCCCCCGGAAGTCTGATCCAGGCCCCTCAGAGTTTGACTGACACAGAGACGCTGGTCAGACTCGCGTGGTCGGCCGGTCTGTCGGGACTCGACCGAGTGCAAAGTGGAGACTGTCCTGGGCGCCGTCTGTCTACAAGAAAACCCCGTCAGCCGGACGCTCGCAGGCAAGAAGCTCGGCGGCGCATCGTCCCGATGCCACCGTATCTCCCACCCGTAGGAAACGTGTTGTTGAATCAAAGTCGTTGGTAGAGTTAACAAAATACAAATGTTCTAGTATACAACAGATGTACAAGAATAAAGCATTTGCCGAGCTCACAAATGCCGCCTGTCTACTGGCTCGGGTTGGGTTCGTGTTCGTATCGCACTCCCAAAGAAGCGGACGCCGCTCTCCAAGTTTGTCAGCACATTAGTTTTACAGCGCCGAGTCTCTGCGATAGTGTCGTCCCTTTGGAGAGGAGTCCCTTCCTCTTTTTGGAGGAGCACATGTCCATCGGGGCCCTGACGGGGCCGCCGGGCCCCATGGTGGCAGGGCCGGAGACAGGGGCCGCGTGGACGCACTGTGGGAGTGGCTGCTCTTCTGGGCGGAGCCGAGTTTTCCAGGGGGAACCTAATGGGAGACCCGTAGGGGACAGTGGAGGGGGTTAAAAAGCCGGCCGCCTGTCACAGCTCAGTCCCTACTCCTGCCTCTTCCTCTGAGGTGCTGCTGCTGACTGTCCCTGCAGGGCCACCATAGTTGTGGAGTCTACCTCTCTGGACGTGGACACACACGCGCACACTCACACACACTCACACAACTCCCACCCTCCTCCCGCCCACTCTGTCACCAACAAACTGTGTTTGCGTCAACGATCCTGCCACAAATAAGCTACGACAACAACACAGAATCAAAGCATGACATTAACTAACTTCCACATCCGTGGACGCTGACGACATTTCCCAACAATCACCATGGAGGGCGGGGCAGCGCCTCTCACATCAACAGATACATTTGTATTTGGGGACAAGTGGGACATATTTATATCACATTCACTTTGCTTCCTCTTAATTATATAAATAGATATTTACTGGTACAACTGGGTTACAGAGAAACTACTAGTCACTATTCCTTTTCTGTAATCATGAGCTAAAAGGCTCCTTTAAATTGCACTTTGGGAAGAGAGATTAAATTTGTATGAGATTACATTTATGTAAACATGATGCATCGTCAGGAATTCACTCTCGACAAAGACCAAAACGTTTGAAGTTTGAAGCCGGACTGTGAGACTGTGTCGTTGCTGCAGCGTCACTCTGGCACCAAACACCAAAGACAGCAAAATGTGGCTGCATCACCGACGCCACAGTCTCACTTCGAGCCACCAACAGCCAGTTTAACATTGAACAGTTAGCTTGTTCTGATCCACAGGTTTTAAACCGGCTCGTAGAATTCATCAGTTCATCTCATTCGGTCTTTCTTCTTTAATTTATTTACATTTCTTTGCATATTAGGTTTTTGTTCAGACAGCATGTTAAAGCCACGACAGGCAGATTGAAACATACTGAACGCAAGTTTGTTTTTAATTTGCGTTTTGAGAATAAAGTCAAATGTTGTGGAAGAATGTAAACAGTTTTAATTCAAAGCTGAAATAAAGCAGTGAACAATATGAGCAAAATGTGAATCATTCAGAATAAATTCAAAATTTCATTTAGCAGGAAAAATACTAACAAAATGTAGAATAATGTCACTTTGTTTTTACAGTTAAAGCTGAAATTAAACTCCAAAGAAGTGTCCAAATCTCAATAATCATTAAATTTAAAGATTAATGAGAAAAAAAACTAAAATTAGAAAGTAGCTCAAGGAAAGAAAAAGAAATTTAAAGTAAAAGTATTTTTTGTTTGTTTTTTCATTCTCAAACAGCAAACTAAAAAATAACACCCTAATATTGCGTTTTCCGTATTGTGTGCTATTATTCCATCTTAAAAAGAGACATGTGGCGAGCAGACGATTCAAGTCGATGAAACTCGGATGTTTCGGGGTGTTTCTTTTTTTTTTTTGCATAGAAGTTCTGTCGCTTTGCGCTTTGTCTTTAGACTTGAGGGTAAATGTGCAACAATGGCCTTTTAGCTTATCATGAGTTACAGCAGGAGACTTATTGCAGGAGACGGACATTATCATGTACAACACTCAGAGAAACAACTGAAGATACCATACATCTTGTCTAATGCATTGGCGAGGGCGACTACGTGCTACCAACGACAGCAGAGAGTGATTTGGGTGGAAAACAACGAAGAAGAATGTGGTACAGAGTTTCCATGTTGCATACCAGAAACTAAGGGGGACCCATGTCATCTGCATTAGACGAGGGGAGCGTAATCTTGGTATCCTCAGTTGCTCACTTACGTGACGGAAACAGAGCCTTTAAGGTGTGAAATGAACACTCTTCTTCTGTTTTGCCAAGCGGGTGAGGAAAAGAAATAAAAAAAATATATATGGTGATGGCATTTTAATAGTTTGCACTATGACAATGGCAAATCAGAACACCAGGAAAGAAAAGACGTCTGATGACACCTATTAATATATCAACAATTGCATTATTTTGTTAAACACAAAAATAACATCACATATTTACATTTAGGAAATAATTCTTTCTGAAATTATTCTCTGATGGCAACATAGGCTAAGTGACCTTTTGCGTGCTACTTTACAAGAAAGCAATTTACAAAACAAGGCGTTCAGGAGCAGATACAAAAAGTTGTACTACACTGGACTTATTCTCCATATAAAAAAAACGTTTCCAAGAAGTCATGCATCTGGACTATATACCATGCTGAGCTACAGACTACATAGTTCATCTTTCAGTACAACAAAACTATTGACTCTATTAGAAATGAATCGAGATCAAACACAGAATATATTCATAAAGCATCTGTTAGAATGCTAAATATGCATGTGCAAAAAAGTGTTAACTGCTGTTTGTTTGTTTTTTTCTGGACATGACAGAAGTAAAAAGTCACAGGAGCTTCTCCATTTTACTCTCATTGAGAATGCTTTATGAATACCATGTATTTATACAATGCACAACTTCCCCCCGTTCACAGCATTAAACATGAAAAATAAAAGTACCTCTGTCAAGTATTAGTCTTAAAGTATTTCTTTTTTTCTTCATAAATCTTAGACATCTATTTATTTACAGTGTAATCCTCTAGAGTGGGACGTCCCATTGTACTCTGGTCAATGAGACACACACGCACAGACACAGAACTAAAGGAGATAGAGGGAACTGAAAAGAGTTAATGGATGACAGAGGGCTAGTACTGCGAAGGAGCATGTACCCTTTTGGTCTTTATCCGTGCTGGAGTGTCCTGGGGGTATCGAGATGGTGAGTCAGTGAGAAAAACCTCTACATCATCAGGCACTTCTTCTAGAAAGTTGGAAGGAACGAGTCCTTTGTGTCCGTTGAGCTCGCCCTGCGGAGGACACGAGGACAGTGAGGGACACTCTGTCATAGTCGACTTCAAACGTTGCCTCAGCGCTGGACCGCTCCCCCCCCCCCCCCCCGTAAGCAGGAGGCACCATCGACCGTGTATGTAAATACTCCAATCAAGGTTGCAGGAGAACAAGGACGCCACTGATACCCAGTCAGGAAATACAAGAGACACCGAGACTGATGGAGCTTCAGGGACAGCTTGTTGTCTGCTTCATTCGGCCGCTTGTGAATTGCCCACCTGAACTTTGGTGAAGATCAGGAGGCTGCACAAGTTGGGTGTTGCTCCATTCTGAAAACAAGCCGGCTTAGTTGAAGGATTTCTGTGTTGGCGCTGCCCGATGCAGCAGTCGAATTTCTCCAAACCCACAGTTGTTTTTAATGCATCGGTTTGGTTCGTTCGTTTTCAAAGGAATCGCGTGAATGCACACGAAACCAAACTGAGGTGTGAGTAGTTTCTGTGGAAACCAAGACCGCATTGAGGTGACATTTCACTAAAATGACTTTAACTCTGAGATATTTTCAACAATGAGGGCAGGAAGTTATAAAAGTACCGCCTCCTTGATGAAGACTTCAGGTACTCTGAGTTAAGATTAAAATATTGTAGCATCGAGTGTGACAAGGAAGCACAGTTGGTGTTTGGAACCTTTAATCTTAAGAAGATGCATTCGACAGACTAAATGTGCAACTATATGCGAATGAGAATTGTTGCTGTTTTGTCGAAAAGGTCCAAAAACTTCATATTTAACACTCACAAAGGCTTTTTTTTCTTACTCACGTAGTAAAATCCATCTTCATCGATTTCACCAAAGACTGTGATGACATCGCCGGCACAGAATGTCAGTTCGGCCTGCCAGAGAAGAACACAAAGCTTGAGACGCGTTCGTCATGTTGTGGTGGAGCTGGAAACTTTCCAAAACATCAAATCTACAGGGGGGGGGAGGGGAGGGGGAGGAGGGGGGGTTTGATGACTTTGAAATGTTGTTCTTCCTTCTCCAAATCAATGTGATGCATCGTAAAAACACGAGTGTCAATTCAGTCTCTGCAGACGGACTGTTGCAACTGTCAATGCATCAGATGCTGTAACTTTGAAGACAGGATTTCCAACACAGCGGGCACTTCTCTCCTATGGGAGTCCCGAGAACACACAGAAACCAAACAGCCATGTACAGTACGTAGGAGAGAGGTTGACACAAAAGACCAAACCGAGGAGAGGGGAGATGCTGGCTCAGGCAATGCACCGGGAGGGGGGGGCTGTGCTTATGACCACCAAGGACCGGGGGGGGGGGGGCGGGGCCATGGCCTGTCATCCGAAGCCTGCCGCCTCCCTTGCACTCCAACAGACGGGGGGAGGAAACACACACAAAGCAGACAGAACCATACCCTCCTCACCCTCACTCACCTCCTCATTCAGTCTGGTGCCTTCATACTGTGTCGGTGGCAGTGCCAATAGAAAGATGAGAGTAAGTGAAACCGAGGGGGGGGGGAGGGCCCAAAGAAAAGACTGTAGCCAACACAGTGCTAACTGAAACTCCCCACCTGTGCACGTTTCTCCCTCAATGTGATTTAGCAAAGAGTCGACATGATTGCCGCGCCGTTTGTTCGACATGAAGCTGCAGCCAGGAGATGGTTAGGTTTGGTTCAAGCAGGTGACTGAGCGACATGAGGCAGACTGACTGAAAGCAGGGGAAAACTGCGCGCTGTAACCTCTCTCTGTGTTATACGGGGTGGAGTGATGGGACTGAGAGTGTCACAGTGCCGGCATTAGTTAAGGACAAAAGCATTTGTGCCGCGCGTCCAGGAAACAAGCAGTCGTCAAGCAGTTGGAGGCATGTTGCCGTCCTGTAACCACTGAAGGCACTTGCACTGCTGACTAACTCAAACCAGGCCCAGAGCTCAGGAAGCCACGAGGTTGTTGTGGATACCTGAAGGTCACTGAGTACCGAACGTGCACAGAAGCTGCAAAAACACCTGCAAATGAAGCTCAGCTTGTTGCTTCCAGCTGTTTGTGGGAGTTTCATTTGCATCAGACAGCAGCAGAATCTACATGTTCATGTTCTACATGTACCTACATTTTACATCGCATGTAAACAGCGCATACGTCCTCATAAAAATGCTTTTTCTAGCAATAGATTAACACAAGACAAAAACTACTCTTCTTATTCTAACTCCAAATATGTCCTCATTGTTTTCAGAGATAAAGAATCTAAACAATCCACTGTAATCTGCAGTTTACAGAAATCAAAGGGGGAATAAAAGTAGTTTCTGTTCACCAGCAAAAAAAGTCATAAGAATGATGTAAAACCTTCATAATACTGTGATAAAAAGAAACAAATCTCTAAAAACCTTAATCTACAAATTGAAAAGCAAGTTTTTAATATAGATCTTTTTAAACGGGAATAATTTCCTTTGAGAATTCATCATAGAAATGATTATAAAAGAAGTCATCTAGTGGTTTTCCCCTGCTTTCTGATATTTACTTTAACAAAAAGTCAGGTTTCAGTTTTTTGTATCTCAAATAACTTGGTCTGAAACACAGTGACATGTGGAGATCTATATGTCAGAAGATGTGCAGCCAAAAATGATGTGATTGTTCTTGTCTGTATGATTTGCAGGACAAGATGTGTGTGAAAGGAGACGGCAGAGCCTGAGTGGACGGCTGTGTCTGTGGGAGACGAGTACCTCAACATCAACGTTAGGGGAGCTCTCTCGAGGGTCGTAGTCGTACAGAGCCACCATCCGCCGCGTGGACATCGGATGCTGACGCCCGCTCCGCCTGTTTCTTTCTGTCGGGAGGGAATAAAACCGAGAAGAGAAACAAACACAAGAAAGATCCTCAGAAACATCAATAACACTTCAACACAAGTGGCACAAAGGGGACATTTGAATAATGTGATCAAAGTGTTTCTTGAGTAATTTAGAGAAATGTGGTATAATAAGAAGACAGAAAGAAGAGAGAAGAAGTGAAGAGTGCAAAGCAGAGGAATATCTCACTGCACACGGACCTCTCTTGGACTTTCTCGATCTGCGATTTATTGAGCGGCCATCTTTGAAGCGGTCACAGTTCACTTCACAGGAAAGCAGGAAAGCATAATTAAGTGAGACGAGGGGTAGAAAATAAAAAGGAGAAGCGAGTCAGTGAAAGACAGTCGAGGAGAGCAGCAAACTAGGCAGACAGCTGCAGAGGTACCGAGGATAGAAAGCCAACGCCAAGTCAGACAGAAACTGGTCTCCTACCTAACTTCTCCACAGGAGTGTTGAGGGGGAGGAAGCCCTGTTTTAGCAGCTGGTCCATCATGTCATCGTCCTCCGTTTGGATCTCAGAGACCATGTTGCAGGGGATGAGACCCTCCCGGTCACGGATCTCCGCCCTGTAGAAACCATCCGTGTCTTTTCTGCCAAATACCTGAAAACA
>JAUESF010000012.1:3646576-3660599 GCA_032274765.1 Malacoctenus tetranemus | reverse complement strand
AGTTTTCTGTGATTTACCAAACTGACTAAAGACACAGTGAGTATGAGTGTCGAAACTGTTACTGTGTTGTTGTTGTCTTCAGAGTTAAAAACATTGCAGCACCTTGATGATCTGGCCCTCCTTGAACGGCAGCTCCTCGTCAGCAGCATCGGGGTTGGGGGACATGGACAGTGGGTCGTAGTCGAACAGAGCCACAAACACCCGCGTCAGCTCCTCCGGTTTCGACTCGTCATAGTAGTCCGGGGAGCGCCGCCCGCGCCCGTGTCGGCGCCCGCCATAGCCGTCTGAAACATAGAGGAGGCCTCTGCTGCTACTACCAGCCTTATACAGCCACGCTGGCTGTAAAGGCAATGAGAGCAGAAGATGTCTCTCTGTTAGAGCTGACAGGGGATAGGGTGGTGAGATGCATGTGTGAAAAAAGAGCCACAAGTCAATTGTGAAGATTGTGGTTTCATTTGTTTGGCCCCGAAACACAACGCTGCCTCCGTTTTGTCTGCTCGCTCGAAGCAAACGAGGCTTTCACAACGTGGTCGTAACACAGCGGGGTTCTTTGTTCACACATCTCTGCTTGCTGGCGTGTTACCAAATATCACAGAGCACAGTACAACACGGCACAGACAGGGAACATATGTCAAGCAGCTTTTGAGGTGCAAGGGAAATTGAATGACTGTGCACACCAGGAGGACACAAGTAACACTGCACTATTATTCATTGCTGTTTCACTGCCTTATCTCACAGAGGCTGATCAACATGCATGCTTTCCCGAGAACAGACTTGACGAGAAGAGCATTCCTACGTCGAGTGCAGGTGAGATGTCATGCTTTTCGGCCACGTCTGGAAACAAAGTGCAGCAAAGAAAAGCGGGCAAAGGAGACACGTTCCCAGGGGAGAAACAACATCAAATGCCCCAGTAGTTCCTGGCAAAGCCGATATCAGGGACAGTGAGGGGAAAAGGGATGAACCTGATATCAGCTCCCCATGCTTCTCATGGATCACCATGTTGAATGTTTCAATGGCAGATTGTAAGTCTGAGAAATGGCTCGAGGATATTGCAACGACTGTTCCGTACGCATCCCTAACACGCCTTTTTGGAGGATGCAAGATGTGCTTGATGGTGGTAAAGTCAATGAGTGTGCATCAGAGTGACACCAACAAGGCAAGAATGCACCATTTCATCCAGTAATGTGTCTTTCCTTCTCACTGTACTGGAAAAGATTCATGCAAAAACAACAAAGGAAACTGGCCCCTCTCATAAAAGCGGGAGGAGAAGGAAGAGAGGTTGCGGAAAGTTAAGGAAAAAGGGGAAGGAAGAGGGTGGTCTATGTTGCAGTGGGTGGAAGGTGGTCTGGGTATGGAGGGTGAACGGGAAGAGTGGGTGGGTTGGGGTTTCTTGGGAGCGTAGGAGTACATACAGGGAAGGGAATTTCATTCTCCAGCAACAGGGAAAACGTGGCCAGTGTGGTCTTCCCCCGTCAGCTTTTTTTTTTCTCTTCTGCTAAGCTACGCTCAACTTAACAAAGCTGTCCAGCAGATAACACAGACCACCATAATATCACTGCATGTGTTCAAGAGCGAGTCTTGGCCTTGTCTGGCATTGTCAGGGTGAATTGTCATCTTGGAGAAAAGCTGCAGCACATACCATATTGATCCTCTGAGGACATAGATCGCCATATCCTGCGCCGAGCTACACTGCCATAGTAAACATCCTCCTTGACGGGTGAGAGGTTCCCCTCACTCCCCTCACTGTTACTGTCCATGGTGATCTCTACAGAAGACACCAATCACAACGTTACGGTCAGAGATCCCCCGCACACACACACTCTGCTCTACCCCATGGCCCATTCATTCATGCTGATACAGTAGGATGATGAGGTTGCCCTGAGGTGGAAGAGGGAGGTTGTACAAGGCAACAGGTTCCACTCTGGAGCCACTGGGTGTAAAACAGCAATGCTTGCGACTGTTGTGGGAAAGGTCAGATTGAGGTGGTAAACATGTTAACCCACAGTGAACACAGGCACAGGGAGTGTGACTGAGGTCACTTTGCTGCAAAACTGCATGTGAATATTTGCCGATCCCAGCTCATGAAGATGGACAGCTAAGGGGGGTGCAAACACCCCACAAAAAAGGCTCTACGTGGTTGCTAAGCTCTATGCGAGAGATGTACAGCTCGGCTCGTATGGTGGGGGGGACAACATATGGTATAAACAGCACAAACATCAGTGGCCCTGCGGATGGAGATCCTCATGTGGTGACCTCACTAACCAATGGATGGGATGGGTCGTCGCTGAGGGGGGGTGCCGATGTGAACCGGCCTCCTCCCTGAGTGGTCCAGGCGATCGGCACTTCCATGTGACGGTGAATTCCCAATGATCTTTAGAGTAAGAGAAGAAGAGACACGAGGTCAGAACAACAAACCAACTGTGGTGAGAATATTAAAAATAAACACTGAAAACCAATTGAACGATGCAACGATCCTGTTTAAACAACTGAAAAACCATAAGAGCAAATGATGTGGCTTCCATTTGTCCTTAGGAAAGCAAAACAACAGAAAAAGAAAATCTTAAAAGAACCAAAATAAATAAGTAAATAAATAAATTCAACAAACCAAGAGGACAATTAAATCAAATCAACCCCCAACACAACAACATGGACTGGGGGTCCAGTAAGGGTCAGACGTTTAGCTAAAGACCATTTGTTTGGTTTGTTTTGTTCTGTGCATGTCAGCTCCTCGATGAGAAAAGGAAGCGAGTGACGGCCTAAATGAAGAAATAATACAGAAAAAATGCAGAGAGGTGAAGAGTGAGGGTGATGGAAAATGGATGAAGATTTAGTTGGTTGAGCAAAGCCATTATAGCAATTGCCCCCGAGCTCAGGATTAGAACAATCAACACATTCAAAATGTGAAAAGTTGTGCTGAACAAGAGAATATTTCTGCTGAAACAAGTCAAAGAGACAAACTGAAGATGACGCGAATGGATTAGAGGTTTGAGTTAATCCCCAGCGGCTGCGAATGCTTTGATTCGACCTTATTTTCTACATGAAGCAATGGGATGTAAGAGATGCTGAAATGAGGCTCCGAGTACAAAGCGGAGCATCACGGCAGCAGTTGGAGATGGCGAGACAGGGAGAGCGACACATGAAGCTGGCAGCTGGTGGAGAGACGGCACAGGCAGGGGAGAAGAGACATGAGCAGCACGTCCCCCATGCACTGCACAGAGACCCTCCTTTAGACGGAGCCTTTCCCCCCTCAGAGACATGAGAAGTCAAAACGTAGTTAAATGGCCTTTAGATAATTGAAAGCTTCAAAAATCCACCTAACAGTCAGAACACGAACAACGCAAGTCACACAAAACGAAACATCAAATCAGACCAACCATGAACATGTGATAAATTGTCAAGAATGAGAAAACAAAAGCCAAATGACAAAAGAAACAACAACTAAAAAAGGGAGTTATTATTAGAAATTAAAAGAAGACAACATTAAGAAAACAGAATGGCTTCATTCAGTTTGCTGATGAAAAGGACAGCAGAAAGTCTGAATCACACACCAGCGGCTGGTCCCGGTTGAGCCTGGACAAAGACTGGGCCCTAGCCTCCCTGTGGGGGCTGTAATAGACCCTGTCCAGCTCGTTCAGCCTGCCCTCGCTCAGGGCCCCCTCCCTGGAGTAGTTTCGTGAGCCCGTCTCCCGACCGGGCCCAAAGTGCTCCCTGTTCCTAAAGTCACCCGTGTGTACCAACTTGGAGGCGGTCAGTGGGGCGTCTGAGAACTCCTCCTCCACGCTGCACTGGCGCGTCAGAGTTCGTTTACGGCCCATAGCCAGCGCCCGCCTCTCTACTGGGCCTTCACAGTGGATGATACGCACAGGCCCCCGCATGGGGCTCCCGTGCGCATAATACCCTCGATGACTCCTTCCTAGAGAGCCCTCTTCCTCGCTGCCGCAGTCCAAACCGCTGTCAGGACTCTTGGTGTTCTGGCGGTTGGGCCGCCCCAGGCTGCGCTCGTCGGTGTAGTAATAGCGGCTGTCGGTGAAGCGAGGGGACGAGCGCTGGCGCTGCAGCCGGGAGCTCTTCCCGGGGGTGAGATGGTTGCGCATGTGAGCCTCCTGGGCGTACATCCTCCGCTGGGTGTGGGGCGTCCCCGGCCGGCCGCCCTCTTCGAAGCTCAGGCGCTGGCCCATGAGGTCCACGCTATCCGACTCTTCCTCGGCTACCTCGGGGATGCTGTGGAGCCGTTTGCTGCGGAGGGACTTCTGCTTCACCACCTCCCTCTGGAGATCCCAGCAGTCTCTTTCCTCTGCTAAGTCCTGACGCTTGTAATATGCCTTCAGTCACGAGCGGGAGGCAACGGGCCACATTTTCACAGTTCATTGAAAGTTAGTTCATGTCAAAATGTTCAGTTTAGATTTTTGCGAGAAGGGAGGGGGGGTTGAAAAGTTTGGTTTTTTTCGAAGGTTTTTAGAACAGGCAGGAAACAACACAGTATGAGAATAGAACAAATGGGGGGGGAAGACAAAATAAAGACAGAATTAGTTATTTGTGGCAATGTAGTAAGACATGCAGTCTCATTCCGTGAGGAGGAAATGGCATGCTCTGAACAGGAATCTGTCAAGGCTCAAAGATGGAGAGAGAAAATAGTGGGCACAGAGGTAACGTGGAAATATTCAAACAAACCCTGAGTGATGGGCTGAGTTCGTGCCACAGGTGAGGGTTAAATGAAAACACAGATGAAAAGAATAATCTTTGGAGAGCAAAATAAATTCAACAAAGTGGAGCTGAGTGAGTAAAAGCATCGGCAACAAAGGACACACTGATACATACAGAACTTCCTTCTACGTGTTCACAGGAAACAACACCAACAAATCTGTCGATTCATCAGAGAGTGATTTCTTTACAGTAAGTCAAAAACATCTATGTTTGCATATCTAATTCACTTTCTTTGTTCAGACACAGGAGGATGGAAAATGTGCAACATTGATTTACAAATAGATGGCAATGACAGAAAAAGAGATGCAGTATTGGTGTATGTAAAGCAATTATACACCAATATATACCCCTCACAAACACCACATCAAGTACAAGAGTAACAGGACATAAACAAACAAGGTAAACCAAACCAACCAGACTCACAGGAAATTCATTCTGACTTAGCAAAGTCTGCACACCACAGAGAACCAATTGGTCGTCACAGTGCTTCTCACTTACACTTGTTTTACATCATTTCGTGTTCAAATACAGACGTCTCCACCGACAGACCAAATGAGGACAGAATCATGTACTAACAATGTGAACATCGAGATCGAAATCAAATATCAGGACATGACAGACAAAACAAAAGTGAATATTTCCATTTAAGTACTCACTTAAATGAGATTCCCATATGCGCTTGATATGCCATAACCCTTTGATACAGTACAGTATATTAATACTTGCTCTTCAATCTAGTACTCTAATGTTTGACGTTTTTAACACTGCTGAGGAGGACTGTAAAGAGCATTCAAATGCAATGCAAACCATTCAAACATTATGCCCTCAGGTTTACCGCTCCCCCCCCCTCACATGCAAACTGTCAGGTTGTATCTAAGCAGCCATTAATGTGAGCTCAGCCTGGGTTGCTTAAGCTGTGAGTGTTGGTGGGACAGGGTGTAGGAGCAGGCTGGGGTTTGGGAGGCTCGGTTGGGAGTTAACGCAGGCAAAGCCACGACAGGCCTGTTTGAGAGATTAGCAGGTAGATGTGCAAGTAGCAGGACCGACCCTCCCTGTCTCCTGCGTGGTCTCTCCACCTCCAGCTGCCCCTCCCTTGGCCAACTCAGGCTGAAGATGCGTGTGGACTGTGTACCTTGAGAGTGTTGTGAGAGTTGATGCTGCGCCTGCGTCCCTCCTCCAGCTGCATCTCAGAGTAAAGGTCCTCCTCGTCCTCCTCCATGATGTCGGACAAGTCGGAGCCCCGGCTGCTCTCTGTGTGGTACTCCTCGCTGTGGCTGTAGTGGTGATGATGATGCTGAGAGGAGAGACGAGAACAAGAGACGCTGTGAAACAGTTCGCTGATAGTCACTCCAATTTCTTTCATGAACAACTGCACGTAGCTAGTAGAAACTGTACACAGTTGCAGTATCTCATTCAAGGTCATACCATGAAAGCAGATTCCTCTAAAAGAGGAGAGCAAACTACAAAAGCAAGCTACACACCATGGTTATATAATTCCAACTACTGTTACAAAACTGTTTTACGAGTGAGCGCGACTTGTATTTTCTACCTGTCGGCCCAGTTCTGAGCCTCTGAGAAATTCATCCACTGAGGCTCCTCTCCTCCTTGCGTGAGGCGAATCATAACCATCCTCCTCTTCATCAGAGTTGAGTGGATGCAAGGCGTTGCCTCGCTCACTGAAGATATTTCTTTTCTCGACCTGGTAAAAGAAAAGTTAGCTGGGTTTACAGAAACAAGTGAACTGGTCTCATCCTTATAATCAAGGCAGGTAAACAAATTGCCACTATAAAGATCATTGGGCAACCACACTCATTTTTTTCACATTTTGAGAGTAAGACGGTGTCACGAATGTTCACATACCCGGTTTCCCTCGGCGAACACTCTCTGGGCAGCTTCCCTGGCCATGGCCTTGGCGATGGTGTTGGGGATGGGGACTCCCTGAGGCTGCGGCAGGATCCTCTGAGGAGAGGGCGATCGTCGTGGCGGGAAGTGCGGTGGCTCCAAGTTGGACCCGCGCATGGTGGGGGGCAGCGGAGAGGGCGACCGCTCCCAGGGCTGGGCTGACCGCAGGCCCACCTCATGCTCTTTGGTATCTGGCTCTCTGGCACTTACTAATGGTTTGGACTTGGGCATGGGGTGACGCTGGAAATGAGGCTGAGGATGAGGAGGCGGAGGATGGCGGAGGGGCTGCGAGTGCGGCTGCGCGTGGGGCAGCGTGTGGGGCTGGGCTCGGGGCACGGGCTGCATGTGGGGCTGAGGATGATTCAGGGGGTACGTCGACGGGTACGGAGGGTGGGTCTGCGAGTGCACGGCATGGGGCTGCGGGTGTGGCAAAGAATGCGGAGGTGCTGTGGTTCTGCGGGAGAGGTGCGGAGAGCCCAGAAGATTGTGCGGGATGATGGCCACAGGCGAGTCCTGGGACTCTCCTTGTGTGGATAACGTCCTTACTATGACTTCCCTGGCCTCCAGACACTGAATCCTGTTTAATTCCACGGTCACATAGTCCGCTGTGGGGTACAAGACCTCTGCTATCTGCATTCACAAAATAAAGCAAGTAGTGCTTACCACAAGGCAACACAGAGATTCAGCATACAGAAAGCTCACTCCTTAGGTTTTTCCATCCTTGCAAGCATGAATGTATGTAGTTTATGTATTAAGACTGTGGAGAAACACTGAACATTTGAAAATACCTACAGTCTGTGGCTAATAAAGATAATAATCATGAAACACCTACTTCACAACATTCGTCTTTGGCTCCAGCTGACAGACATGTTTTCAAACATGCAATTTCATGGGAGAACTATTTTTTGCTGTTGATGTTTTACGTGTTTCAACACATCATGTACATTTTTATACATCAGTATACTCTTGGTAAAAGTGAGTGTGATAGGTTAATTTTAAAAGCAGTTAAGGTAACACTAAATACTAAGACTTTGAATGGACTCGTCATTAAATCCAAAATACAACAGTTAACCTATCAAGTGTCTCAGTGAGTTTGACTGTTTGTCCCAAGGGGCCGATTATCAGCATTTAATCGTTCCTCCAGGAGATGGCAATAGAGCGCCACTCACGGAAGAAAACAGGAAGGACAGCAAAAAGGCTTTCAACATCTGCACTCACTTGACTCTCCGCAAACCCCCCAAAACCTGTTGTGACTTTAGTACCTTTTGTCCCTTTGTGCAGACAGCATAGCCAATTACACTGGCCCCATTAGAGGTTCCTGAGGACGTCAGGGGCGGCGGTTTCCATCTGACCTGCAGGAAACCCGGCGTCTGACCACACTGGACCTGCACCTCCTGAGGAGGCTGTGGGGGTCCTGACGATCGCAAAAAACACACACACAAAATAGGAAAGGGAAAAAGCCAAAACATTTCTGAATATTTGATCAAGTTCTATCAAAAATTCCAACAGTTGGGGGCTGGTGTGACTCTCAAAATACACACGAACGTATCGAATGATGGGCCTCTCTCATTTTTCTATTTTGTAAATTAAAGTTTTTAGTCTTAGTTTGATGTATACACATGACATCGTTTTGGAAATTAAGAACACAATGTGGATAAAAGATGCTCATGCTGAAATCTTCTTTTCAGGTTTGTCAAAAAAAACAAGGCGGGAGTGTTGAGATCAAGTGACTCCAATACAGCCATTTGCAATTTGCATGTCGTTTATCTTGTTGTGTTTACACTGCTCTCAGTGCAGGTTCATGTTGTGTGTCTCCAGGTCCATTCATATGCGTATCAGGCGCAGGTGTTTCATTGGCTGAAAAAGCGTCGTTTGCTAACATTCAGCCGTGAGTGTATGTACAACAATATCCTGTTGGCAGATTCTTGCTGACAATTTTCTATGGAGCATCAGAAAAACACAGTTTGCTATTTCCACAATCTGTCACCGCTTCCTGCATACTAAACAACATACCCATCTGCGCAGGGCTGCTGCTCACCTGCAGTCACATGGCCAGTGAGACTGAGCACAGTATCTGCGAGCCACAATCAGGCAGTCGCACGAGTGTCGGAGAATCGGGCCAATCTTAATCACATTTCTTCACTGACTGTCAGGAGACAACAACATCCTTAAAAAAAAAAAAAAGTTGCAAGGGCTGTTTGGGGGCTTTTCATTTCCTCTTGTCATTTTTAACTGCCCTTGTCACAAACAAAGAGCTCCACGGAGAACTGACACCAGTGATCAAATGAATATTTGGAGAAGCAACTTCCAATATAATTGCAGTCAGATGGTGGCTGAGGATTCCCAGGCAGCGAGGTGATGGCTGCTCTGAGTGACTCGAATAATTTCTAAAAAATATTGCTCAGGACTAATGAAGGAACTTGTTTGAGGAAGACATGCTGAGCACGAAAGCCCAATATAGTGCTCGCAGACGCCGTCATTCTTATTAACAACAGGCATCTGCCACTAATAGTGAGACTATTTCAGATGTTTCTAATTAACATGTTCAATAGATAGATCATTTAATGAACTCTCAGCGTGTGGCCACATCAGCTGCCAGCAGAAAATGTCAATTCCAACATCAGCCCCCACCCCCCGCCACCACTCCCCTCCCACCCCCTCCCCTCTTGCTTGCTCACTGCACGACTTCATATCTGCTCTTTCATCCTGGCTATCCCTCTAATTTCCTCAGATACGACATTCACAATGAAAGTCTTCTCCTTGTCCGACTTGACAAACAATGACCTGCCATGTCTGAACCCACAACTAAATTTCATCTGTACATTCACACACATCAAACATTGCTATTAAAGCAAAAGCTGAGAATCACTCTTAATGCGTCTTAGTAGAAAAAGATCGCATGAAGCCAGACACCCACCCTGCTAGTGCTGGCAACAGTGAAGCACCAGTGAGCCTCAAGGGAGAATAAATCCCACAGATCTATCCTTACTATTTACACTAATTTGGCTGCAAGACATCCTTGTTCTTGCTGCTTTGCACTCTGCTTTCCTGGCATGTGTGTGTTTCTTATCGCAGCACCTCACACACAGATCCTTAGAGGAGGTCTGAAAATTGGCTGGGGAGGAATGAATGCAGCTAAGATGTTTGTCAGGTTTTTAAATGTAATAGTCTTGAAGCGTTTTGCTGGGTAAATATCGGTAAAATATCAGGTTTTTTTGTGAAATCGACTTTGAAGCGGGCTAAAGGGACGATTACACTCGAGAAACAGCAGAGCCGTGCTTCTGTTTTTACCAAACATCTTTTTACATAAAAGGAAACTCCAACAAAATGCAAGAATGAGTCCGACTCCTCCTTTTCAGCCTTGTCTCAGCCACAGCAGGTTCTCACTGTTTTCAGTGTCTAAAGCTCTGCTAAACCCACAGTGTTTGCTCATCACTAAACAGAAGACAAAATGAGTGACAAGCTAGTAAACACCAAGAGGTCCAGATATTCCTCTCAAGCGTCAGAAACAACAAACAGCAGTTAAAAACGAGTAAATGTCAGGCTTACACTTGCCCAGTGGCCAAACATGGCTCTAACTGAGCAGCAGTGTTGCTCTGCTGTAATGTGTCAAACTGTAACTCAAACACTTTACACAGCTCTCAGGTCAAGTGAATTCATAGGTCCTCTGAAATCCACACAAACAAGAACAGGTTTTTTGGTCTTTAAAAGTTGCCACTGAAGACATTAAGGTGTTCTGTAGCAGGGCAGAGTCACAAATCAACCAACAGAGAATTGCGAGGAATCAACTGCAACATCACGCCATACAAGCATACGAGTGGATTTTTGTGTGTTGCTGTGGGGGTTAAAACCAGTTAATTAGCCAGTGGTGTGATGTCTTTGAGACTGACCTGCAGGCTGAGTGCAGAACTCCACAGAGATTTCCCTCTTCTCCCTCTGATCCATTGGAAGCTGCCAAGGCACCTGATGTGGCTGCGCAATCACTTTCACTTTGTAAACTGTCATCGACTTCAAGTTGAAGAACTTGTACTTGTAGCCTCCGGCCTTCACCATGTCATACTCGGCGCCGTTGAGGAAGATGGTGTGACTGTAGTTGCTGTTGCTGGGCATCCAAGAGAGCTCAGCGGATACCTGTGTGATGCTGTCCACCCGCAGATAGTAAGGTGCGACCACCACATCCTTTCCTACGAGGAGAGTGCAGCGGAGCTCGTCCGACGGGCCCCGGTCGGTGATGCTCTGCACTGAAATACGGTAAGTGTTTGTGGCCAGATTGAGCTTTTCAATTAGAGACTTTGTCCTGCCCCCGTAGGGGACACTCATGCGGACCTCCTTATCCACCAAGACATTGTAGCCACTGATGGAGCCCCAGCCAGGTGGGACCACGGGGGGATCCCATCCAATAATCACACTCTTGGCCAGTTGTTTGATCAGGTTGATGCGGCGGGGATAAGGCACAATGTCTTCACCAACCTCGTCGATGTTGACGTCCAGAGTTCCCGTCCCATTGCTAGAGGAGCCCAGGAGGTCCATGCCCAAGCTGCTGGTGCGTAGACAGTCTAGTTTGCTATCAGACAGCAGGCTGCTTATGCCCGTGCCCGTTCCCGTGCCGACGCCCAGTCTCTGAGACCCCAAGCTACTGTGGTTGAGGTAGCTCGAGTCTTTAGCCACTGTGTCCCTGTGCTTGACAGAGGACGTCTCCTCATCTTGGACAAAATCCACAAAATTGGAGGGAACGAGGCCCCGCTGTCCATCGAGCAGTTCTCCTGAAGAGCAAAGAAACGAGTTGAGTTACAGAGATTTTGTGATGTCACAAAAATAGGGTCAGAAAAAGAAAGATCAGACCTTCGTAAAAGCCATCCTCATCCATTGTTCCGTAAACATAGAGATACTTCCCTGCCACCAGGGGGAGCTCTGCTTCAGGATGCTCGTTCGGCCCATCATAAGGATTGTAACTACAGTGAAAAACATAAATGTTCCGGTTATGTGCGTGTGTTACAATGGCACCGTTTTTTTCCCCACCAATTGCTTTGCATTCAGGTGACTGTGACATTAAACCACAGATGTGATATGTGTGTGTCACAGAATAATAGCTGGAATTGTGCTTCTCTGAAAATATCACATTAGCTTCTTTGTCATTTTATTTTAAATTCACCTTTTTACGAATAGGACAGAGCTGAGGGCAGTGTCTGTTGAAAGCTTTGGCCCCATTTCACATATCTGTGTGCCGAGGATTCCAATTATTTTTTGTGCTGACAGGTAATTTTCTATTGGGACAGAAACACTGAATCATCTTTAGGACCAGAGCCTAAAGCTCGGAGAGAAAGCAAATAATCCCAGCGAGATTTCGTCCATGACTTGTCCACACGAACCAGACAGTCCAGTTCACTGTGAAGTATTTTTGACCTCTTTTTCTTTTGAATGATCGCATTTTCCTGTCACAGTTTGACCTGAGTCTGGGGGGGTTTCTGTGACCAAAGTGTAACACTACTAACATTTCGAGGCTCAAGGTTCAACAACCAAGTGAAATTGAATTTTATGAACAGTATTTATAGTGCATGCACACAATAAACAGTAAGACCAGATAGTAAATATTGGTTTGTTTATTATACAGACCTGTATCGAGCGATACAGAGACGAACCTTCCCTGTGAAACGTGGTTTGGACCTGGTGGTTGAGCCGAGCTCTTTGTCCATCTAGGCGGGAGAAATCAAATGCTTACAATGAATCTGTTTTTCAGCTAAAGAAAACATATGATACCAGACACAGAGTGCATGAGGAGGTTTGTTGCTTTTCTTTCATTTGATGCCAACTAACGAGACTGCAGAAGGAAAATCAACAAACCTTTTAGATCCCTTCTGTGAGGATTTTCTCTTATTTGACCCAAACACATTACTCAGATTAAAATGAATCAGCAATTTCACAAAATTGTTCCAAAAAGACCCGTGTGCTCATGGCAGTACGAGTGAGTCAGAGAATCTAATGCTCCTAAATTTGATTGCATTACTTGTTGGTGATAATATCCGACTACAGGTGGCGGCACTGTGGAAAAATAGTAACATTTATGAAGTGTTTCTTCAATGCACCATGGAGACGATCGCATGTATTGTCCTCATGTTTCTTTCACTTGTGGTGGGTAAGGGTTGTATTTTGTTTACACAATAGTGAGACACAAACAAACACGAGATACCTCCGAGAGGAAAGCCCGAGCTGGGCTGCTGGCTCGACTGCGAGTGAGGAATGTTGGCTTGACAGAGAGGAGCTCCGGCTTGTCTCCGCTGATCTGGAGAGGTCGAATGAACTCAGATATCAAAGATCTGCTTGTCGGAGCCTCATTGCCTGCGGAGTAAAAACAGAGCATCTTTCATCAGATCATTACATCACCATTTAATAAAATTACTGTGGAGTTCTGCTCAAAACCCTCCTGCAATCTTTATGCAGATAAGCCAGTAGTTCACTGCCTCACTGGGAATTCAAATTACACTACTTGAGTTAACATAATTTATGTCTATTTTTTAAGAGGACATAATGCAAAAATCTGCCTCAACTCTACTATTGACTTTCAAATCACTTGTAATTAAATTAAAATGAATTTCAGTTACATCACTGAAGTTGAACAATACCTAATTAGCAAAGCATTTGTGCATTCATCAATACAAGTAAAAACAAACAGCTCGTGTTTTACAAGCTTGAGGCCATTTCTCACTGTGATTGATTTTCTCATTTACTGTGTGTGTTTACCGCTGAGCCTCTCGGACTTCATAATTTAGAAGTGATCATTTGCATTTTGCCTGTACAAGTTCTCCTCTAATGTGAACAACCAAAAAGTTAATACAATACAGATCTGTTCAAGCGATAAAGCGACGCAGCGTTTCCTAATTCAGTGTAGGTGTCAGGTAACACTTGTCAAGTTGTCCATTGCTGTAATTAGGGCTGAATCCAGCAAAACAAACTTTATGGAATTTCATTCAAAAATGTTAAACGTTGAGTGACAGCTGGGGTGACTGAGCATTTCAAATTTGATAGAAGTTGGCTTAAATAGAGTTTTTTTTGTGGGGGGGGGACTCATGTAACTAAAACTTCCAGTGCATCAATAAGATCCAACACAAACCTTTTCCTATGGGGGCAGCCAGTCCATTAAGGAGCTGTGACAGGGATTTGTTGGGAGAGCCGGGAGATTCACATACAGTTAAGGGTTCAGTGCTGAGGATATCAAACTTCCCAGCCTGTAGCCGGAACTTCTCCAGCTCTTTTGACAGGAGGTTGAACTGCTCACTCTGACTCCGACATTTTTCCTCCAGCTCGCGGACTTTGGCCTGATAATGGTGAGGGAGGAAAGTCACCGAGAGAGAGAGGAGAGAGAGAGAGAGAGAGAGAGAGAGAGAGAGAGAGAGAGAGAGAGAGAGAGAGAGAGAGAGAG
>JAUESF010000012.1:3634830-3646476 GCA_032274765.1 Malacoctenus tetranemus | reverse complement strand
AGAGAGAGAGAGAGAGAGGGGAGGGAGGGAGGGAGAGAAAAAGAGGGGGAGGGGAAGGGGAAGGGGGAGAGAGAGAAGCGGATGGAAACACAGATGGGCAGAATGGGAGAGGCAGAGACAAGATGGGAAAAAAAGACAGAAGCAACAGAAGGAAAAAATAAGGACACCACAGTATGAACACTACAGAAAAACAACACTCATATATGAGTACAGTAGCTACATATACAATGTTATATGTCTACTTTCTACACACAAATAGAAAAATGGAGAGACATTTAATCTAGGACTTTTAACGTGGTTCAGTCATTACAGAGAAAACATCCTGAAATGACTTCAACTTCTTCTCACGGTACATTATACACATGCACAGCTACAATACAATCAATGCTAATAACACTGAAAAGAAAAATCTAGTTTCAGGCCTTTTGCATACCCAAACTGTCTTAGAGGACGAGGCTGATGGTATTCTATATTTTTCTTCTTGTCAGAAGATGAAAAAAGACCAAAACCAACAATAATTTAATCCTCTGTCGAAGCCTGTTGCAGCTTGTTCCAGCAAGCGTTTAAACCCAAAACAATTAAAGGCACATTGCTGTAGAGGGAAACATGTTTCTTATTATGATAAACATGGGCATGATTTATTCTAAGCCAATCCCACTCACTGCACATCATCCTGCTGGTGTAAATAGTCACTAGAGCTCCAAATGTGCAATAATCTGCAGCTGAGAAACAGTCTCTGGCATGTGAGCTTTTCACTTCTGATGACATTTTTTGTTTATCGGGGAATGTTTAGACTGCAGGTCTTTGTGCTTAATTCATATTTTGGCTCTTTTTTGTCAAATCTGTCATGCTGTTACTTTTCAGTGAGACTTTAATGAGACCACCGTGTGAACTGGACAAAGAATTCAGAGAGCAAGTAACTGTATTCAAAAGTGAACAACACAGATCAAAATGAGCACATACAGAGTACTTTTGTTATCACTATGTACATTGGTAGTTATTATTGGCATTGGTCTTTTCAATAGATGTTAACAGTCTCAAAAATACTAAATACCACCATCTCTACGCTTTAAGAGCAGAGCACACCATTGCACAAACTTGCACTCACAAACTGAACATGAACAGTTTGAGCAGGTATAGCAGAAATTCCAGGTGTTACAGTAGGATTTCACAAGTTGACTGATGCAATTCATCAGCAAGCACGAAGCAGAGAGGGTGTGAAATACACTGAAGCCACCCTGAAATTTCCCAGCACTGCCCAACACTCAGCAACGCCTGCTACCGCTTTCAGCACCAGCTATGCCGCTCTGTTACGACACTGAGCTCAGTTCATGCAGGCAGGAGCGCTCCCGGATACAACATGCTGTTAGCCAAACCGAACAAAAGAGTTCCTGCTTTTGTGAGGTAGAGTTAGTAAATCAAGAGTTATTCAATTCAATGGCATCATTCAGCTCTCAGCTGTATGGCACCAGACAGTTTGAAAAAGACATGCTGGATAACATACAGAGCATGCAATGCTACGAAGGAAAAGGATGACATTCATCACTGTCTGGCAATGTATCCTTTCACAAAAAACACTGTTTTTTCACACTGAGGAAGTTAACAGCTAACAAACATTAATATAATGCTTTCGTATTTATTTCTAGAAAGAAATTCAACAAAATCTGCAAAAAACAAACACTTTAAACTTTCTTTTCTGTTAATCTTTATAGTCTGATATTTATGCATGTCTACGTCTAAACATATTTGAACACATATTCGTTTCTAATGAAGGTAAATTAGCACACCTCAATGTGTTGATGAGCTTTGATTGTGGGAACCTGACGTCGGCGAGTGAGGCCCGGGGCATTCATATTTAACTGACGTCGATCCATATTCTGTAACTTGATTTTATGAGCAGAGTCTTTTCATCAATTGTTAAGTGAGTGTGAGCTGAATTTTTCTTTATGATCAAGTCAGAACGACCTCCAGTTTATGCTGTCAGTCATGTTCCAGCCTTTCAAAAAGTCCTCCACTTGTGAGTCTGCTTTGACGGCAATTGTGAAACAGAGCTGAGTGGGTCGGAAAGCCTGAGAAAGATCTGAAGCAGCTCAGAACTGTTCTGAAAACCAAAAAGCAATGACCACATATTAAATGGGCTCATAATTGACGTACGCTTAATGTTATATTGAGACTAGCCAGATAGATAAGATAAATATATCATCATGTTTAGCATTAATTCAAGACTGAGAACACGATGAATAAATGTTTTTGCAATGTGGTGTTTTATCACCTCCTAAGCCAAAGCAAACATGGCGGTACTGTATATCTTGCTGACTATACTGGCAAAGGTGTTAAATAATATCAAGTAAATAAATAAAAGCAGATCTGAAATACCTGCATGCTGTCCAAGTGGTTCTGTATAAGCATAAACACACACCCATACATATGAAAAGAGATGTAGGAAAGAAATAAAGCACAATTACACATGTGATCACTCATTCACAGCTTGAAAACTTTCGTGATTTTACAATCTTCTTGACACACGCTTACATCACTCGATTAAGACGCAAAAGTCAAACAACAAATTGCGTGTTTTTGTTTGTTTTTCGGGTTTATCCAGCTAAAAAAAAGGCTATTTACAGCAATTAATTGTGCAATTCGAAACCTGATCTAACAATTCAGTCATTTATGATCAACCGAAGACTCGTGAACAAGAGGAATGACAGGGAAAAGCACTAAAATTTGGAGTGAGATACGGGGAGGCAAATTACAACTGCGAGTACACACAGGTTTACCTCAGGGTTGACTAGTCCCTTATCGTCAAGCAACAACCACAAAACACACAGTCACTCCCTCCCGCGCCCCACCCCAGGGTCCAGACGCTCACCTCTAACAGATGGACAGCGCCTTCATGTTCCTTTTTAGCCTCAACCTGAGCCTGGGAAACACAGGGTGCAGTTCACTTACATTAGAGTTTATAGTGCAGTTTAGTTTGAGTTTAAAACACCAAGGAAAGGCCTTCACAAAATAAATAGGCAAAGAGAAAAGAATATTTGAACGTCATTCATTGTGATCAGGGTGAAAATGGTTGTAAAGAAAGTGCCATGTTATGCGTCTGCACAATGTGCATCCACAGAGGGCTGAGCATTTTTACCACGCCGGTGTTTGTTTGAAATGTGGGTTTCCTTACACCATTTTCACCAGTTCTTTATGTTCTTTTAAGCATGTTCATCATATCATAATCGTGTCTTATGCAACATGCAAAAAATAACAAACATGCAAGAAAAATCAATCAAAATCAGCAAATTTGTAACATTTGACCTCAACAAGCAAATTTGACATCATTTTGTCTTTATTTCTCCGTCCAAAATGAATTCTTAATTTTCCGGACACGTGTTCAGCAGCCGCATCACCAGCCACAGAGCAGCAACTGGCTCTCGGTTCACATTTGACATGCTATACAAACATGGGTTCAGCAACAAGTGACCAACAGCACTCTTCACGCCTCGGACACCCACGCAGGTCTTTGTACACCTGATAGACAGTCTGACCTTGAATACAGACGGTTTCGAGAGAGCTCAAATCTTTTAGCACAGTTTATTGCAACATCCTCTCAAAGCAAGCGGCTGATGACCAACCAGGAATAAACCATCAAGTTTTTTTCAAAGTTCAGTTTGGTATGTCTGCGAGGAAACAGATTTAATGGTGATTTAAATGCGTATTTTACAGCTCCAGGTCTGTTTTTGTTGGTATGACGACCACTTTCAGTAAATCGTCTTTCAAGCACAAACTTTTTTTTTCAGGCTGTTTGTTTGATTGACTCTCAAAACATTAAAAATGTACACGTTTCAGCTTTTATGCAAATAAACACTTTCATAATTAAAAGTTGTGTTTGAATAGGAAATTAAATTGAAGCAACTGCCTTAAAGAAGAAAGAAAAATTGTGCAACATAGAAAAAGTTACACAATACACATCATTTTGTTTCCTATATGAAGTGGAAACATCTGTTGAGAAAAAAAAGAAACAAGAGCTCTGCCTGAATGTGAGAGCATATGTGGACTTCACAATTACATAAATCTACTTTGCGAGCAATTAATTTTGGAGAATAAAGAGCGCAGCCACTGTCTGAACGATGATAAGACAGTAATGAGCTTCTGTTAATGAGAGAAAAAAGCTGAGAGCGACTGCCTGTGAAAGGCTGACTGTGAAGTCGGAACGCCGCAGCCACAGCGATGCCGGGGTACTCGCGCAGTCCCAGAGAAGGCGCTGGTGACAATTCCTATCACGTTCTCACTATCAGCAATCTCAGCCAATGCTGGGTTTACTTTTGACATTAAAGTCAGCTCCAGTGCACAGAAGAGGAAGCCGGAGCATCAAATAGCCCGGGTCAGCAATCTTTTTTCTTCTTCTTTTCCCCTCCAAAAGTAGGCCACCAAATAGTGTCATATCTGCTTTAGGTTCTGAGTGTGTGATTTGCTCGGCTGTAACAAACAAGGGGAGTGCTCCTGAAATGTTGAGCACAGGGTTTAGAGTGTGATAGACAGCTGAAGGATGAGGCTGGGAGGAGGCTCTCTGAGAGGCCTGGGAACAGGGAGGTAGAAAAAGGAGGGCGATGCAGCATCTTCACGCCTTCTGATTAGACGTTCACCTCGGCGACACCTCGCGATGTGTTCAACAAACCGCTCTTTGACCGGCGCTGACCAAACAGGAGAGCCAAGCCCTCGGGCGCTGTGAGTGTTGTGTCACCTGAGTTGTCTTACCTTCTGAAGAAGGTCAATCTCCTGCTGCTTTGCATTGAGTACAGCCAAGGCCTGCTCATGCTCCAACTCTAGCTGCTGCCTCCGCTCTGCAGCCTCGCGCATATGCTGTCCAAAAGGGTTGTGGGGAGAGCAAGCCAGAGGGAAACAGAGAGCTGCCATGAGTGAAACTGGAGAGCAACGCCACCGAGCCAACACAGAATACATCTCCAGGCCTCGACTCCACACTCAAAGACAACACAGGTGCTCCATGTGCAGACATCCCACATACAGAGTCTTGTTCACAGTGTACTGACCTTTAAAACCTCTCAACAAAAAAGACCTAAACTACGCTTCAGCAAATGCTGTGAGGGACAATTTCTCTGCCATGTGACCCACAGAGAACATCGGATATAATTTTGCAAGAAAAGGTGCTTAAAGAAGAGGGCTGGAGATGCTTTGCTGTGTGAAAAAGACAAATCATGTCCAACATTCAGGTTTGCTGCCCTCTTTAGGTAACACAATACCTGTTACAAATCTGGTCCGAGACATTGTTTGAAAAGCTGTCCTCAGCTATGCTGTCTTTGCATGATCAATACAGAGTTTTATGTTACACGAGAAGGGGTGAGCAAACTCTGTGGCGTGCTCACGTGTCTGTGGTCATCCATGAAAACAAAAGAGGCCACACAGTACAAGAGGCTGAACGTTAGGCTCTTCATAACTCAGTGCACCCGTGTCATCCAGTCACACCGCTGCTCCCGTTATGTGTGGAAAGTTTGCGACACTATAAGGTGAATCGAAGCGAATGACATTTTCATGCCAGTAGAAATTAAGGTCTGGGATAGGTAATGTCATCAAACTCATGGCTGACATTATCATCATGAAGGGTGACGCAGTCTCTCCGTGTCTTCTCCTGTCCCCTCACGTCATCCCGAAGCCAAACTCTTTGTCCTGCCTCATGCATAAATCACATTCCACAGTGCTGCGGCGTTTGAGCCATGTGACCATTCATATAGCTGGTAAGCAGCCCATGGAAAGGGGGTGAGATAAGCACAGCCACTGAGGTGGACAGGAAGCATTCAGAATGGGACTAAAACAGGGCCGGTCCCTAACAGGTGGCATAGCAGTGATACCTTATAAATCTAGCCGGGAGAGAGAGGATGGGGCAGGGGGCCGGGAAAAAAAGGAAGGAAAGGACAGATCAGGTAGAGTAGGGACAACATGAAAGGGTGAGACAAGAAAGGTAAGAAGGGCAGACTGCTCCAAGCTTCTACTCTTTCACAGCTCCTGGTCAGACCTCCCAACTCGACACTGGAAGGCAACAGACACGTCGAGGACATTAGACAGTAAAGCGGAACATCACCAGATGGACGCAGAGTAGCACAGGTAGGGGAACGGGTACTGGTAAAGGGATGGGCTCCTTTGAAACACCCGAATTACAATCCCTGAAAGGCTGGACTACCAACGCTCGAAATGCAAACAGTTGGGACAGATAAAGTCTGCGATCGGAGCACATTTTCTCACCTTGAGCACCTGCTCTAGGTTCTCCAGTTTGCCTTGGAGCTGGTTCCTCTCCCACAGGGCTAAATCTCTCTCCTGCGTCACAGCACCAAGTGCCTCTTTGAGCTGGGCATACTCAGATTTCACCTGTGTAGACACAAACAAGCAGGGGAGCAACGAGACCGAGTTTATAAAGTGGTTCTTTTTTCAAGGTGAAAACAGGTTTTGAATATCTCACTCTGATTTTTATTCGAGGGGTTCAAACCACAAACTTTGAAATGCTGGAGGAGTGTCATGTGTCACTGCAGATGTGAGAGCGGTCGACGGGTGTAGTTTCTGTGAAAATGTGTAATTCCTTCAGGTTTCCTGCTGTCCCTGCTTCCCCCCTGCTGCCCCAAATTTAAAGCAGCTTTCCAAAATCTTCAACCTCCTTGGTCAGAGGTCAGAAAGTCTCAGCTAGTGACAACGCTGATATTATTATAGCTTTCGAAGAAAAATGATGAGTTTGACTTTCTGCACATTGAAGGTCGATTCACCGACTTTTAATTCTTATTTATAAACAAATTGTGCAAGTGAAAAAGCCCGTCTTGTTGCTTTCATGCAGTAAAGTTGTAAAAAAAAAAAAAGGTAATTGTTCAGGCCACGTTAAGTGATTCGCAATTGTGTTTTTTCTCACGTTTAGTAGAAACGATGCTCAATGTTTGGTGGTTTCCCATCATCCAATTAAAAGTATAATGTGTTACACCATTAGCAAGGTTGTGTAACTTCTACTATTGTGTTATCAGACACAAACAATGAGAAGACTCTACACAGAGCCGAGCTGTAATTGTTATTAAAACCACAGGATATCTTGGCAGCCTAATGGTCTGAAATCCATTATCAAACAATTCCATGCTGGGAATAACAAACATATTTCAAGAGCTTGTCATTTACTGCCACAAGCAGTAATCTCTAAAAGTGGCAAAGTGACACACTGATTCAAACCGGGAAGGTAAAACAGAGAGAGAAAGTGGGCATCATGTTTCTGCCATAATCCTGCTGATCCAAAACTCAAAGTGTTTAATCCCAAACTTGTTTCTGAAGCACTGGATGGGTGAAAAAAACGCAAGCGTTATAATTGAGGTGAAGGAGCTAAAATCGATCAATTGTTCAATAACAATTACAGCACAAGAGCAATATTATTCTGCCATTGTCAGTGACAGCAACATTAATGAATTATTTAATTTAAACTGTTAAACAAACAATTCGGAGCAAATTGAACAAAGCAACAGCACAATTTATCCTAAATCAATTTACCATCAAAAAAGGACCCCCGGCTTTTCTAAACACGATTCATAAAATGTGACAGTTTCTTTTTCTAAATACTTTTCACAATTTGTTTCCCACAACCGACTTCCTGTTACTTAACAGAGAAGGAGTTTCCAGGCGGCGTTTTAAAGGCAACTAACCGCCAGCGAGGTGGCTGCTTCCTTCAACAGTAATGTGGTAAAACCCCTTCCTCAGAGCAGCCATGAATGACTAATGATTCCTCAAGGAGGGTGTTTCAACAAACACCAGCAAAGCAAAACACAAACAGAAACCCGCGAGTCTGTCTCGGAGCTGCCCGCCCCCGTGCAGTAAAAACTACCCGCTTGGATAGGAGCGGCTGTCAAAGCTAATGTAGACAGATCGAACAAAACTATATTGAATTCAGCAGAAGCAGGTCAATAGTCTATTATGGGGAGAAGGCGGTGGCCTTTGTGGCCCCTCCTAGTTCATACGGAGACGAGGATCCGAGCACGGAGAGAGCTAATATCCGCACAGCCCTGCAGAGGGCTGCACTCACATCCCTCAGCCTGATAACACTTCAGATCGCTGCTCCGAGAACTACCAGTGACCTGATAAGGCATCAATAACCAGCATCCAGCTTTTCTCTAACCCCAACAGCAAACATCAGCAAACGTCCGTTGCCTCAGGAAATTGGCTTCCTGTTCGTACAGAGGCAGAAAGGTCTTTGATTTTTATTTTCGATCTGCTTTCGGGTCACGAGGTTAAACGTAAGGTGAGGCCTGTTGCTTTTATTGGCTTGCTGAAAAATTGCTTAGTCTTATCGGGCATTATGGGGCAATCCTGAGGTTTGAGTGTATGTACGGAGGGTCCGACAGCGAGAGTCAACCTCCAGGTTGGCAGCTGTCGGCTGTGCTGGCGTACAGCAGAGCTTCACACAGCTTTCCTTGCCTCTCACCTTCTCATAGTCGGAAGTCTTGTGGCTGCTGTTGAATAACTGGAGATTCAAGTGCTTGTTCTCGTGGAGGAAATCTTGAAGCTCATTCTCCTGGTGAAAAGAGGCAGAGAGAGGAAACAGTGGTTAGAGTCTGAGAAGTCACCATTATTAGGCCAGAGCACCGCACTGCAACCCAGCATGTTGTTAGCAATAGCCTATGCATTATTCATTCCTGGAGGCTGCTAAGGGTTTTTTTTCAGTTATGCTCTAGAAAGCATGACAATGAGAAGCTGCCATTTTAGCCACTGCTCTGGAACAATAATAACGTCATGACAGCTGCTTTCCTGTCACCGTTTTAAACACAGATGTATTAGAAAGACATAGAAATGTTCGACACCGCTGTGTTGATGTGACTGAAACGAGACTACAAATATGGCATAGACAGAAACCCAGACAGACAGACAGACAGACAGACAGACAGATGCATGCACGCACACACACATAGACACACACGCGATCTCTTTCCTAACCAAGTGTGTCGAGCAAGAGCTAACAACAACAAAAAAAAATCCTCTCATTGCAGAGGAGGAAAACGTAATTACATTCAATCAACAGTCGCGGGGCGTGCTGTGGACGCAATTTGCAGTGTCAACTGGAGAGTTGTGTGAGATGTGCAATTTATTGCAGCTCCTGCAGCATGTAGGCCAGGTTTTTTTTTTTTCTTGTCAAGAGCGCAGAAACCGACTGGCTCATGCATGATACATTTACAGTAAATACAGAGCTTCTTAATGGCCTGTGATGGTGCGCCTGCCTCTGCTCCCTTATGTTTTACTTATGAAGGATGTTTCAGACGACAATTGGAGTGAGAAGAGGAAAACCCGGGGAAAAAAACGGGATACAGGAATGAAGACATACGTTAACAAGCTCAAGAATGTTTAAAAAATTGAACTGTTATTAAAATCTGCATTGTTGTTAAAATGTGTTGCCAAAATGCAAGAAAAACAATCAAATTCATATGAGCAACCACTATATATACATAGATATATGCAGAAAAACATACAAATCATATTTAATTTAACACGAACTACTTGCACTGTGATGCAACAAGCAAAAAGAAAACTGTTGCTTCTCATCCTGTGTAGTATTACTCCACTCTCAACATTCATACTCATACACTCTGAAATGCAGACAGACTGGATGAATACAACTCACTGCTGTTCTGTATCCTGAACACAATATCTTAGTGACATCTGAGACGTGCTGCTCTTTTCATCAATTTATTTTCTGTCCCAAAAACATATATATGTATATTGGCATTTCAGCTTGCATCAATTGTGTCCAGTCAATTTTAATGCTCCCTGTACAAGCAGTGGATTGCATTGGCATTCCTATTCATATCCATTGATCCTCCAATTCACAGCTAATATGGACTGGCTGAGCCTCCAGGTGTTCACTCTGAAGGACAAACAGCCGGTGGAATAAAGGGAAACGCTCACACTTTGCTGTGCATATACCGAAAGAACAATCGGCTGAGTACTTGAGAAAAACAAACTTGTTGTTGATTTAAGCATTTCAACACGACTGCCATCCTCATTTAAAATCCTTTTTGCAATTTGGACGTGATTGCACACACATAATGATGCAAACCAAATTGTCTTGAACACAGAGAATCAGCTGTGTCTTTGTTCTGTACTGTCGACGTGTTAACGCTTTAAACAGATCAGTATACGTCATAATCCCCTGGCAAGACACATTTTTTATGGAAAGCCTGCGAGCCTGAAATGGAAAAAAAAACGTCCATGCAGAAAACCCTGTGGCCTGTACTGAGCAGCCTGCAGCCTTATTCAGCTAAAGACCAGACTCAAATGAACAAACAGACTAAATGACACAGAAAATTATTGCCACTGGCAACCCGTATGGTTGGTTTTATGAATGATACACTATATAATAAGGCCAGGGGCAGAGGACCTGGGTAAGCGGCGACTCCTGCTTCTATCGTTTGCATTTTGTGCAGACGCAGTCTGACTCAGCCTCATGTATCACAGCAGCATGTTTAATTCTGACAGGCCTGACAGATGAATCAACTCTGCCATTTAACTCACAAGCAACGCAAACGATTCACCCACTTAGTCTCTGTTCAGAGAGTCTGTTGACTGAATTTCTGTCAATGCACATGTCAGCGAGCTGCCTACTTCTTTCTTTTTTCTAACTAAAGCCAACACATGCATCATCCCCATGTGCAGCACACTTAATATAGGAACGTGGTGAGATCAAATACATGTTGAGAGTCACTGTGCATTCAGGACGAGCTCTGTGGGATTTTGTTTTTAAAGAATTTACTTATCTTATAATGTATCTAATAAAGCAGATAACTGGAGATTCAGTCGTCTAAACACATCTTGTATGATCCATCATATTGGCCCATTTACACCACGCATATGGAGAGAGATGATGAGAACGGCTGCTCTGCACGGGGCTCGTTGGGACCAACAGGGGGTTCAGTGTCTAGCAGAAGGACACGCTGACATATGAACAGGCAGATGTCGGGATCAACCAGCAACCTTGACACTATAAGATAACCCACTCTACCTGGAGAGCCATTGTCAAAGCCGTCTCAACACAAATGTTTGCAAGTTTTGTAATTACAGTTACATTCCATGTATGTTGTTTCTAAAACGCCATATTGTCAAGACAATAACACTGTAAAGACTAGACTGCCACAAACTACATGAAGCTTCACCCATTCTCTTTATTCTGTTAAGAGACTTGAACCCCACACGAGATAGATCACTAGTTTATCACAGAACTGACACAGAGAGACAAAGACTCACCCACACATATTTGAACTTGTAAGCAAAGAACAAAGATATGAATAATATGAAAAAAACATCACAATTTGAGCTGCCAACCTTTGTGCTGTGAGGCAATAATGCGAACTGCTGCACCACCACACTGCCAGACTTCACTGCCACACTCCTTAACCCTTGAAATTGATTACAGAGCATGCCATGTGTCCAGGCAGAGAAAACACCAGTCACACCTTCAACAGAAGGCGTTTGTGTTTACAAACAGCTCATAATGTAAGCTTAAATGACCACAGAGGCAGATGTTTCACTGCGGCTACTGAGATAAATTTTCGTTGCTCGGCCACACATCCACACACACACACACACACACACACACACACACACACACACACACACACACACACACACACACACACA
>JAUESF010000012.1:3614593-3634783 GCA_032274765.1 Malacoctenus tetranemus | reverse complement strand
ACACACACACACACACACACACACACACACACACACACACACACACACACACACACACACACACACACACACTGATTCCTCGGACTTGTTGCTTCCATCTGCCCAAGTGCTGATCTTCGATTAGCACCGATTATATATTCGAGCAATGCTGACAACGCCACGGCTCGTCGCCATGGCAACACATTTTAAATGCAGAGGTCTGTAGTTATACACCCGATACACAAGGAGGTGGGGGTACCAGATGGCGATGACAGTGTTTACTGTCACTCACACACTCAGTCGGATGATGTGTTTATATACACGGCAGCTGAACTCACTATGAGGAGGCATCGATAGAATCTAGTATTTTAACGCTTGGTAGGAAAAATCTACGTACATCGGCTGTTGTTCAGAAGGAAGTCGATGGAAATAAATATTCAGCAAAGCAGGTGCAGAGTCACCAACAGCTGCCCCGGATTCTGCATTCGGAGTCTCTATTTTAGCCTGAGAAGGACATGACTGGGAAAGAAAAAAGGAAAAAAACCAGGGGAGAGAGGTAAGTCAGTTTAGACCAAACAGGGAGTGACATTACTGTCAACTTGCTGTCCCCTCACAGTGGTGTTCATTGGTCTTGTCTCTGTTTGCGTCTCTGTTCTCGAAGCTCGGTGCGGGAGGAGATAAGAGCTGTACTGCAGTCGGTGGAGAGCAGCCTTTTCAGCCGTTTCTGCTGGCCGTGTGGGGATACTGTGTCCTTTGGGTACCTACCCTCGGACTCAGCAGGCCGACAATGGTCGCGGAGGGAAGTGCTGCTGTGGGCAGGGGTTGTGGAGGAGGCCAGGAAGGAAAACAGTCCTAATGGCGTGTTTATTTGGGGCAGAGAACCACACACAAAGGCAGCTCATCTGAGGAAAAGGGCTTGGGGGCGTGAGGGAATAAATTCAAATGGTCTGGGACCAAACATTTCCATTTAAATTACTGCTGAATCCCTCTAGCTCCTACCTTTCATAGGCAAAATCTCATTTCAGGCCATCTGCACTGCTCTGTGCATATGTCTGTGTCAAACATGTATAATTTTTATGGAGTGCAAAGGCTTAGTTTTAATGAGGGAGATTTTATGTCAATCCCATATTGTTTTTTCAGCTGCTAAACCCACAGACTGTAAGCCTCATTTAAACTCCATATTTATCCATTCTCTAAAATTCCAGTGAGTTTAACAATCACGAGGCATGCTGCTCCTGATCCCAGAGGTGCGATGCCACTTTCACTCCAGGTACATTAAAGCAGAAAACTGTTCCCTCTTTTGGAGTAAACTTTAAGGTAATTTGAGCCGAGCCCTTCCTCCCAGCGCACTCCACTATGAAGTGATTGTTCATTCTGCTCGATGGGACAGCTGCCCCAGTTAAACCACTCCAACCACGACCATCCGCACGTCCTCGTCCTGTGAGAGACTGGTTGATCGAGATGACCCCTCTTCTGTCAGGTGCAGCAGGTCTCTCTATTGGATGTGTAAACAATACAGCGGGGTCGTATTTTCCCCTGCTGGTAACCGGATCACTTCCCACCGTCAGCTTTTGTGGTAAATCAAGAGTTTGTTTTGGCTCCAACGATAAAGCAGTGTCCCCAATCAATGATGAGATTAGCAGTGCACGATATGGTTCCTCCACTCATCTATGTGTCAAAGTGTCCTCAGGCAAGACACTAAAGGCCCAGTCTTATAAGATTGTGTGTGTAAATTTGGATGGTATGCATCTGACCTACTAAGGAAAGTAGCACAGCCGGACAACACAAGCAAACAGGAGTAATAAGATGAGCATTTAGGGTGAGTAAAAGCGCTCATCTGCCAGGGAACGACTGGATGAAGCTCCACTGAGCGTTCCTCCTTTCAGGCGCAAAATGAAACGTGATATCGCAAAGTTGAAAGACGAACACCGGAGTGTTACAGTAAACACAAAGAACGGAGGGAAACACGATGGGAGCTGATCTGTTATTTACGCTTTGGGAAAGATGACAAATGGAGAAATGAGGAAGCGATTGTGTAATATTGTATAATGAAATCAAACAGGTACAGGTTCCAGCTGATTAAATGCCTCTCAGTCGAGCAGGAGCTCTGCCGTAATGGGTGTGCGCATCCTTTTCAAGCCGTAGTAAATTGCATTGTGCGTGGTAAACGAATTAATACCGTACGCCAATCCGAGTCTTTTAGCATGATCTGATAGAAACACCAAACTTTACATACAGGAGAAGGCAAACAAGGTAAATATACTGAGCGCCTTGTCTTGTGTGTCTTTGGGGCGCAGTCGTCTGTGGGCGCCTTACATAGATCAGCTTTCACTGATGTTTTGAACAAAATATAAAGTTGCTCCTGATGATGAATAAGCATTTCCTTCATATTGTGGTACGTGAGCTGAAAGAGAGAAGCAATGTGAGAAGGCTGAAGTAAAAACCAGCAGCGCATTTCAAAAATGTTCAAATCAAAACGCTACAAATAAAAACAAGAACAGACACATGCACAGTTTTTCTGTGGCTAAAACTTGATCGTCGCACCACGAGGGTGTGAACAAGTACTCGACTCCCTGCAAGAGGAACCATATACTGTACCCATTAAAGTACACTGATGAACTTTGTTTCCTGGGCATGTGGTGCAATATATCTCGGATTTAGCCTGATTTTATTGCCAAACTGCGCATCTGCCAACAATAAACCTACTCTTCTGCAGAATGCCTCATTGCATCCTCTGGGAGAAATCATATTCACTCCTCACAGCCACAACAGCCCACCACAGAAACCCGATGGCCACACGAGTGAGGCGCTTGGTCCCATCTCCCTCAATCATCAGCAGTGCATCAACATTTAACCGCTGCTAACCACGGAGCTTTTCCCATCGCAGCAACTGTACAAACAGTTTAGAAAAACCTGCTCATCATGAGCAAACATGGGACTAATATAAAGCCTTTATTTAAATAACCCGCAGCGAAAATGCCAAGACATGAGGAGCTTTTCTCTTCCCAGTAGGAACCCTCAGTCGCTTCTTTTCCCTTTTTTCCCCCATTTCTTTACCTTTTGTCCTGAGTGAAGGCCACTCCAGCAGTCAGAATGACATTTCTGGGCCATTGTGAGAAACCGTCCTTCAAGAAACACCAAATACCAAGTGAAAATGCAAGAGTTGTGTAACAGATCTCTGACCTTTTACTGTGGCGAAGAAACACACATAGTGCTGTGTACCTAAAATCACAGAAATGCTGTACGGAGCTCCATGAACTCTTGTGTACACAAAAGGAAACCAATACGGCCATAGCCCGAGGAAACCACTTCTCCAGCCTGTTTACACATCACACTGCACACACTGAATGTCCTCTGTTAGTGCAGGATGATGCAGAACAAACCATCACTACAACAAACTATCGCTCATTCTTAATTGTATTCCCCTTTGCATATAAAACTCAACCCCGCGATACCAGCAAGTGCAATTAATCGCTTAAATTTTGTTAATTTTCAGTCACTGCCTGAGAACCGAAGCTATCACTGCCTCCTCTCAGGGGATGTTTGTGTGTGATGATAGCCAGCAGGGCCCTCGGGTACGAATCAATTTTAGCCTCCATCCTTTTTACTCGGAGGCCAGGGTATATTTTTGGAGCACTTACCAAAGTCTGACATGTTTGATTCTTTTTCTTCACCTCTGCCTCAAGTGCTTCACACTCCTTCCTTCTGGTGCTGATCTCAGTCTCCTGGGGAGAAGGGAAAAAAAAGCAGAGGACGGCTGCTATGATTTGTCAGGAACAGAAGCTTCCTGAGAGAAGTCAGTGGAACAAGGCAGGGAGTTGGAGTGTGTCAGCATTTAGGTGGACATGTATGCGTGTGCACAACAGAGACATTTGCGGGTTATTTTAGTGGATATTACTGAGTGGCTCGAATTGTTCAGGAAGCGCATCGGAGCCACAAGGGCTTCAAATTGAAAAGGTGCAAATGCTAGGGACGGATGGTGCAGTCCTTTGGAAACAACAAGATGAAAAAGATCAAACAGAAATCTGTTTGTGGGTCCACATTTGTCGAGCGAGCAAGGACGCATCTGCAGGCAGTCACTGCCAAGAAACAGCAGCGGCCTGCAAACGCCAGGCAGGGCAAAAAATATCAGTAAACATGGATTCAAACAAAGACGCTTTCAATTTTAATCTTATGACATCAGGTTCGGAAAAATGCTTAATGAAGGAAGAAATGCACTTAGTGCCTCTGTAAAGTCTTGTATAAACACTGTGTAACACTGAATGGAAACAAAGAAGTTACCATCAGATTGTGACTCCATGATGGTGAAACCTTTAACCTTAATTCACTCAGTGCTTGAATCTATTCTGACAGCCATAGTCTGTAATTCAACAAGGAACCCGGCACACCTGTTCAACTTAATTTTATCCATGAAGTTAATCTGATTTGATATCTTGGATACATCTAAGAAAAATCATTGAGTTACTGTATAATAAAGAATAACATACAAACTGTATTTTTTGGTGTGGTTGCTTCCTGATCTATTAAAAGGCCAAAACAAAAAATGGTGATTTGTTAAAATGCCCTTCTGGAAGTTGCAGATATGTGACTTCTTTTGCTATGTCAGTCAAAAGGATGAGAAAGGGAATCTGGCTGAGTTTATTCATTTCTATTTAAATCTATGTATAAATGACCAGTTTAGGTAGTTTATCATAATGAAAGAATGAAAGTGCTGAGATAAGACTGATACTCACTGACCGAACAAAGCAATAAAAAGCTGTCAAACTATACATTTAGATGTGGGTAATGTTCATTTTTGTCAGGAAAAAAACAATTTCTCAGTTTTATTATGGTATATCTTTTGTAATTATATTATATTTCTGCTCTTTTCTAACATTTTAAGAGGTAAACAAACATTTCTGGCAGATTGATGCAGCTTTAGCTGGAGATACAAAGAACAGCTTCTGTCACAATGAGCAGTTGGAGCCAGAATATGACTAAAAGTCTACCACAGTAGCTACAGCGGATGACTCGCTCAGTCTATCCCTGTTGCTCAGAGAGCTGTTTCCTCAGTGGGGGCAGACGGAGAGAAATGGTAGCTACCCATCAGAGCTGCCTCTGTGCTCAGTCCTGCTCTGGTGACGTCTCCTTTTCTTTGACTCCACTCTCATGTGGGTGTCACATTTTCTGGTGAGCTTGGGTACATGGTGTAAAAGGGTATACACACTTCAAGAGGGAACACACACGGCTTCTTTGAGGTTACTCACTTATGCATCGCCATCCATTGTGCTGGTATTACAGTGGAAAATTTATAACAGTGTTACATCACCGATGAGATCCTGGTGTTTATCAGCAGGCCGAGCTTACTATCAGTGAGCGAGGAACATCCTTGCAATGCATGAAAGTGAAAGTGCAGCTGGATGTTCTAAGATTAGCGTATAGAATTAAACAGGATCTTATCTGTGTCAGTGTGTGTGCTATCAGTGTGTATGCTACCAGTGTGTGTGCTACCAGTGTGTGCACGTGCGCACACACCCACATGCTCACACATACACATCCAATCTCCGGCAGCATCGCGCCACATGCCCCAGAGCAAGGCTAAAATAAGCACCGGCGGAGCCACCAGAAGCCCACAGCACACGATGCATGCGAGAAGGCATGAATGTGCACTTCATCACAGCCACGCTCACAGCCCTGTCTGTCTTTGAATATATATATATACATTGTTATCCATTCACGTGGAAGGCATTTACTTTCCTACATCTGCTGGCTTCCCTTTTTGACCTGCTGCAAGTGTTGAAAATATCTAATGAGACAGTGAGCAATAAGGTCAGTGAACAGGATAAGCGGAAGGAGGAGTAACACGCTTTGACCCTATTGTGAGCTTTAACCTTGTGACTTTTTACCCCAGGCAAGTGACAGTTGGCATGAGTCAATCTTTCACCCCATATCAGTGGTAGCGGGCAAACAGTGATTCAGTGCTATGCGAGCGCGCGCTGTCACATTTCTATTCCTTTCAAAGATTAACGCTGGCACATGAGCATAAAGATGTTACACAGGAATGTGAGGATTTAATGATTAGATTACAAAGGAGGACATGAAATCAAGATAAAAATGAGAATATGATGTGTGAGATTTGTTTGAAGTTTTAGATGGTTATCGTCAGATAGGACAGCCGTTATTACACTGTGAAATAGGGAAATAGAAGTGCTAGCTGTTGAGAAGTTTTGCAATTTAACTCTGCCGGAAGTCAGTAAAAGGAGTAAATGTTTGTGGACACTCACTCGACTTGTGATACTTGGATGAAAAGGAAAGAAAGCGATTGAATTAGTGGTTCAGCTGGGATTGATAAGCCACTGTCAGTGTTTTTGACTGAACTTTCTTTGAAATTCAAACATCTGAACGCCACAGTCCCTCAACTGGCCTTCAAAGAGTAGACGAATTAAATTTAAATCATGAAAGGAACAGAAAAGGTTGATGATGGTCAGAAAAGTATACGCAAACATGACCGTGTGGGCTCTAAACGATTTCCTGGGAGTGATTCACACAGAGCCTCTGCAGACAGCTTGCCTTCTCCCATGTGGGCTGGTATCTGATGTGTATAGTTTTCAGAACCAGACGGCTAGGACGCTGTGCTAACTTGCGCGATGAATATTACACACATGCACCATCACAGGCGAACATGCACACAAACACTGCTTTCCAGCTTGCTGAGGCCCATTTGTTTGGAGCACATTTGCCAATGTTCAATTAAAAATCCCCCTGATAAAAGATTCAAATGGCTGCCATTGTGAGTAATGAGCTCCTGTATAAGTGAAGAGGCGTTTACTGCACAGCAGATGAAGATAGATGAGAAGGACCATACCCTTAGGCTATGTCTAGCATTTGTGCCTCAGTGGCACTAATGCTAATACATGCATGAGAGAGGTAGAGAGGTGCCTCCACAGCAATTTATACGACTGCGTCCTCGAGTCTCTCCCGTTCTATATCCAGCCGAGATTAAGTCGAACATATCAGCTGAACAAAATAGTTATAGCCTTGTTTGAATTGACAGTGAGAGTTAGACAAAACCTGCACGGTGATGTAAAATCCAATCTTGTTCATGTTTTCATTGATCACATTTAACCTTGTTGCAATTTCTGAAAAACGATGTTGGATCAGTCATTTCCCACCTGGGGTCTGGCACCCCCTTTAGATCTCTGTGCCAGAGAGCTCAGTGGGGGGGCCTGAGGCTTCGCCTGCTCAGAGGTCATGGAAATTAAAATTGCACATCTCAAAGAAAACCGTAATAATACATTTACAGAATCTAGAGCACGCAGAAAACTAGTCATTGCTTTTATTTTGAAGGCTGAGTGTAAGCTTCAGCCAGTGTTAGGCTTCACAATTTGGAGAAAGGGTTCGAGGGAAAGAAAAAGGTTGGCAGCCAGTGAGCACAACCACAACACTCACCATGCATCCACATTTCAAGCTTCTCCAATGCACAGTTTTCAGGATAATTTTCACTTTGCATGTTGGACTGAATCACAAATTTACTCTTGAAGGACTTTTTTTTTCTCACTATTTGAGAAGATGAAAGTAATCAATGGAATGTTGCTCTACAGTTAAAACATTGTCAGCCTGATGACTGACATCAACCGAATGACAGTCTACAATCAGACAATACACATGTTGTCTGAATCAGTAGTCCACATCCAGCCAGACTAATGCAGACATTTATTACTCAAGATAGCTAATTTTCCTGAGCTCCAAACATTATCTAATTAACCCAAATACAAATATTAATCTCTTCTTAGCTAACAACTGTTAATTTAAATAATTTGGCTTCAAATCTACAAATTATACCAGAAGCACCGGTGCATTCTCCTTTTAGCGTTTAGCTCAATGTGCTGTAAAACACCCGCAACTGTGAGCACTGTGTGCAGCATTCAGCACCATGGACAGCTCCCATGGGACAAACAGCACAGTTTACGCCGACCATTTCTGTTGCTGCTCAATCTGCATTAAACTCACTGCACAGCAACATCGCGATGAAATGAGATTCACATGCTCCAGCATTATTCCTGCAATGACTAATTAACACAGGAGGCTTTCCCCATCCCAGTCTCTGTGTTCAGTCTTCTGATCTTTAGGAGTTGGGAAAGCTCTGTGAATAATCTCTGGTGTGCAGGGGTAACCTCATTACTCTCTCTCTCTCCCTCTCCTTCTTCTTCATCTTCTCCTTCTCTTTGTTGTGTTAAATAAGCGTGATGGATAATGATGGATGCTGTAATAATTTCGCCTCTGGCAGAGTAAGAAACCTGCTAAACTTCTTCACCAGAAGGAAACTGTATGCAAACAAGAGATTCCTTATAGAGATATACAGTTTATGCGCAGGCTTGCTTGAGGATGGATTAAAAGCAGACTTTTTCTTCACCCAAATCCTGTAGTTTGACTTCTCATCTAATTATGAATGACAGTGAAATGTTAATCCTCTGAAAACCACAAACATTCTCTAACTCCATTAAACCACATCATTATGAAAACGATGGCCACAGTAAACAAAGCCAGGGGAGACCAACACACAGTAAAGAGGTTAAAAACAGTACATTTATCTAACTGGTACATGCGTGCGTGCGTGTGCATGTAAAATGTGGTGGGATGGTGGGTAACCGAAGAGAAAAATCAACAAGGTCAAATCCATACAGTCGGGAGAATGTGGGAAAGGGAATAGATGTATCATGCGCTACACATCAAAACAGAGAACGCAATCAGATCACGTTAGTTCAGGTGCATCTCATCAGCCAGACACACTTCTACCAATCAACATCCTATTCAGGAAGCTGAGGTGAATAAACATGGGGGAAAAACACTTTACATATACAGTCCAAAGGCACAGCCCCTGTAATGGGGTTGGTTTATTTTTAAAGCAGATCTGAAGCTAAAAGAAAGGCCTGTTTAAGACGCAGTGGGAATAATAGAGGAGTTTGGATCTTTAAAAGAGGATTCCCCTCTGCTACCCTGAACCCAAGCATCCGTTCCACTAAAAATCATGCAGGATATGACCATACTGCACATGCTGCTATCCCAGACACACAGTAATCTAGTCCCACACAGGAAGCGCTTGTGATTTCAAATCATTTGAAATGGCAGAGTAAGTTACATAACCCCCCCCACAGCTTAAGTCTGTGTGCGCAGGCACAGATGCTTGGACTCCACTAATACTGTACTCGTCTGCCGCTTGCAATTGTGTACGTTTGTGTGTGCATGTGTATGTCTCCACAAGGAAGTGCAGACTAACTGCTGAATCACAGATTTACGGGAGAAAACAAGTGTAACTTGCAGAGGTCAACAAGTACAGCCTCCCACATACAAACACACATGAAGAACAATTACGCAGAGACAAGAAAGAAAAGGTAAAAAGTGCAGTGCGATATAAACAGTGACAATGACAGACCATATAATGAGGGGCACCTACAGGCAGTGAGACCTGGAGGTGAGTGCAAATCAGAAGAGGAAATGTGGGTAAAATGAAAGATGGGATGCAAACAGGATTTACCGTCTAAGCTCCTCAGCTCTGCAGCATTCTGTCCTGAGTATAACACCTCAGCAAGGCATCAACTATCAGGCACATTCACCACCGTGCAACAGCGGCAAAAAGAGTACCCCAGTGTGTGTTCCACTCTCTTTTTTCGCTCTATTCTCTCTGTTTCCCCATCATGAAACACAGAAATCAGAAATGAAAATGCCATTTTCCCTGGGTTCTGACCTCTTCGGGCCACCAGATGCGACACTGCCTGCTTACTGCCGTTTGGCAGGCTATTACTGGGAGAAGGAAGAGGGAAGAAAGAGAAGCAAAACAGGTGAAGAATAAATGATGATAAACAAGAGGAGAAGCCAGGAGAGGAAGTGTATTAGGAGCACAAAGGTCTACAAGGATTGCTAAAGAGGCAATGAGATGAGTGGAACAACAAGGATGAACCAGGATCTATAATAAAATGTAACTGGCACACGAGGCTAATTTGGACTAGCAGGCTCAGTGTGTATGAGAGGCCCCAGAGAGAGGACTGCAAATCTGATAATCCCACTGCATGAACACAAAGATGTCAGATGAGACTTTTACCTTAATGGAAACTAAACAATGACTCATGCATCCACAACAAACTCCTACGTAGACAGAGGAGGGGCGCTTCACAGTGCTGTGATATCTTTTTATTCCTCTGTGACAACGCTGCATTTTACAATTCAGCGATATACAGAGAGAAATGCTGTATTATTAATAAATAAACAGGTTTTATTTCATATTTTAGCAGCTGAAAAGATTTCGCTGACTGAAGGGCCACCGAGAACATCTGATGATTACTGCTGCAAACGAGCAAATGCGAGGGAGCCCGTAGCCCACTCAGACACGGAGGCTTACTCATCCCCAGCTGGATTTGCTGGCCAGATTTCTGCAGACTGCCATTCAGTTCACATGGTAACCTTCATCTCACGCAGCAGAGCAGTGAACACCTTCTAACAACAGACAGTTCTTGTAAACACGTACCTTTCATTGTAAAATTTTAGAAAAAAAAAGTAAATGGACCAACACATGAATTGTACGCGACAATGTGTACATGCAAGAACTAATTTTAAACTGGTGAAATGCAAATTTGTGAGACTGACATCAGAAGGATCGCTTGCAAGGACACCAAAGAGGCTGGAAGAAATGCAAAGGCTAAATAATGAGAAACAGAAATGCAACATGTCACTGGGAAACACACTTATCCTTTTATTACTCTAAAACCAAACACTCTGTTCATTACTTACATCTTATTGAAAGTCTACAGTAAAATAAAGGAGAGTGCAGTGTTTCAACGTGTGCAACCTGACTAAGTGGCTTGGTTTGCAACTTGTGGTTGCCTCTGCTTTTCAGCAATAACCTAGTTATAATTCATTTTGTAAGTTTAAAGGATTTTGATCTCTGTGTCTCTGCAGAGTGAAATGAACCATATAAGAGTCTGACAGTCCACTTCATTGTGCAACACAATTACAGCTCTATTCTTGATATTAAATGGCCACTCTGCCCACAGAGACTGTGTCACATACTGTAATGGTGTTTGCTGTTATAATAAAAAAAAAAGTGTTTTTGTCTTCTTATATTTGTTGCCGCAGAAATTCCAAACACAAAAAAAGTACATATGTCTAGAAAAGCAGGAAACCTTGAAACGCCTTTACTTGTAGTCTGGCACATCAGACTACTGACAACCGCTAACAAAAGAAGATCTGAAACAACTGCAATAATAAAGGCATGTATGAAACACTCGCACATACCAACAAGCTTGACTCAGCTCGCCTTCAAAGAGTTTCTCTGCTGTACCGCTTGGTTTGAAATGTCACAGTAACATTTCATTGTGGGGAAGAGGGAATAAAACACTTGGATGAGAAATAGAAAATAAAAGTGGATTACTGAAGCAATACCGAAAAGAAAACCCATACATCAATCGTGCGGCAGCATTTTGTTGCTTAAGTTGAGGCTATTTATCCTGATGGCCCGTGTACGAATGCATGACACTAAGACCTGAACAATAGTGTTACGGCTGGCTCAGTCACATCCGAGTAGCCAGTAGACGTGCAGGCAGATTAGCTGCTGAGATGATGGACTGTTCTCTGAGTGGTCCAGACAGAGTGTTCAACCCTCAGGAGGCAGTGTCAACATTGGAAACTGAGCAGGGGAGCAAACACAGCCCTGCAAACGAACCATGAATCAAGGCACACTAATGTGATGGTACTGCAAACAGAGGAAATCAAGGTGTTTGTAGGAGACACGTTTAGGCAGTGACCTCATCTGGGTTTTTTTTCCAACTTTGTGGTGAACACAGAAATCAGACAATGAGTTTAAGTGGTTAGGCCAACAAAACATGTTGTTTTCACACATCAAACAGACACATGCTGAAAGCTTAAGGAGAAGATTTTCTCTGAATTTCTCACATATATGTTGCACCCATCCATTCATCTTCTGTACCATCTGATGTCACTCAGAGGTCAAAGGGCGCTGCAGCTGATCCAAACTGACATTCATCCAGTAGACTTTGTCAGTCAATATTGAGGCAAACAGAGAGGAAATCTCATACACACACTCAGATGGATAAATTAGAGTCAACAATTGACCATTTCTTAGGATAAACACCACATGTCAAAAGGTCCTGCTTGCACAGGGAGAACATGCAAACCCCCACAGATGGTCTACATGAGTTTTGTTGTGTTCTGTCCAAAGATTAACCGTTTTTCTCAGCATGCGATTAACTACCTGTCGCATCGTCACACATATTCAAACCGACGGACAATTTTTAGTCACTAAATGACTTTACATCCGAGTATTTGGATTATAGGTGGACACATACACAGGATGAACATTGAAACTTCCCACATACATCCAGACATGTCTCAGCCTAAAAATTATATTATCAAATTTGAATTCCAAAAGAGACAACCACGGTTTCCTTCATGCTGCCATGACTTTGTCACATTCACTCAGCGCTTTTCTACTGGGAGTTGTGCTCTCACATCTGCGTCCCTCTCAGTCAGGAGCCAACAGAGGAAGAGAATCTCACAAACCTGCCATGATCAAATTAATTCACATCGAACCAGGCTGTCTGTTTGTCTGCACACTTGGGCCCCAACCAGATAAGCTGATTATAACACAAAATATTACATGCTGTCCTATTTGTTCTGATCCAGTGTTATCCTGATGTCCCCGGTAATACAAAATCACTGACCTATGAAATGTCAAGGTAGTCTAAGACGGATAATTACATGGTATCTATATATAGTGGTCCTTTGGATCTCCGGCAGTGCAGCATATAGCACAAATGGGCCAGCTTATCATTTATCATCTATCATGTGACAATTGAGTCAAACAATTCAGTGTGCATTAAAGATATTGGAATGATGGAGGAGTCCCAGGATCACAGGGACTCCCTCTTTACACCACAGGATTACCACCTGTGCTTTACAGTATCAGACAAAAGTATCCACTCAGTGTTTGTACTGTGATGTCTTGATCTGTGGCAGTAATGCTGCAGAAAGTAACTTCTCTCCACAGACCGGCATTAAGTTTCTTCATTTGGTCCGACGGAATTAATTGTTGAAGTCTTGAATGCTAATTTAACACAGTCTTCCGCTAATTTAACCATCTTCCTACCCCACACAGAGAAAGCTCAGGCTGCCATGGGCAAAGGGGGCTGTCACCAGCTGAGGGGACTCATCTCCTGCTTTGATCCTGTGCCAGAGCCGCTGACATATGCTGCTCCATCCTGCAGGGAGGAGCCACACTGGATGCTGGGTACAGCTCTCCATTGCCTTTCCATTCATTAACTACATTTCAACAGCTGGCGACCAATTAGTTTGCTCTCCATATCGCAAAACCAATATAATGAGTACAGCTTAACTTTTATATCCTTTGTCAAAGGGAAACAAACTTAGTGTTGGCAAAACACAGTTTTTACAATGGTGCTATTAAACAGTCAAGAGCTGGCACGACTGCTTTGAGACTGGTTTCCATTTAAATCATTTGGCTCTGCGGATTTTTGCTTCTTCGAACAGAACTCGGCTTTAACATCTCTTCCTCAGCCCAGTCATCAGTGTTTGCCAATAGCTGCTGTCAGTCTGCACTCACAGCCATGTCCATTAATGGCTATTTAATGCTGGAGGAGAGGGGAAAATGGAGAGGAATAAAGTAGTATGTGGCAAGGTGGAGAGGATCATTTGCTTGTAGACATGCGAATTAGGAAGACTGCCTGTCTGTGAATTGATTTTAGTGAAGCGTCAGAGTTTGGCTTTTGGCCTAAGCAAAAACCAGACAGGCTCTGATGTGAGGAGTTTTCACATTACGTGTTTGAACGAGGCGATCCCGTGTCCAGTAATGAGAGACAGGTGGTGCCCAGAAGGAGATAAAGAGTGAGGTTCTCACCCCACAGGAGTCTGGCACATTCGCATCAGAAACAGACGCTTTTGCCTCCCATCTGGGGGACGATTTCTGACCATCACTGCCAATTTACAAAACACTCAATTACTGGTCAAACCTGAGCCGCGAACAGAGGACCTGCTGCCGAGAGCGTAAAGACTGCCAGATCATACAAGTGGTGAGACAGCGAAAGTAAACAATGCAGGTCTTCATTAGACAGCAGATTCACTCAGCTTTAACACTGTCTATGGGTTGTGACACAATTTGTAAATGACACTACAGGGATACAGAGCAGATGGAAGGAGAGAAGGAGGTTAATAAACAGACTGCGGACCAGACTCACAAAGTAACAATGCCATCGAGGACACTTTTATAGAACTCGCTGATTAACTGAAAACCGTGACACAGTCATACAGCGCATGTAGGATTGTTTCTTCTTTATCAAACTGGAGTCGGGTTATGTTGTAAGGCTGCTGAGCGTTATCAGTAACACCACATCATGCAAAAATCACACGAGAACTTGTAAATAAAATACACAAGAAAACATCTCTAAGCCCAAAACAGTGGAGTTTACGCAAGTTGATGATAAGAATTATTTTGATAAACAACATAATTTGTAGAAAAATAAACGTCAAATTTCAAACAATTACCACCATTTTGAATTTTTGGAATCTTTTCAAGTCGTTAGTCATATGATTTATAGCATAAATCATTCATATATTAATCTTGAAACAGTTTTAAAGTGTTATAGGTTCATGCTTTGTTTCTATGTTTCTATGTCCTGTTGTTTATATTTACATGAAAGCATCCCTTCATTCAGGAAGTTAAGAAATATATAGAGCACATTAAACCTTGAAAGAAAGAAAGTTTGGAGACACAGAGACAGTCCTTTTCAGTAAGTCAGCGAGTCAGTGTAAACAAAGCAGATTCGTGGTAATGGCCAGGAAGCACACTTTAAAGTCAGAGTCTTTTGTTTCCATTCACGTTTTCAGATTCTATTATCATCTGTTAAAAAGAAGAGGCTCATTGATAATGAGAAACACAACTTCACAATGAAGTGAAAGCTGAAGAAGCTGAATTGTTCTTTCAAGTGAAGAGCATCAAATCAGACGAGACTGAACGCTTCTAAGGGTGGAAATGCCCCGAGCTGTAAAAGACTGTTTGGAAACTGGATCAGTTTTCTCTGAAAAACAATCACCCCCGTACAGCCAAACCAAACACTGCTTCTCGAAAGAGTCTTTTGCATTTTTTATGGACTTTGCAGCCACCATAGTCTCGGTTTTGTACCTGATGGGCAAGAGTGCAGGACAGATATTCAGGTCATTTTGAGTTGAAGGCTCAACACTGGCCACCAACATATCTTGCACAAGGTTATTACAGTTCATCCTCAGGTGATATAAATATCTCAAACACTGTTTTCCAGCCTTGGTCTTGTAGAGCCACAATGTGGATTATTACTCGCACTGTGCACTGCTTTTATATCACTTGCTCTGGAGCAAATATCCACATAAACATGTAGAGTAGTCGCTTTGCTGGACAAAGGAAGGAAAATAAAACTATTCTATAAAAAAAAAAGGTAAACCTAAAGTACACACAAACGTCTACTTACACTTGCTGACACTGTGGTCACACGGGCACAGTAGCTTGGAACAACATAAGAGGGTGTCCCTGCAGAGGCTCGATTGAAAACAAATTACTTATTTTTACAGCAGAGAGCGAAGTAGCTTTAAGGTAAATGAGGACTGGAAATGTGAAACTAATTTTCCTTCAGTGCACAGCTCCTCAAAAAGCCACAGAACTGTACAACTCTGTGATCAAACAACCTTTGCTCGTCAATAATTTGTGATTTTGTGATTTGAAGTTTGACAAAAGAATGTCACTTAACAATTTGGATCCTAAATATGGAAGATCTTAAGCCTAAGCCATTGATGTCCCTCGACAATTTGTGACATAGTGGAAAGTCGCTACTGCTTGGAGGAGTTTCATATTTTGTCTCATCTGTGTCTTTTTTAAAAATTGATACTTTTTATGGTTTAGTTCTATTTGCTTGTAATTGCAATGTTCTGGCTGCTCTCTCGGCCAGGTCTCGCTTGAAAGGAGATCTTCATCTCAAATGGGCTTCTTTGTAAAATAAAAAAAACCCAAATCACAGGTGACATTTTCTGTCAAACTGAATTGGCTTCAAGATTATTATGAGAGCAGCTACGTGGCGGGATCAACAACCTCACAGAAAACAAGTCGGTCGGGGAGGAGTGACAGAGTCCAGCATTAGCATATAAACAAGAGCCGGGAGTAGATGGCTGCTGCTACTGCTGCTGCTGCTGCTGTACAAGACTCAATTGTCAATATGTTTGCTGGTCCTCATCCAGGGATCAGAGAGGGGCTGTCAGGACTTTGATTTCTTCACATCGGGGGGAGAATGAACAGCAGAAAAACAACACTTCACCCTGTCAATCACTGGACTCTCCATTTCTATCACCAGTAGCTCCAATTTCAGAATTTGGCAGGACAAAAAAGAGCTCCAATTAATTTTGTGTGTGTACGAAAAACTGACTCAGAAGTGCACACAACAGACAAGTGGGCAGAAAACAGACTGAGGGTAGTCAAATGTTTTACTGCCATAATAACAGCCATGTTTTCCCAAGTCGAATTCACTCCACTGCACTGCGTTTTTATTACGAGTGAGGATAATTACAAAAGTTATAGTTCCTTTCTGTATTCAACAAACAGCTAAAGAAGCAAACCCTCAAATCATAGCAGACTGGCCAGAAAAATCTCTGAATTTCTTTCACAAAATGTGACACTTCACACCTTAAAAATCCTCCCACATAGTAAGGACATGATTAATGACAGTGTGTTTGCAGCAGTAGGTCAGAGCGGATTGCGTTCTGGGAGTAAGAAAACTATAGTAAAGCCATCAATATCTGCTGCCTTCAATCAGCAGGGGCTCAGTGATGCTGGTTTAGAGGAAACACTGCCAATATTAGTCCTGATCCAAGTGGCTGCAAGTCTCTACAAACACCTTCTCTCTGTCCTCATACAGAAACACTGACAGCATCTCTAAAACAAGCATGTTCAAGAGTTTCTAAGGCTCCCACATTTCTTTTGTGTGGCTGCAGTTGCCTCAAATTGCAGCACGTTCAAAAGCACACTTCCAGAGGAGCCACATTGTAGGCTCCGTGCAACAAAGGACCACAATGATTATCTCTCCACTGAGAACACTTGAGCAAATGTTGCACCGCTTTCAGCAGTTACCCACGCCGTTTGTGCTGGCGAAGCAAAACTTTTAATTTCATGCTGCTTCGCAAAGGGTGACACGTCCACATGCAAGTTGACAAAGAACATCAGTGTGCTGGGATTCACGTTTCTCCACAATAAGAGCAGCAACACATCAAATGCACTTCTGTGGAGCTTCAAAGAAAACTTGGTAGAAAAAAACAAAAGAAGGAGTGAAACCAAAATTATTTGTGTAAGCTTGTGTGTTAAATAGAGCAGAAAAAGGTCAACATAAATTCTGAAATGTTTGTTTTTATTCAATTAATTCTTTGAACTACATCAAATGTGTTTTTAAGGCTCATATTCCACTTTAATAGCATCTGTCAAATGTCAATATCTGAAGATCGGATGTCAGTTCAGACCCTTTCAAAACACTGGATGGATTTTAATGGAACATAATGTGATTTTTAACGCACAAGAGATCATTTTCCCCTCATCAAGTCCAACATTTTGATCCCTTATTTGAAGGAAATTACATGGGTTTACACTCCAGGCTCCTGCTTTTAATGAAACAATCTGACATCTTCACACATACCAAACAAACAGGCCTTTTTATCTCTCATATCTCATATTATGTTATACTGCATGATGCCAACATATTATTAGCATTCATGAGTCAAAGACTCAAACTGGAGGAGAGTGGTCTGACTTCATAGAGATGAAGTGAGAACAGCAATGAAAGCTGTGCAAATGCAATAAAAGCTGTATTTTTTTGCAAATAACAAACTAAAATGTTAAATTTGTACGTCAATTAAAGGCTTAAAGACAAACAAAATGTGTAATAATGAACAATCTTTGGCTTCATCTTTAAATCGCATTGCTATCCTAACCTGTCAAACATGACTGAGGTTTGTGTCGTCAAAAAGTCAAAAATTGGCCAATGTTGTAACATTGTCTTTTTGTATCACATTAAAATGTGTTTGTGTAGTTTTTAATGATGCAAGCTGGCAGACAGCAGACAAACAGCTGTCTGTGTCTATTTAGAAGTTTGATTCCAGCGGGAATAAAAAAGGCAAACTCTTTGCTTTGTATTAAGATGAGGCAAAGAGCACAGAGGAAGCCCACTGACAACAAAGGACAGATCATCCTCTCTTCTTCTCTGAACCCTGCTGACCTGCTTTTACACTTCCCTGCACCGAAAGAGAAAAAAACGCTGCTCAAAAGTCCCAATTCACGGCTCCAACTGACTCCCTCAGACGCCGAGTGCAGGATCAGAGCACCAAGCCGTCTCCTTCGAGTTGAAAAGTAGAAGCGTACAACAGCTCACAAATGGAAGTTACCATGAAACAAGGAGACAGAGAAAGAGATAAAAACAGAGAAAGGTAAGATGAGAGGGGGAGTGATTGGTAGCTGGCTGCCATTCTGGCCCGGTGGCCCCGCGGCTGGAGCACAGAGTTGCGTAATGGTTCTGCATGCGATGTGAAGCCCAGTAAACAGGACTTCAGCACATGTAGCTGAAGAGACCACTCAAGCCTTCTGGGGAAGGGAAGTTATTTCAGTGAACACATACATACACAGGATGAGACAGCCGTGTTTTGACACAGCGTGCTAAAAATAGCACGTTCTTAATAGGAAAAAAAAAACAAAATACAGAGCGCCATGCAAATTCAGACTGGCACAACGGGGGAAGAGATAAAACATTTCTTCTAAACACAGTCCTGAGAGCTCAACTAGAGGGTATGTTAAATAGGAGGAGAGCGACCCGTTTCAGGACAAAGTCACTCTGTGATCCCACCTGACAAGGTTTCATCGCACAAGGCCAGGCAGCAACGTCCAAGTACAAAAAATGAACTGAATCAATTAAGAATCAGCATGAGCAACTTTTGCAGTTCTGTTATGTAATTCTCAGCCTGTGGGGCCGTGAGTTAGGAAATGGCGGCAGACAGGCCTGTTGTGTTTCCTGCTGCACATATACGGCCATTAATCACGCTCGGTCTCTTTAGTCTTTTTCTATTTCCAGAGAAGCAGAAGCCTGAGGGCAGCCGACCTACGGCACTGCAGCACGTGCACGCTGGACTTCAGCATCACTGCAAATGTCACACAATGTTAACTCGCACACTGGAGGCCAGCCTACGGTGAGACGATCACGAGGACAACCTATAAATGGCACCCTTTCACACAAGCATGTGTGGATGTGAAATTTGCAGTGCTTTGATTAAACAATCAATTCAATTTGTGGAAGTAATTTGCAGGTTTTCAAGGTTTTTTTCTTCCATTCAAGCTGCAGTGAATAGATCTAAGGATTATAGACTCACTCCTTAAACCCAGTGGCTGCAGACAAAAACAAGGTGGCAAAACACATGCAAAATGTACTCAAAGGTTTTGCAGTGCAAAAAAACAGCTGCATCTCCACTCTGCTGGAAACCACTGGGGAATACTGATGAGTACAGTATAGGTATTTTTGTAAACAGACAGGAGGTAGATGAACAGATGAACGAGTTTTTGGTGTGTTGGAGCGGCATAAAAGAATACATCCCTCTCTCTCTCTCTCTCTCTCTCTCTCTCTCTCTCTCTCTCTCTCTCTCTCTCTCTCAGTCTCTCTCTCAGTCTCTCTCTCAGTCTCTCTCTCTCTGTCGGGTGCATGAGAGAAGATTTCTGCAGGGCGTGTTGGAGTGTGAGTCATCATCATTGCAGAGAGAAAAAGAGGGGAGAGGCATTCTTTAAGTCGAAGACGCTGCTTATGGCAGCAATGCAGCAAGGAAACACCACACGCCCTGCCCTCTGCTGGGGTTAAAATCCACAAATACCAAACAGCCACAGGTAAAGAAATCCCGTGACGGTTCAGTCATCCCAACGTTGAAAAAATGAGCTGTGTTACTCAATGATGCAGCATATTGAATGATTGCAGAGTCAGACGCTGTTGGGTTGAGCCAAAGTCTCAATGTCGGAATAACAATGAGTGACTTTCCATTGTGCTCAGGTTACTGTAATGAAGACTGTCCAGCACACACACACATGCACACACACACACACACACACACACACACACACACACACACACACACACACACACACACAGATATATATATATATAT
>JAUESF010000012.1:3598441-3614493 GCA_032274765.1 Malacoctenus tetranemus | reverse complement strand
CACACACACACACACACACACACACACACACACACACACACACACACACACACACACACAGATATATATATATATATAGATAGCTCACTAGGTCTGTAATAGCACAAAAATAGAGAAATAAAAATTCACCAAATGATATCTTGAATTGGTCATTCATGACATGAGTGATTATTAATGAATTAATGACAATTACTTTGAGCAAAGATGCCAAAATATCAAGAAAAATATCAATACATGTATAACTACCTAAAAATTGTTATAGATCCCAAATAAGGTGAAACAAATTTTACAATATGGGAGCATGTTTCAGACTCAAAAAAAATTAAAAATCATCAGAATGATCAATAGTTGTGACCAAGGTAAAGATGTGATCAGACACCTTTAAAGCTAATTAAGTGGCTTTCTCTCGTGTACCCAAACTGTGACTGTAAACAGTGACTGCAAGTGAAATCTGCCAGTGTAAGTGGTTTGTTTCTCTGAAAAAGTTGTAATGTTCACCTTAAAAACTTTAGATAAGGATCAAAAACTACATTGGTACCTTCCGGTAAACTGCTCGGGTCAAAATCTGGAGTGAGAACCTTAAAACTGAATTCCAGAGTCAACAGAGAATTACAAACTGTTGTTCGAAACGGATGTGAAAAACAAAACTGTGTGAAGTGGCAATAGGAAAAAATCACTTCAGCACAGTGGAGCAACCTGTGCCATCGTGAGCACATCAAATTCGTTCCCCTGACCTGAATTTTCTGTCCCACAATTCACTTTATCCAAATTGTTCTCTCACACTTGGTCTTACCTTCTCCCACACAGAGACGGTACAAGCCTTAAAAACTAGTTCCCTCATATCCAGACCATGCACAGGTAGTCAGGGATGGATTTTTTTCTGCTTTCGCAAGATAAGTCCAGGTCGTCGTGACGATAGCGAGACGGACGGGACTTCTCTTCACAGCACTCTGAAACTACGGCACAAGTCTGAAACACGATCCTGAAGTTCAGCTCAAGTCCATGCCGCTATCCAACACTGCTGATTAAATTACTGCGTGCAGCCAGAGATGCAGCCATCCAATAACACACCATCATACACTGATAAGCTGAATGTTTGACACAGTAAATTAATATGAACGCTGGTCCAGCCAAACAACTAAATGGGGGCCAAGGACATATGAAATATTGAGCAACGAGAAAAAAATGCCATTATTTCACATGTATAGGTTCTGTTCTTTAAACCCTCTTAAAAAAATAATCAAATGTTACATTTATATCGATACTGTATTTTAGACAAGTCAGAACAGTGAAGATAGGGAGTGATAAGATATTAGTTAAAGATCTGGTATTTGCTTATTTCATAAATATATGTGCGTGCGTGCGTGCGTGCCTGTGGAGGACACAGAGTAATGTAAACAGTAGTGTGAATCACTGCAAGTCAGCTTGTCAGGATCACTCGGCCCTCACACTTATCCCAAAGTACCTACTAAGAGCCAGCCCTGAGGGAGGGCAGCATCTCAAATGCAGCAAGAAGCAGGAGTCTGAACCAAACAGTCAACAACAAGATCAGAGCAAAAGAAACAGACTAAGCACTAAACAAAACGCTCTGATGAACAAGCATTCAAGTCCTAGACAAAGAGGCAATTCAAGGAAGCAGGAGAGGGTTATAGTGGAATACAATAACACCACTCCAGACACAGCTCATTGCAACTCGCCTGACATGGAGAGTGGCTGGCTTATCAGTCAGCTCCTCCGTCAATACAGGCAATGCCGGTCGTCAGTCCCAGCCTTTAAAATCACCCCAGGACCAGTTTAATCCGAGGTCGTTTCACAAAGCACAATAAAGATGTGTAAAATATTATGCACTGGGTTTCTAAGAATATTCTAATTCCTTTTACTTCAGATTTAATACACAACTTTGGTGGGGTGGGGGGGCAGTATGATCCCATCTGAGGATCCAAGGATGTGAGCTGACTCATGTGCACTGCTTGATTGACATCAGTGATTATAAAACCAAAGTGGATAAAAGGAGATAATCAAACATTTAAAACATCATCATTGAAGCTTTCAAAGCAACCGACATTCAGCAGTTGTGGAGACATTTCAAGTGATTGAACAAAACATCTGAAAATGACAACCATGCTGGCAAATTATCACTGTCGTGAGTGAAACATTAGAAAAGGAAAGCATGGAGGAATATCTTTGGACTTTGGACTAAAAGGAAAACACGGAGTGTTTAGGTTTGAACTGTCCCTTTAAACTGCTCTGTTCGCAGCTTGGGGACTTCAATAACAGGCATTGTAATTAGCCATCACATAATAGGAATGACCTTATTAAGCTGCTGCTGGGTCACAAGCAGATTTAGGTTACCAAAACACATGTGCTACCAATTACTCTTTCAAACCAAGTCCTGACTCCCCCCCTTTTTTTTTTTTAAATGTTTGTCTTTATCTCAGCTGGCACACAAGCACACAAACACTGATGCACAAAGTCAGATCTTTCTTTAGGAGAGTGAGTATCAATATTTATGCACTGCCTGAGCCCATAAATACCAGCGGCCAATCCAAAAATCAATGCACGCCTGCTACATATTTTATTCTCCGTATGAAGGTCACATTACTTCGACAACGCCTGAGAGGGCAAACTACACACACGCCAAAGCAAAGCAGCTTTGCCTCTGTGATACCCCGACCATTCTTAGTTCACAGAAACACATCCTGTAATAGGATGTGTGAAAACAGATGTAGACAAGCTATTTCGAGACAGCCGCGTTGTCTGAAAAGGCCGCTTTCTGAGGATTTAGCCTTGTGTAACTCATGTACATTATAGATGAGGCAGAGGAGAAGGGGAGTGTTCAGCGGAGCACTATCAGTTACCAGAAGGCCAATCTAAATCTCTTTTATCATGACGAACCTCTATTTCAGAGCCACTGGGGTTGACACAGTAACAACCTCAGGCTTCCCTGCAGGCGGCTGTAAACTTTGGCACAACGCTCACACAGAGGCCCAGCAAAGTGACAAAAAAAACCAAAAAAAAAACCCCACCGTGCTCTCATTGACTGAACTGAGGGACTGCCAGAGTTATTCCTGTCATCATATGAATTTGTCACTTTGCTAACAGAGCTTATGAAAGTTAGATGAACATTTTACGATCTTGTTAAAACCGGTTTCATTATTAAAAGGGCACATTCATCCTGCGAGGCGAGAAAGAGAGCCTGTAACAGATTGAAAATTTAATAAGCTCAATGCAGTGGCTAGAGATTGAGAAACTTGGCAGAGATTTAGCTTTGAAATCCTGAATATGGGCATGAGATGATTTAGCCTCATTGTATCATGCATGCACTCAAGCGGGTCAAAAGACAGGGGATTCTGCAAACCTGTGATAAACCCATTAACCAGCTTAACTTCACACACTTCCCCCAGCTTTTAATCTGTGATATGAAGCAATGATTCAGCTGCTATTTTTATTGTAGCCCTTTTTAGTTCACCAGAGAAAACACATGATCAGATCAAGGTACTGTATATTCATAATGCATTATTTATCATGACAGAACGGTATGTCGTTATCTCAGATCTGCATGTTTTTGCAGAAATGGTAATTTCTTTCCCTTCGTAGTACCACACCACTGCTGAATGAAAAAGGATGGGGAAGTGTGAGGCAGAAGGCTAATGGCTATCATGGCAGGCCAGGCTGTAGATGAAGGTGGCATGTTGTCAGCAGGCCTGCAAACACCTGACCCCAGAGGAGACTGGAAAGGACTCTCTTCCTCCCACTCCCTGCTATCTCTGATACGGCTGCGATACGCGTTATCTGGGCATCATAACTCTACTCTTATCGAGTAAGGTAAAAACCCAACCACGGACGGCGTACAGTGCTGCAGAGGGATGTTTGTATGTGTGTGTTTGCCCTTGTCTGAGAGCGTCCTGGCACCAGACACCCTGTGAGTTCAGTCATGCCATACATCCTGGCAGCTCCTTGCAAACCTGTTACAGCAGGGAAACTACGGGACTCGTTCCAATGGCAGCAGCATTTTACAGTTTACATCGAAGGCTTGTATACGCGAGAAAACATAGGAACACGAACCACCAATTAATTTACCGATTAATTAATGAATCATTCATTAGTTGAAACTGCACATATAACTGCTTCTGCTCTCTACTGAGAGGGATTGACCTTGTTAGGCTGACTGGTGGCTATAGGTGTGAATCTGTGTCCGCTGACTGTATGTCTCTTTGTGTTAGCCCTATGATTGACAGGCAGCCTGTACAGGCTGTTTTCTTGCTTCACTCAATGCTGTCTGAGACTGCAGCTCTGCACAACACCACACTGGATAAACTGAGTATAGAAGACAAATAAATGGGTGGATGGTTCATCTCAGATGGAATTATGTACAGGTGTGGCTGCTCGTAATTTGAATATATATCGATAGGAAAAAAACACATTGTATGAGTGCATGCTTGACGCAGTATATCCAGAGAAAATTTTTAGAGGCTGTCAAGAAATTTTAAAATGTATATATAAGAGCTCATACGATAATATTTCAGTAAAGGATCAAACAATCTTTTTAAAAATGTAATGCATTCAGTAAATATCACACAAATAAGGATAAATCCTACAAACAAGCATTTGGAAACTGGATAGACAGAGAGCACTTTAAAACTTCTCGTCTAGACTAGCTAGAGTTATGGTATGAACTAAAAAAAACAGGCTCTCCTGAATAAAAATGTGGTTCGAAATGTTATAGCGATGAATTACTGAAAGCTAACAGTCCCTCATGATTCGTCCTGTCACGACATTTTAGGAAATAAGAGGATAAATTGGATTAATTGTAAAAAGCATTACTGAAAACCTCGCATGCATGTCAACAGTCATCCCTCATTTCAATCCATGATATTTGTATTCGATTGTTTAAGCTACAAAAGTAAGAAAAAAAAACATCAGGTGTCCAATATTTGTCAAGCTTTATTCTGCACTGACCGACAAGAGGAGGGAAAATCTGCTTATTCATTTTTCAGCATTTGGCAGTTTCTTGCTCTTACATCTCATCGCCAAATAGTCTCTATATTTAATTCGAGTCTATTTTTGTTTCGAGATGGTTCAGTCCCATTGTTGATGCTGGCACATGCTCCACAATGTTCCGTGTGTACATTATTCCTCCTCATTAGGCTTATTACATGGCTTGTTTCTTCTATGTTTAATATGTTGGCACACTCCAACTATTTGGGCCAAGTGCTGCTGCCAGTGCCAATGTGTGCATACATTTTTATTGCACGTTAAGTGTGTCCTGCAGTGGAATTAAAATATTATTATGACTACGCTTATCGTGATGGCCCACTGGCAGACACAGACATAACTTGAGTTGGCACACTTGGCAAAACAAGAAAGCTGCTTCAACTTACGTTATGCAACACATGCATGCCATGCTCATGCCACAACGGCTTTTTATCAAGCATTAATGGCATGAATTTTGGTTTTTCAAATTGGACGATGCTCTCCGTAGGACAAGACAAACTGTGGCTGGAAATAGATCAAATTAAACCCATTTCATTTAGTTTGTCTTTCTGGTTTATCATACATACAAAAGATGACATCAGCTGTAATCGATGACATGTCCTGCTGACTAGGGATCCGCTATCATTGCAACACAGACACGAGCTGCTATTTCAGTAACAAACACCACGGTACGAAGGAGAAACCTGGATGACCCTCACACATCACTAAACCGGTGACAACTAGCCAGTCCACTCAGGGAGAAAAAAACAGGCTGCTGAGTGAAGAGAGTGTGTAGCAAAAGCAGCATGCAGTCCTGGGTCAGCCAGCAGCATCTGAGCGTTAATAAGGGGAGTAATTGAATTAGAGGATCAGTGGAGGCCTGTAGTGTGGGCGCCACACGGCTCTAATTTCATTACAAGTGATGTAAACACGAGGTTGGCCCCCAGCACAGGGGCCTCCCACATCAATACATGCTTAAGAACAAACATATAATGCTCATAAATAGGAGTAAATGATTAAACCACATTTCTACTGCTCTAACACCCTTTCCTATTATAGAGGGATTTGAGCCTGTGTTTTCGTGAGCGTCATGAGGTAATAAACAGATTGGGGTGACAAACGTTGGCTTATGTGTCACTCAGGGAACAAAGAATCCAAGAATTAGCTATTTATAGTTGAGTGTTTGGGCCACACTGTGACGTGGTGCTAAGTGCTCTCGCCTGACAGCAAGATTCAAACCCGAGTAGGACCTTTCTGCATGTTCTCCCTGTGCATGTGTGTTTCCTCCAGGTGCTCTGGTTTCCTCTCAAAGTCCAACAACATGCATGAGGTCAAATTGTAACTCTAAATTGTGCACAGGAGTGAATTTGTGTGTGTGTGTGTGTGTCTCTCCCTGTCTCTCTGTCCTGTGATGGACTGGCGAACTGTCCAGGGTCTATGCTGCCTTCACTCAATGTCAGCTGGGATCGGCTCCAGCACCACCTCGACCCTTAATTCAGTATTTAAAGGGTCATTGCGTCTGGTGCAGCACACTGAAGGTTCCCAACAGCTAAGGATGGGAAGATGGCGATTGATTTTCAGCACTTTCTGCGAGATGTTAGATTATCAATGTGTATGAATAAATGATGGATCTGGCGCTGATGGAGTAGTGCAAGAATACTGACACAACAGACTATTTATAGTTGAGTTTGTTTGAATTTGTTTGAAATCGACTTGTACAGCACAGTTTTAATTGCTCTGTCCATATGAGACAATAAAAATTTTAAGCAATTTCCACAGTCACATTCACACACATTCACTCTTTGGGATAGACTAGTGTCTTGCAGAAGGAAACTTCAGCACACAGGATCAAACTGACAACCTTGGAATTGGAAAACGACCTGCTCCACTTACTGAGCCTCAGTTAGAAGACCATGAGTGTCCATTATATTTCACCGCAAGGTCAATTCCATGTGATGCATATTTCCAAGCATCATCCTCATTTGCTCTTGCCTGATAAATTACTTGACCATCAAACTGTGCACAGCTCGAGTAAACCCGTATGCCTGACGGCAGACCAGCTTGCAGTCATGAATAGTTATGAGGGCAGAAGTTAACCAAGAGGAAACTGTTCACATCCAAATAAGCCGTGAACCTTTTCATCTCAGCTGTGACTATAAGACACTCCCAGAGGCTGATCACTGATCAGTATGCAAGTGCTGCATTCAGAGCACAGGAGCAAAATCGACTGATATGGAGGCAGAAATACTTCTTGCCAAGGTACTAAGAGAATTGCATTCGCCACAATTCCTTGCCAAAACTTCGCATTAGGACATCAGACCAGTGAGTCAGTAAATTTTCTCCACTTTAAACAGCACATCTGTTCATGCACCTCACATCCATCGAATGTTCAGCGCTCGGAAACGCTTGTGCAGAACAGCTTCTGATGAATGCACAGGTCTTTTTGACAGTCTGGATAGCCTGCCATCAAAAGTTTAGCCCGGCAACGGGGCAGGAAGAAGACACGGAAACGGACACACTGAACAAAGACTGACAATATTAAGCAAGACTGTAACTCTCAAAGAGACAATTATTATGCCCTTTGGTTTAGAAAATAAAATACATTGGAAAAGAAGATCTGAAACAGCTCAGTTTATTACATGACACCAACTGTGCCATAATGTTCATCATTACACTAGGCAGCTATTAGAAAGAATGGGTATAGCTTGTTGTTTTATGTGTTTTTCTGCTTTTGCACTCAGCAGCAGGAAAATCGCTGCAAGAAAATGTCATATTGCTCATGTTTTCCAAAGCGCACAAATCCAGTTGACTGGTTTAAAATTTCAGATCTGTTGGCTTGGTTTGGAAGCATTGACTTGACAGCAGCTCAAATCATCGCAGTATGTGCAAGCTGACACTGAGAATATGAAGTAATATGCTTTATGTTATATGTAATTGTATTTGAAACACTGAGGGAGCCTTTCCTGCCACCAAATCTCAATGGCTGCTTTTTCACAGGAGAAAGACTGAAAGCGGAGAATGACTTCCTTTTGAATCGAATTGCTTCCAAAGAAACTCTGCAGTCAAAGACTATAAAGAGTTGAAGCGTTTTGTTAATGTCAACTTTTTCAGAATAACAACTGTAACACAGTGTCTGTGAAATTCCCTCCTCAGCATAAATATGCAAGCTTAAAAGAGGACAAGCAACAAAGCTAAAACGGGATCCCAAGTCTCTGGGGTGAAGTTGAATAAAAAGTCATTTTTATCAGGCTTGCTCGCAAGAAAACACACAAGCAGTGGAATATGGGAGAAGGTATCCCGGAAATATACCTTTACAGGGAGGCATCTGCAGTTTGTTGACTGCATCTCCATCATAAGATAAAAGAGCAGCCAGCTAATGGAGCTCAGTGAGAAAGAGCCTCATGCTCTGTCAGTTTTTCATTATCACTTCACTTGGTCTTGCGTAGAACCATGCAACATTGGTAATTACTGATGCTATGGCAATCTTTCAGGATTCATAATCGGCTCTTTTTCCACTTGAGGGAACTCACAACGCCGCCCTTAACCCACACACCCCTCCAATCCCCCCCTCTCCGTTCCTCCCGGTCCATTTCTCTGTTGACAGAGCCGTGCAAAAACACCAACTAATGACACGACAGGATGCATGTTAACTTGAGAAGCGCTCGTTTCCCGGCAACCATCTCAGGTAAAAAGGCAAGAGCTTTCGTGTTGGCAGATTTCACTCGGTAATGGTGTAATTATCAGTAGGCAGGTATTTCAGGAGGTATTTCTGAATAAAAGAATGCAAACTGCTGAGTTATTACAAAAGTGTCCTAATGATATGTCTCAATGTATTAATCAACCCAATTAAGGTTACACAATTTTCCACAAAAAAATGCTATTTGTCACATAATTCTGCTGCATGTGACAAAAATGGCATGCGAGCCCTGAAGAAATGTTGACAAGCTAATTATCAAGTAGCCCTGTCACAAGCATGTGGGGAGTTTAAAAATAAAGTTCACACCACCCTCATTATGTAAACTATCACAGTCAGCAGCGCTAACCTCACACCCCTATACACTACAGCTGGCGGACTGAAACACAACAAGGCCACACTCAGCCTGAGAGACAAGAAGGTTTGAGAGCTGTGAAAGGCATGCGAGAATTAGCGCTTCTGTATTTTTGTGTATTTCAGCCAAACCAAAACCAAGAAACACGGCAGGAGAAGTCTGACAGCAATTATATTCTTATGGCATCCACTGCTGCCAATAAGATTTCTGAACCTTGTCAATTCACAACAAAATATCAGTTACATTGTTCACCAACACGTAGGCAAAAGCTGTTATTAACAAAGCTTCAGTTTACGGTTCAGCCGAAAGATGTCACCCATAACATCGCCCTCTGTGAAAACAACAGTCTGGTAAGTGCTGAAGAGACACAGGAGAGAAGCCAGCAGCCCCATGTGCACACTATATCACACGCACACACACGTGCACACGGACACACATACGCACGCGACTTATTCTCTTTGCGCAAGCACCACACTGAGGTCTAATCGATGGAGCTCATTCATATTGAACCACAGACGTCAGGGGAAGCCGGGGGAATTACAAGCAGCCTCCGCTGTGAGATTGCAGGCAGAAGGAAGCCTGAGGAAGATGAAGCCCGCTTCATTCCTGAAACCTGCTGTTTAGTGTCCAGAGCCTCTCACACAACATGGTTACTGGGTGTCTTCACTCAATTACAAATGACAGCAAGCAGGTACAACAGACTGTTGAACAGCAATGCAACTTTTACACATCACCTGTAACTGAAATCAGATCATGGCACTACTAAATTAGGTCTAATACACAGTTGTGACTTTAAAAAAAAAGTTAACTCTTATATGATGCATAAATCTGTATTTCCAAAGCTACAAGAATGAAGTAAAAATACAGTCGTCTATTCGTCCCTGTGAATGAGGATTGCCACACACTGTCATCTTGAGGTGTCTTCATTTGTGTGCTGTCAATATTTTTCCACTGGGAAATATGTTCATTTTTGTTTTTGTGTTTTTCTTCAGCGCTTCACAGGAACTCCATGAAACACGACTTTGGTTTTATAATTGTCATTCTACCTTGTTCCAACACAAACACTGTCTAAATTCTGAGGTGTCCCTATCCAATCACACAAATCCGATCCACTGAGCATCACTATAACTATGCTTTTCATTCAAACACTCACACTTACAGTACCTCTTAAATTGTTGTTTCATTTTCCTATTATTTACTTACTCCTGAACCATATGGCAGATTTAAACATGTATCCATTGAGCGAGCTTCCTGCTACACTTTTCAACCACTAAATGCAAAGAACAACTGGAGCCAGCTGTCCCTGCAAGAGATAACCTTTCATTAAATTCCTCTACTGTCAAATATTCATTGAAGTATCCATTAAATTCCTGTATGTAGCCTTGCTCTACTCTTTGGAACAGTGCAAATGAGCAGGCCTGACTAACGCTGACATCAGTGGTCACGAAACACCAAGAAAACAGCCATTTTGACCTCAATTAGCCACAGTGATGATTCTAAATGAACACGAGCAGAAGTAAGCACAGCTTGTTTCAAAACTGAACCAACAACTGGAGGAAAAATAACTCATGGTTCACAAGTTCACAATCCAAACGTGAAAGCCATAAACTGCTGACAGCAAATGCCTCGACAGCAGTCTTCAAATGCCCTTAATGGCCCATGCCGAATCCAGCATCAACAAGCCATTATCTCCCTTTCACACAGAGAGAACTCACCAGTAACTTCTGCTTCAGCCTTTGGTGGTTCAAGGTCTCGGTGTTGAGTCGCTGACCTCTGCTGTTGTCCTCTAGAAGACAAAAAGCGTCCAAACGATGGAGGGGCAAAACTTCATTTCTCAACTGTTGGGCACAAAAAAAAAAAGCTGTGGTTAAATAAATATTTTTGTAACTTTTTTTCACCAACAATGCTGTTTTCCAAAGAATGAAAACCTTTACAAATTGATAAGTAATCAAAATGACAAGGTTTACATTTTGACTATGCCGTTTTTGGCTAACTTACTACATTGCGAATAACTTTTGAGCACCGCTGCTCCGTCCCACTGGTGATAAAAATCTGCTAGCACTCTATCTTTAAGCGTAGGTGAGTGTCCACTCAGAGCCCGCAGGAGGTCTGAGTGGGAAAACAGCTAAGAGCTACGCTCACGCAGTGCAAACAGAAAGTGTTCTTCCTTCATTGATCTTCGCAGGTTCAGCCTGACAATCGGAGGAATAAAGTAACTTCTGCCCACCTGCTGCTCTCTGCACACTTTGAACGCTGCATTCACCTCAACTTACATCAAATGGGAGATAAATATGCAAGATCAAAATCCTGGTTAAAGAACTTGAAATCTTATTTTCTTACATATTTTTATTTAAACTGAATTTAGATGGACTAAAAAAACGCTTGATGGACTGTGCTTGGCAGTTACACTGATTGTAACTTTCCCAAGTCATCCAGGGGTTTCGCACATCTGCAAACTTTGAGATCAGCAAACAGTCGAGCAACCTGTTAACCAACTATATCAATGAAAATAACACTTAAGCACTCATTCAACCAGATACTTACAAACCCACAAAAGTATAAGATGCCAACAAGGTAAAATAACATCCTCTCTCCATGTTGAACCACTTAGCCAGGCGCGCTGATAGCTCCACCTAAACTGCTTGTTATTGCCAAGCTAGTAGAGCTGGCTGGAAATAATAATGCCCCCTATTAAATAATTCATGGCTTCAGTCAGGTGGAACCAGATGCTGCTTTTGTGTCATAGAGGGAGAGCTGTAACTCGACTCAAGCATGGAGGGGCCATCGCTGCGTGGAGGTAAAGGCTTCATGGAACAAGCATGGATGCCACCGAGATGCAAACAAAACAACACGGGCTGTCACTCGTCCGGCTCTTTCCACACGTGACATTTTCCTGCGAGTGCTCGGATAGAGGACAACGGTTCAGTAGGTTGGTCCGCATGAGGGTGAAGCCTAAGGTGGTGCTTGCAGTTCATCACGCCGTGTTGGTGTCGCTTTGTGCCCCACCCTGACATTTGTGGCCATGGCCAGGAGATGACCTTTTTTGTCCGTGCCACGCTTTAGTGCTGAATACTAATGCTTTGGTGCTGTGTGCCCGCCACTCATGGGAACAAGCGCGACTATTTTTAGCCACATGTCCCCAGCTGCACATCATCCAACCCGGGGCCAATGGGCAATTAGTGTTTGTTTCTTATGGCAGAAGGCAGTGCAAGAACCTCCCTAACACAAACAGACATCTGGACACAGGCAGTCTCTGTCCTGCCCTGTACCCCCACCCCAAGGCACAGCTCCTACAACTACGCAGTCCCCACATAGGTGTTCAAAAGCACCTTTCTTTAATCTGCTACCATTAATTCACTGACCTATGTCCCTTCGATCGATTGCAACAGCTTTTAACTGTACTTTTCTTGCTTCTCTCTGAAATCGTAACAAGCTGCCCGTCGCCTCTTAGAACTATAAAGTTGTCAATTTTATGCAAGATAAAAAATGAGAATAACTTTAAATGAATTACTATTGCCAGTATTTTTGGAGAGTAACAGGAGTAAACACTAACTGTTATACAGAGCTGGATCCAAAAATGGCACTTAAATATTCATGAAATGAATTGTAGGCTGAAAAACCAACAATCCTTCACAAGTGCTAATTATCAGAAGTGAGTGTGGGCTTTCTGTTTTTACGTCTGCCTTCAGATATTTCTAATTAGGCAAAATGATTTTCTGATTATTAATCCAGTGTCATGTTATGTGCACAAACTCGAGCTGCACTGTAATCCTCGACTGCCGAGGTCTCATGCAGAATATTATGATATATTTGGCTGTGAAGGTATAATGAGCCAGTTTAGGAGTCTGCATGTCATGACGACCTCTTTAATTCATTTTAGTCAAGGCAAAGCTAATTCAATCCACCTTATTACAGCTTCTTCATGCAATTATCTTGTGCCCCTGTTCATTGATGGGCCAGCAAGGAGGCAGCGGATTGGACAGCGAGCTCACCAACCCCATAGGGACATATAACAGAGAACAATGTGGTATAGCCTACCATACGCTTTACAAAGATAAATGACTGCAAAAAGGAAAGAAAATTGCTGTGATGTCGAACCTTTTGCACAGATTTGTTTACACTTTTCTTGTAATCTGCTGTGAAATATTACTGGATCAGGACATTAGAATCTATTACATACCCACATAAACACAAAGCTTTAACACTGGAGCACATTAGCATCCCATTAGTCATTCTCAACATTCAAAGTGGAGGAAACAGCAAGCGAGCCTTGAACTGATTGGCATTGCTACCCGTATCTGTGCCTGCCAATAATATGTTATCAAAGAATGTGCAATTACCCTCCAACATGGTGGACAATGCACAGAGTAAAGTGTGCCTGTGTAAAGGCCTGTTATTTGGACAGGATATTCAACAACCACTTCAGACACCACACAATCCTTTTGTTGCATGCTGTTTACAACTACAAAACTGAATAAATCTCATAAAAATACTTGCAAATGAAAAACCTAATCTATCTTGTCTGTTTTAAATAAGCCACTTGATCACAATCTGAACACATTTTTCGCTTTTTAAAGATGATCTGAGAGCCAAGGGGACAAAGAAGACAAAGTAAGCAAAACCTGTAAGCAGCACAGCAGAGGCAGAGATGAAGACTGAGATTGAACCTGGAGAGATAAGCTTTTTTATTACAAAGCAAATCCTGACGAATAATCATCACTGCCTGAGGATTTTGGCAAGATCCACATAATCATGCCCAGCCCCCGCCCTTCTGATTGTCTACCTTTCAGAATGGACGCAAACAGCCCTTCACCTCACTGACCTGACCACAAACACAGATGTACTGACAGCAAAGAGACACAAAAGCCTCTAAAATTACATTTCACATCCAAACCAGTTCCACGAAGTGATAATGTACGATGTGTAAATAAAACCGGGACACGATGTTTGAATTTTTTTACATATTCTTTTGTAACCACAACAGCTTTTGAAATTAACAGAACAATTTGTATGAAGTATGACTGTCCCGTCTGTCTGTCTGGAAAGCAGAAACGCTCTTTGAGCCAAACATGTTTCACCAGCTTCACTATCTTCACCAACTTATTCACACATGCTGACTGACATTTGCTCAATCACAGGTCTGTTGGGAATCATTAGTTTGAAGGAACATTATCATAAATCAATATTTTCAGACAAATAATCAGCTCTTCATGAGTGTTTCAAGTAAAATATTATTATCATTATGTAGTTAATGTGGACTAACTATCTAATAATTAATTTTGTAGAAATATTTTTTTTTGCTTCAACTTTACAGTTTTCTCCTGAATCTAATCTCCTAAATTTATTATTTAAATTTTTTTGGTTACATCAGGCTGAGGTCATACCAACAGCTTGTCACATTTCATCCCCACCATCTCATCTTCCTCTATGCAAAGAGGTAGATACATAGCCTACATTGTTTCTTCTGTTTCAAATACATACATGAACAAACTTGCAGAGTGCTGTGGTCTCGTGCATTTACACTCCAGAGGAGTTGTGCGTCCAACTGAGTGGACGGCCCTGATCAACTCCAGGAATGATCAATTATAAATGCAGCCAGATTCCTAAGGTGATTACAGGCGACTCGTCCGTGACCTCCAGTGATGTCAGCACCTCGCTCCCACTACAGCGATCAGTAAAACTACCGACATGATGACAGCTGGCACAACATACCTTCTTACAGTGCGCTTAAGCCGCGGGAGCTATGGAGTAACACAGCAATGTGCTGTACGTACATACATGTTGCTCTCAGCAGGGGAGCACTGGACTCACATTCCTCTCATTTTACATTCCTGTAGAAGCATCAATACATCTGTATACAGCAACATATAGACTTTAATAACGAGCATGTGTTCAGAACCGATATAGTCAAGAAGATTATAAAGCACATGACATCCATCTTAATCTGCCATCATGGGAAAATACCCCCAGGTTATATGAGAAACACATGCTTTGCTTTGTCATGCAAGGGACGGTCGAACAATCAAGTGATGTGGTCACTGACAATGATAATGCACTTTCACTCCGCTGTCACAGAGTCTCCCGGAGCCATCTTTACAGAGCTTTCCCAGTGAAGATGGTGTTATGTAACAGCGGCCGTGGACCCTGCTGTTCATATCACTAATGCCTCACACTGTGGCAGGGTCACGTGCCTTATCCAGGCCACATCCAGGCGCCAGCAGCAGCAGTGTTCCAGCTGTTACTACAGTCTAGCTTCAGTCACTCAGGACCATGCTGAGCCATGCTCGCCTCACACTGCTACATGCTCCACTATCCAGCGCCTTGCTCCCGCTTCTCTTTAGTCAGTTTCTCCAACGTCAGCACAGAGAACGACTGAGATCGCCGCGAGCACATCAGTAGCATCGACCAACACTGGCTTCAGCTATCAGTGGAAATCGATACTTCTGCTAGTCGTACAGAATGATGAAATTAACATTTTAATACGTTTAAATGCTCTGTGCTTGGCATAATTAAAAAGCGGCCATCTGCATTATGTGTGAACATTGCAAAGTATTGTATCTTATATGGTTATCTGTCAGTGGGCCATTACTGTGGGGCCAGGCATAAAAATTTGTTAATCCCACCACAGAGGAGAGTTGATTGTCTCTGTAATGAGAGGAAACAAATATGTGCAAATATCGTTGTCCATATTGGCCAAAAGATTTAGGATTTATTGGCACTGAAAATTATGGCAACGAAATACAACATTCTGCATCACTGTTTTTTCTGTGAAGGATTTGATACCCAAAGTATTACTGAAAAAAAAAGAAATAAAAAAACAAAAAAAAAACACTTTTTGCTTTCCTAATTTTCTACAATAGAGAAAAAAATTGCCAAGAATATTAAATAGAAGCACTCAGAGAGTGCAAACCCTTGCCAAAACGTACACTCTGCTGCTCAAACCTCTTGCTATGGGTTGTGAGGGAAAGACAGAGTGGCCCATAGAAAAACAAGTATGGGGGTGGAAGTGGAAGATGCAAAAAAACAAAA
>JAUESF010000012.1:3588441-3595941 GCA_032274765.1 Malacoctenus tetranemus | reverse complement strand
ACAAACGGCAGAAACACTATTACCATCCAATCACAGATCAGGAAATCAAGTGCAGAAGGGTATTAAAGGGGATTATTTGGGCCATCCTGGCTTTTTTTTTTCACTATAGGGATATATGGGGAACGGCACAGCATGTGCAATGTGGCTGCCCTCTGTGGCTGACAGCGGTGCTGCACTCTGTTGTGGGAAAAAAGAAAAAGAGGAGGAGCAGGGCCCAAAACAGATATGCTCTCCTCAGCCTGGATGCCTAGCAACCACAGCAGCTCTTTACCTCTGTTTCATGCCTTCCCTCCCCCCTTTCCCTCCAGCGGGACCCTGTCCACAATCCCAACTGAGAGCTCATATTGCACAGTCGCTTGTAAAGACTCACGGTAAAGGTAATCCACACTCGATGGATGTTCAATGTCCCTGCTCATGTCTTCAGCCAGCTGTGTAAATACTCAATCAAGAGGTTCCTAACTAACTTTTGAGATCACACTTATCTATTAGCAGTATAAAAATAAATCAGTTCATGGATGCTTCACATTGTTAAATCATTGTGCAAAAATCAAAAAATGATGAAATAATTATTAGTCTTTTACGTGATATTAATGGAATGAAAGTCTGAAACTCTTCTGCAATTGCATCAACGTATCGGACCTTTTTCAACGGCGCACAGTCACTTGACAGTGTGCAATCAAAACCAACTCAGCTCTTTAAAGAAACACAACTCTTTCTACATTAATTGCCAGCCTTTATTCGTCTATTTTCATTTCTGATAACTAGGAAGCATTTTTTTCATATGTAACAATAATGAATCACACTGTAAGGAGGCAAAAAATCAAGTTGAATCAAATCGAATGGTCAGGTAACGAGAGACTTCCTATTTTCCACTCATCCACCCATCTCTTATGTCTGTTTGTTTCAAATCAGATTTAGAATGTCTGTCCTGCCAAACCTGTCTGACTGTGAGCTGAACTGCACTGTTATATGTTCTAATATTAGTTTATTTACAATACAAAAAGCTGATGGACAAATGAACAAATCAGAACTGGTCTGTTTTAAAACAAATAAGGTCGGGCCAGCCTGTCTTTACTTGGGAAAACCAAGTAGTGCATTGCACAGCAAACAGTTGAGGGCACTGCTGCGGGTCTCGTGTTGGTTTATTTCATTCTTCAAATAATGAGTCAGTGGATGCCTGCCTGCCTACCTCCGAATGTTAAAGGGAACCAAACCTGTGCAGACAGCTGTCAAAGGATGTCAGAAGGCAGAACAGGAGCTCCAGGCCTGCCTTAACCCGGCTGACTGAGACGCATTTGTTGGAGGTGTGAACAAATGTTTTGACAGACCCTTTTGTGAAGGGTTCTGCATAATAATGAAAAAACAAAAAAGTACAATAATTGCAGAAGAAAATCCTCCTTATAAATAGCATTTGTTCAGGATGACCAGAGAAATTAGGTCATGTTTATTTTTGTCCACATTTGAAACAGCACCATAGATACTCGTCTCAGTTGTTGAGACCAGTAGAAAAACAGTGACTTCAGTTGTACTGAAGTTGCTTGTACAGCAGGTCTTGTTCTGTGTCCTGCCGTTTGCCTGCAGAGTGACAAACTCACACACTGTCTGCCAACCTACACTGATCACTTCCGCACACAATTTCACCCATCTCCTATCTGTCAGAGGACTTTTAAAACAACTACTCTTAAGCAGGCTGACTCTCATGAAATTTCACACAATTATTCCTCAGCAGATTGTGAATTTCCTTAAGAGGCTAATCGGCAACGAAAGGACAAACCCCTGCGAGCTCTTTTGCAAGTAAGAGAAAGTGGTTCTCATTCTCTTCTCTTATTATCAGTATCTGCAAACGACTGCACCTGCAGCGATTATTTAATCAACCAAGCAGTTCAATTTGAGGAATAGTCCTATATCCCGCCGAGAAGATGGTGTGCAAAATGTACATGTTGTGGCATAATTCTTGTGTGATCAGAAAATGGGACTGTGCAACCCACACATTGGTGGAGTCATTTTCCTCCAAATATCCTCAAAACTCAGGAGGGGATCACAAACTATCCCAGCAACTGAAACAAGTAGATTTTTTCAAGTGTTATCAGCCACAACCACAGTCACCAAAGTAGCTGTTTCCTTTCCAAAATGTGCAAATCTAAAAAATACAATCTACTAATTTATCAACGTTTAGGGAAACTGGTAATTTTGTATCATCTCATCTCTGCAGAGTTTAAATGCTCAAAAGGTGTCTTCAAGTTATCTGAGCTTCAAAATGACTCTTGATTGTATGATGAGGCTCAAAAACAAGATCAATATTTGTTCTCAAAGTGAGGCTTGTAAAATCTTCAAAAAGCCCTAATTTCATCAGTCTTCAGCCTCTAAGTCATATAATTCAAATAAAGTCAGACACTTTTTAAGTTTACAATAATAATAGTTAAACATCTTTGTCCACCGATGCATAAAATATATTTTGAGGGCACCTTCATATAAACTTGCAGCATGCTGCAAATGTTGTGAAGTGTGTATTTTAGGCTTTATTTACTGAAATGCATATTACATAATGGCGTGTTGGGTAATCTCTTTATAAACGACCAAATGCCACTTACAGTAAATGCTGTGGTGCAACATATTTCTGTCTTGTCGCTAAAATATCTACACAGAAGAGGAAAACGCACTGTGGCTGCATATGGTTGGATTTGTTAATTATGAGCCTCGGTGACAGTGAAGCGCCATGGCTGAGGTGTGCTGGGTGAGGTCAGATTAAGGCTGCAGGCGTGAGCCGGAGCCGAGCCTGCCAGTGACACACACAGATACAGATGACAAATGGAAACAGATAGATCAAGCTCACCTTATCCGTGCCTCTTGTCCGGTTGTTCCTCTTTGCGGCTGCTAACCTCTGTCTCTGGCTCCACGCTACTTCCCTCTGTGACTGTCGCAGGAGTTTCTCCACTTTGCAAGTCTTCTGACAACCCATTGTCCCCTGGCATGTTAAATAAAAACAACAAAAAAAAAGATATCAAGTTAAGTCATGCACCAGTCACATTACATCGCAATGATAGATGTCTGCTTTGCTACAAGCAATAACCTACCATGACAGAACAGTTTGCATGCTTCCCCAAATGCCTGTCATGGTCAGCGGTGCCGGGTGATGTCATAACTCCAGCATGTTCAGATTATGAATATCTGTATTCAGCAGAGTTACATAATAATGGATGTTGGATTACTGTCAGTGCACACAGACAGGAAAGAAAAAAAGACCAGCTGCCACAGGAAAAATATACAAAAATCTCTGCATAACTACATTTTAGTGATTAAAACACTGGTTCATTAAATTTTGTGTTAGCAGGTTGAGTTTAGATGTTCTGGAAGATGCATTTTATTTATTTAATCGCGTAAAAATGTTTTGCAGCATAGACAGATAATGTGGCAGGCTTTTTTTTATTATCCCAAATTTTCCTCCTTATGCTTGCTCCTGTCTTAAACTTGTTTGTCGTCCTGAAAACAAAGCAAATCTTACCTGTTAAGTCTTTTTAGCAGTGGAGCAGCAGCCTTGTGAACTTTTCATGAATACCCCATTGGTGAGTTTACTTTTCTCAACAACCTGAAAGACATATCCTCTATTTTGTTACAACATTCACTAACAATACTTTTAAGCTCCATGGGCAAGGCCATTAATGTAGCTAATTTTCAGTTTATTTAGTTCGAGATTAAAAAAGACTGTAAATTAAAAAAAAAAAAAAAACTAACCTTTTTGAATTCAATGGTTTGGTAAACTGTTAAGTATTTAGGTTTTGGTGTGTCTGTACCAAATGAAACCCTTGCAAAGTACTCCACAACAGGCAGAAGTCATATTTTTCTAATGGTCCATGGCGTCGAAGCAACAGTTCAACATGGTGGCGTTTTAAAGTCGGATGGTCTGAATAAACGGCAGACGTTGTTAGTAAGGAGTCGCTACATTAGCCAAAAAGTTAGCTAGATGGCTAGTTTTAATGTTAGCTATAGTCCTCTAAGCTAACCTCAGTGACAGCATAAAAACGTTAGCTCGAATGAAAGATAAAAGTAAGACCAAAGCGAGATTTGAGCTATCAGGCTCAAACAATATTTCATTTTAGTATTTTGTTCAAGCAAACTTTGTTCCAACAGGAGACATAAAGCTGTAGGAACACCTGCACTCACGTGTTGGTGTTAAATCTGAGGAGAAGGGCAAAAAAAACCAAACCTAAATGGGCTGCCAATATTTTGAGTAGGAAAAGAAAGAGCTACTTTGGGGGGAAAGAATTCATGAAAGGAGAACATTTATAATTTCTCAGGTCTGAACAACACCAAGAGAGACAAAAAAAAAAAAAAAAACAGTTACTGACTTCTTTGAGTACCAGTGAATTAAATCTACACAATGACAAGCCTGCAGGGGTGCATGCAGGACTATTACACTTCTTCCAAAGGTGCCTTCAGTTGTGTTCCCATTTCAACTTACCACCTCAGAAATAAGATCAGTTGTTGGCTTCGATTAAACCCCCCTGCTGGTTTAGTAGTGTCAGAGTCATGGGTCTTAATCCATCTTCACCCTGCTGCTGAGTTAAAACGCATGATTTACTGATGAGGAAGTCTCTGCACACCTGGGAAAGAAGTGCTAAAGTTTAATGAGCCCTTTCTTGGCTCATGGTCTTTATTGATTTTGAGGAGGTTTTTTAGGTTGTCCCAAAATGGTGCTTCAAGGGACATAAATACTACTGTTTGGTTTTCAATGTGAAGCTCAGCTACAAATAAGTATGTCCTGCATTTTGTTAATGTTTTGTTTTGATGTAACTAAAGTGCAAAGTATAATTGTACTAATCACACAATTCAAAATGCATGTTTATCTTTTTAACTCTTACAATAATAGTTCAGCACGCTGTCCTCCAAATATTTATTTTTTGCCACAGAAACTTCCTACAAATAAACAGCTGGATTCAAGTTTATTCATAGTTCATCATGTCCCTGGATGTGAAGTCTCGCTCAGTGACACGAAAACGCGCTCCTGTTTCGGATTTTAAGGACATTCACTGGCATTCAACCTAAGTGCACTTCTGAAGTTCCCTTTGATCTAATTCAGAAGCAGAAAAGAAGTTACCCTCCAGGGATCCACTTCCACTTTCTTCACTAATCTTGTTTGGTTGATTACACGGAAGTCAAGCGCTTTGTGCAAAGTGCTCATTAGGTCTGAAGTAAACAGCATTCTCTGCTTCTGTTTTCCTCCAATCTAAACCTCCAAATGTTAGAAGTGCAGAGAAATTACCCTAATTTCTGTCTTCCCAATTTAAAGTCTGTAATTTGAATTATCTGTCAGCATGCATGGACAGCGAACCAAAGCACAGACCGATGTGGAAACTAAGGCCATCTTTAATAGATGCAGACCATCAGAAAATAGCCATCATTAGGACTTGCTCATAAAAACGAAGAGGCTCGACAGAAGTCCGGACACAAATGAACACAGGGACTAAATGGGTGAGGTGCTGGGAGACATGAAAACATATGGACCAGAGTAGACAGTGTAAAAACATCAATCCAGGACCAAAGCTGTGAAGCCGAGGCACTAACCTCTTGAAACAGGGCCAGAAATTACAACAAAAATAACAAATTGTTGAAGACAAGGCAGAAATCACAAGTATTTTTTGCCATACCACAATTTTAACAAGTAAATATGACGACACGTACAAAAGTTAAAATGTCTTTTGCTTTGTTTTTTGTTCATTTTGAATAAACAGATTTTAATATTCTTTGAAAAAAACTTGTACACAAGAGAAAAAGATAAGTATGAAAATTAGATGTGTGCTCCTGAAATAATCATCCAAGAGTCTTACTTGACTTTTTTCACAATTAATATTTCTGTCATCACACACAATGAATGTAATAAATAAAATTTCTTACAGGAATAAAATAAGTTAAGGTATATTAACAATTGTTAGGAAGGCACTTTTAGGAAGTTGCTAAATTAGTTAATTCTTGGGGCTGAATAGTTTCACATTCGGTAAAACAAACCTCGCATAAGGCGTGTACACACGTATATGTAAAGGCACAATTTACAACTATGTACACAAAAACTTAGAGTTGCAACATTTTGACCTCTGTAGTAAAAGTCAAAGGACTTGAAGTAAAGAAAAAGCACTTTGTTGCCATGTCTTCTGAAAAACTGGCATCCTCTTGCGTCTGCACTGAATGTAATCGTACAACAAGCAGTGGAAAATGTCCATGCAGTGTAACCCACCACAGACCAACAGTACTGCAGAAAGCAGCCTACTTACTTTCCAAAGTGTTCAACTATCCAATTCTTATCATTCGGGGGAATAAAGTTGAGTCTGTAAATGAAAAGAAAAGTAACAGCAATAGAGAACATGCACCTGTGTGTGTAAACATGTTGTGCTGTCTGGCCTCTGCAGACTGCCAGCATAACTGTCTATGTGCTATCAGGTCCAGTGTCACTGCCGCAAAATGCGACACACACCTATTTCAGAGAGCATCTGTGAAACGCTGCTGAACACAGACTAACAGTCCCGTTGTGAATCTGCCCGACGCTTCATCACTGCAGGAGCAGCGGCTGGTGGTGAACCATGAAATCCATTACTCAAATATTCCAACTAATATGATGAGTAAAAGCAGTAAACCTCCACACATGGCGACGAAGAGAAGTTTCTGTAAAAAAAGGGTAAAAGAAACGAGTCAAGCTCAAAGAAAAATAATCAGGAATTTTCAAATTGATTTAACAGCTTCGAAAAAAGAAGAAGGGATTAGGTGAGAATGGATGGATGCGAGGTTGGTTTGAGGAACGGTTGACGTGAGTGTGGATGTTTTTGTTGTTTTGTTTTTTTACCTCACGCAAGAATAACAGCAGTTGTCATACGGGAGGTTTGGTTAGTCCGACAGACAGGCCAACAATCAGAGCGATGACAGCAAGCAGGATCAGCAGTGCTAAGGCAATGAGGATGTATTTCTGCCGAGTGAAGAAGAAGCTCATGTTTGGATGTACACTGAAAGCACACTGCTAAAACAATGTTGCTAGCAGTTGATAGCTTGTGTTATTTGTTAACTTTTTTTAGTTTGTAAGGTATGTGAGTGTTGAGCATCTTTAGATGTCACACATACCCTTCGGGATTTCTTCTGGTACCTCACAGCTTTTTTGGTCTCTTCCTTTGCACTACTAATGTATTCAGCTGCATTAGAGACATTCTGCTCAATGTTGTTGACCATCTCGCCCTGTAAATGATTGCATTCAAATCATTCCCTTTATTACACAAGAAATAACAATTTGTCTTCTTATCTACAGGTTTACTCCTGCAAGAAACGAGAAATAAGCAGAAACTACGACAGACCGGTAAGAAAACATTTTTGTGTGAAAATTGCTTCAAATCCTAATTTTAATGGTTTCCAGTGAGATTGAGCTGCCACCTGAGTTTCAACCAGCATCGCCATGTCCATGAACATTGCATGGAGCTCTCTGATGCTTGTCTCCAGACGAATGATGTCCTGGTGTCGAGACTC
>JAUESF010000012.1:3544377-3566999 GCA_032274765.1 Malacoctenus tetranemus | reverse complement strand
TCTTTTTATAGCTCCCAGCACACGCCCAGCTCCAACCTTGTGGGTGAAGACTCCAGCCCCCCCTCCTCTCTCTCTCTCTGTCTGTCTCTCTCTCTTGCTGTCTTTCTCTCTCACTCTGCCTGTGTGTGTGTGTGTGTGTGTGTGTGTGTGTGTGTGTGTGTCTCTCGCCCTCCCTCTCTCTCCCCAGGCTACCCACGCCCATCTATACTGCAACACATACAAACACAAGCTGTGTGAGCCAAGATACTGATCAATCACAGATGGGGGTCTGGCTATTTGCTGTTCCACTGTCGCCAGAAAACTTCCTTTCAGCTCCTCCCATTTAGCGCCCACTTTCTATCACCACTCCAACCAGAAAAACCCCGTGGGCGCCCACAGATCAGACAGCTTTCTGTTGTGTGTCTGACGGGGGGGAAAAAAGACGTTTTAGCACTTCATTCAAAACGAAAATAAAACTGTCAGAGCATGTACTCATGTAAAGGCCATTAGCCACTTTATCGATTATATATCTTTGTAAAACTTTACTATATATCTGCATGAGTATTTACATTAGTGTGTAACTTGTAGCATATTCAATCTTGTTCTGAAGTTCCTGTTTTAGGGGTTTTCTGTGGATACCTACATGAGTGACTATTTGGGAAACTGTCAGGAATGAACAGAGTGTGTCAAGATTCAAAGTTATTGCAGCGTCATTTCAACATAATTCTGTCACACAATACAATATCAACAAGTGTGGAATAGATAGAAACACAAAGGACATTTTCCTCCTGAGAAAACCTTACAGATTCTGCACAATAAGCTTGAAGGTGTAGTAAGAGAAAACAAACATACTGATAAAGTCAGCTGAGCCCAGGTTTCACCTCGCTCCTCCATGTAGATGCCCTTAAAGGTCCACAGAAGCTCTAAAATTAAACTTTGGGATAGCCAGAATGTTTTCTTCAGCCTGCTGTAGGCAGTGATGTTAGTAATGAAATGTCAGGAGAAGTTATACTCCCATAAAACCTTTATAGTACAACTGAAGTTGTTGTGACAGTGGATTGTGTGCGCAGGAAGCTCGGCCGGCTTTATGAGCTGCTGTCACACTAACTATAGCGGAACAGCACATAAGCCTGCTTTATGGCTTGTTTTTCCTGTGACCTTAATTATTTTAATGCTCACGTTACGTTCAATAAACCCTTTTTATGTCTGCTTCAATGCACAGATAAGTTTTCTTTAAAGAGTTCTAAACGTTTTCCTACCTGGAAATACCGATAAATGACCAAAACAAACCGCAGCTGTACGATTACTTTGTGCAGGAACTGAGGCTGTTTCATGCATCAGTATTAATGTATGATATCTGGCAATATGGTTTTTTTGCAGAAGAAACTACAAACAAAGTCACATTTGTACCTTTGAAGCCTTCACTGTCAACTCAGGTACTTTGCTTTCTGCTGTGAGATGTAAAGTATAAAGCCTCAGGTAAACTGATTTTCATGAGGTCACTAGACTCTGTAGAGTTAAAATACAATTTACCCTCATTTAATCCCATGTTCTTCCCTCAGCCGAACTTCCCTGCAGAGGTTTTAAATGCAGCCTTCATCTCTTAAACGCAAACATATGATTCCCAGATGAAACCGACCAGAAAACAGAGGAACATTACAGTCAGCCTGTATCACGGCCTGTGGGGATCAAACCATAAAGACCTTTGTCTCTTGTCGCGTGAGGCCAGACAGAAAAGAGAGAAATGCCCGGCGCTCCCTTTATCAAAAGCAGCTTGGTAACATCGGGGGTTATTGTCCCCGTTTCTCCTCACACCCGACTCGAATATCATCACGTCTCGTTGTTTTTGGTGTCTACCTCACAGACTGAGCCGAGACCACAGCTGCATGTCTTTTTACATCTCCCCTGACACCATGATCTCACTCAAGGCCAGTTGTGTTTGCTGCATGGATTCGGATTGTTACCCCGCGTGCTGTACGCGGACCAACTTCAGTCGGACCTCTGATTAAAAAGCCCTGGTACAACAATAAGATCTGTTCTCCATCAGTCACAGGTTGTGTGTTACTATAGTTTGTACTGACCTCCAGGCAGCTCAATGAGGTTTTTTTTTGTTTCCAACTCGCAGTTTGAACTGTTTTTTTTTCTTTCTTTCATCGTGCTCTGGGCTGAGTAATGTTACACCATACCGCTGTGTGCCTTTCCCAGACATACAGCAATAAAGAGCTTCCTCTCCTTTCTAAATTTAACAGTCAGTGTTGCTTTTATGGTGCGCGTATGGCGTCTCTGTTGTTATGCAGAACAATTTAGCCATTGCCAAAACCTCACTATGTATTGCTCAGTTTTCTTCTTGCTTAGGACTCAGTCAAAACGTTAAACCTCTTATTTGATATTAAAATTACACACTGCTTCTGAACTACTTGTAGGGTTTGAGGGAAAAGAAGACGATTGCACCATCTCACTAATCCACTCACACTGTTGTGTAATATTTCACCCCTTTTTAAATTTATCCCAACCAGAGCCCTCTTTAAGCTGCCCTCACTCCTTAAATGTGACGCTGTGGTTGCATTTTATGTTGGCCTGCGTGTGGTTTTTGGTATATCGGGCTGTTGTTGTTTCACCGCTGGTTGGTGGGTGGATGCAGATTCAATATCAAGCTGTGGAAAAATGTAGTGTGCAGGCCTAATGTGAGATGATTTTCTTCACAAAAAGGTAAAATAGGTCAAATATGTAAAGTCTGCAAAGAAAAGACTGAGCCTGGATTCCAACTGGGGCCTTCTTACTGTGAGACTGAGTGCTAACGACAACACGACTGTGAGGCCTTTTCTCAGAAATCTGTTCAATATTTATGTCGGTTCATATCTGAACATCTCAAAATGTTTGTCTACTTTTTCCCAACAGCTGATAGCAAAGCTAAAATTTCCCTACATCAAAGTTTCACGCCAGGGAAATGCAAATGAAACATGTGCAAATGTATGTGAATGTGTGTGGATGTTCAAAATCTTAGAGTTGTGACATAACCAGCGCTTGTGTGTCTGTTTTGAATTGGCTGTTCAAACAAAGATAATGGCCGGAGAGAAGCTCTCTCCATCCTGTCTTTATTTGCACTTCGCCTGAGAACCAGCTGTTGAAAGCTAAGATTTAAATTGGCCTGGAGTACCCCAACGTCCTGGGATTTGCAGAGATGTGTGCTGTCAGTGTTCAGTGAAGTTAGTTTGACCACAGCGAGGCTCTGGCTTCCAGCTCTGCAACTCATGTAAGGTCTAAAAGCCACCGCAGAGGACACAGAGGCTTGCAGTTATACAAATTATTGGGTTGTGTGCATGTCATCTCAGACTTACATGTTTTCAGGATGTATGAGATTGTTTATTTTTGTCTAGCACCATTTTTTCACCAAAAGATTCAACAGTCTTCAAAAGAAAAGGGGACTAGACTTGGTTTGGTTCAGAGGGATAAATGCTCTGCAACCTTTTTTCTTGGATTGCCCCCCAAAGTGCTTTTAGGAAAGGCTTTAGACACCCTTAATGATCTATGATTCACTTTAACATCTCTGTGAAGCCAAACACTGGCAGAATCACACGTCTTCACCAAAAAGTTGCGCAGCAGGAAAATGAATGAGTGTTTTATTTCATTATATAAGCAACAAGATTGGCACAACAGTGTCTCGTTGACCATTGAAAGAAAAATCTTGCTGGCTGCTTGTAACCACAACACAGTTACCATTTTCCAAGATACTGCATATAACATACACATACATATGGTATACATATATCTTAGTTATTCCTAGAAACACATTGATAACAGCTGGAGAGAAATAAAGATTAAACTGACTATAAAGCAAACATTTTCATACCTAATGAGTTGGACTGCAGCCCAACAAATCAACACCATTCCCTGTTTATCTCACCTCCATACATTACATGGAAAGCAGCCTGCTTAAACTAAATAAACTGCATAACAGGGAGACAGACCAAGCCAATCAAGACCTCACACAAGGGAAGTGTCCCCCATTACACCCTTTCAATTAAAGCTGTGATTGAATTACATCTTAAACTTGCATTTTCTCAGCAATAAGTTATGCGTGCAGCTCTGGCTTTTCTTACTGTGACCTTAATGAGACGGCACAGTGGAGCCGTGGATAGGAAACGAGAGGAGGAACGACATGCAACATGAGGATTCAGCTGAAATCCAATTGTGGGCATCGGGGTTCTGTGGTAGGTTATTCAGTCTCTTCCTGTTTACTTGCAGCCATGTGGAAGCTATTTCCCAGCTAAGTATTTATTAAGCAGAAACACAAAATATGACAAATAAGCTGAAGAAAGAAAATTTAATTTGTTATTGAGAAACTCAAAAGAACGTATATTCTCGGCCATTCATTAAATGGAAAAACATTATATCCCTAGATTTCAGAGGATTTTGAGTATTTGAAGATGTTTTTATTTTGTGGGTGAGGAGACTGAAAAGCCTTAATAGACTGTTGGACACAACATGTTTTCTTTTCTGAATCAGTTGCTGAGTAAACGTTAGCAGTCCTCTGTTACTGGAGTACAACTGAGAAAACAAGGTTTGAAAACAGCATTATTCATGTTTAGGCAGAAAGCCTTGGTGCCTGTTGTCCCACCCAGGTAAACAATGATCAACCACTACTGAGTCCAAACAAGCTGCCTAATGTTTCACAGCTTTTCTTCCGGATTGTGCAAAAATACTGGGATGAGTCTGAGCACAATTAGATTCACTGCACCTGAAAGTGTTTAAAATTGAGCCTGTTTTGAGTTTTTTTGTTAGTAGTTTTTCTTTGCAGTGTAACACTTCGATGTGTTTGAAAACTCCAGTAGTGCTTTGTCCATTGTTTTAAAACAGAGCTATTCTGTAACACTTAAAACACCCTAATTTGGAGGCTGTACTCCACAAATTTATCACGTGTCTTTGAGGTGAATCTTTGCTTTAATAGTGTTAAACTCCTCAGTGAAATCCAGAGACCATGAGTGACAGCGATAACAAGCATTGTAAAGAGCTGTGGGAGATGGTTGCATCAACATTCGAGCAAGTAGAAACAGCTTGTCTGTCTCTCATTTATCAGCCTCTCGCTCAGGCTCTTCTCCCTTATCAGCATGTCACTCTATCACTCTCCTGCCACCGGCCTCCCCTCTTTCTTCTTCCCCTCCGTTCGGCTCCCCTTAAGAGGCTCAAAGTGATTTCCAGGGCGGTGTTCGCTGGCCTTCTGTTGTTAATAAAGAGCTGGAGCGCCAGCTGCAGTCTTGGCTGGTAGATGCGGAGGCCTTGAGCCACTGGGGGAACAACAGCATGCGCTCAAAGCTTGGCCAGATCCCAGAGCGCATTCAGACACTCGCCAGTGACTTTCAGGTTTCTGTACCTCTGAAATGGAAAGATGCAAAACTGGATATGCCACAAAGAGACAGTTGCTAGTGGAGAAGAGTAGCCAAAAAAGCACTCCCCTATATATGTGATGGTCTGTTAGTTTATGTACATTTCAGCTCGTGTCTGGTAAATATCAAGGTTTGATGATGCTTGGCTTGTGTCCCACGAGGCAGAGTTTACATTTTACACTTAATATGAATGACGCGGCTTCCTTCAGTTCTCTGCGACGACAAAGGGTCAGCAGGAGTAAATATGTTGCTGCAGTGCAAGGCTTTTGGTGTACCAGTCGCAGTTTGTCTCACTGCCATCTGCTTTTATTTACACCCAACAAGACATGCGATTTATTAAAGCCCACAAGAGACCACTAAATTCACCCACGGTTTGCTCGCAGTTCTCCAAAGCTGGCCAAAAGGCTGGTGATGACGGCGTATATTTACAACAGTCTTATTGCTCTTGGACCATTGTCCCGAGTGCTCAAATGGGTCACATGAATAGCCGTCGATTGCATCAATTCCAAGGGTCACGATTCGCGATGACAAAAGAGCTGCATGTGTGAAACGGACAGAATGAGAGCAGCAGTTTGATTACACAGTGAAGTCAAGGTATTGCGCTTTGCTTTGTAATATGAATCACCGAGCGCTGGCCAGGAAACAGACAGCCTCACTGTCAGTTTCGGTCCCACTCTCACTTTTTCCAGAAGGAAACAGTGCAGACATACTCTGTCCAATCATACGCTTACTCAGTCTGGGAGCCGCGGCTCAAGCAATGAGGAGAGGTGTGCGATCTCTCCAACCACCGCAGGAAGAGTTGTTTTCTTCTGGTGACATATTAAGGAGGGTGGTGGTCTGACCTGAAAACAGGGCCGAGCCCCAATTACTGCATTCTTGCTCTGTGGCCATTAGCTCATCGTCTCTGGAGTGTCCAGATCTCATATTAGGAATGAAGATAGAGGAACTAGTTTGTAATCAAACTAGAAGCCAGAGGAGCTTCATTGTCCGGGTATTATTTTTCACCTTGAGTTTCAAGCTTCCCCTCGAGTATGAGCCAAGATCTTTTGAGCTGAAAACCTTCTTGTTCTGGCTTTTAATCAGCACTGAAGCATTTTAATTTTGGTATCTCGACTAAAGAGGAAATTTACTCCCTGTGTGTGTGTATCTGTTTATCTTATCATCTATAAATAAACCCTCATGTGAAGTGGGTTGTAACGGTAATGCAGTTTCCAAAACAAATGAATCAGATACACTGATCACCTTTAACATCATGTCAAACTGCGATGCATGTCTATTATTAGAAGCAGTAACTTCCTCACTGGTTTGAGCTCCTGATCTGTTGGAACCACGTCAGCCTCCCTTCACCACACACATCAATCGAGCTTTATCTATGCAATGACCCCATCAGGTCACCGTTTTTCCTCCCTTTCCTTACTTTGCATTGAAACTGACCACTGCTGAACAGGAACGAAACATAAGAGCTGCAGCTCTGTCGACGCACTGCCAGTGTATCCAACGAAAGTCTTCAGGCTTGCCCGTTTCTCCACTTCAAACATAGACGATGAGTTGCTTTGTGGGACCTCTCATACCTCACCCACTCACAGGTGTCACAATTAAAAGTTCATCAGTTTTATTCACGTCACCTGTGTTATGGCTCATTGCGATAGGAAGTTATACTTCTGTTTTGCATGAGGATAAAAACATTGTAAAACGAATGCGAACTGAGGGAACGAGGGGAGGCTGTCTCACCCATGTTTTCTCTTGGAGTCATTCTTCCAACTTGTTCTTGGTTTTTCTGTTTCAGAATAAAGACCAGCAGGATCAAGTCCTAAATCAGAGTAACAAAGTCTTCCTCTACTGTGCCTTCTTGGACTACAGGTGGGTCTGCCTATGATTTAGATCCACAATATCGCAGTTTTTCATCTGAACGTGGAGCCAAAGAGGTTTTATCTTGATTGTTGTCTTTTTGCATATTCTTCATGCGAGACTTGAAACCGCAGGAAATGACAGACGATTTGGAAAAGGTGTATTTATTTCTCTATTTTGGCTCCTCAAAAGAAAAAGCTCCAATGTTACATGTTTCTCTGAGTGTTGTAAAACACTCTCCTCAACAAAAAAAAAATGTGGCGATATGACTGAATGGAGCCAAAACACTCTTTTTAACAAGCATCAATCATGTTGAGAGGGAGTGTGTTTCAGTTCCTCCTCTTAACTCCCCATCTGCTCCGAAGAAAAATGTGAATTATTCGTTTGCCCTGTCAGAATGCCCTTCCAAAGGAAAACAAGGGGCGCCTCCTGCTATAGATTAAGTTGAGTGATGGTTTCTGTGAGAGGTCCTGCTATAAACTCCAACCTTGTTTATATTTTCACTGCATATATCTCTTGTGTGCACAACATCTGAACTTTATATTTCTTCAGGTCTAATGAGGGCGTGTGGTCCAACGAAGGTTGCGTACGCTCGGAAGGAAACATGACGTATTCGGTGTGTCTGTGCAACCACCTCACCAACTTTGCCATCCTGATGCAGGTGGTGCCTCTGGAGGTATGATGGGTTCTCTGCTCTTCAGTTTTCTGCATTTGATTGATCCAAATTGATTCAAAAAGGCTGTTATTTGATCTTTCATTCAAAGTTGTCAAACTCCAAGTGACAAGTCAGAAGTTGTATGAACAGCTGGGACATCCTAATAAGGTTTAAATGGGTTTCGTTGGCCTTCATCACAAAAACACAGTTTGATGTTTGATAGTGGAAAATCTGAATTTGGCTCCTCCACTTCAGTCCTTGTTGCAAACTCACAAACTGATCCCTGCTGATACTCAGTTTCAGATGCTTTGTCACGCCTGTGCAGTTGATTGATAAAGGTTAATGCTCATAAACAGAAAAGAATAGTTGTTTGTGTTTTCTTTTGGATGAGTCATAAAATGAACAAAGAAGAAGAATTTCATCATGAGACCCTTAATTTTGTGATTGTCACCGCAGCATGTGAATGTCATTGGTAAATATTTATTGTAGGCTGAAGTTGTTTGTCTCACTTGGCAGGCAGCTTGACATCTAACAAGAAGAGACTGCCAGTTTTTTATGGCTTTTTCAGACAGCATTTATTGTTCTGTCGGTTTGGATTTCTGGGTAGTTTTGCAGATCTTTTATCTGCAACAGCGGCACTCACATACACTCCGAGCTTCCCTCTCAGAGGGACTCTGGAGGCTCAGCTGATAGCACCAGGAGTCATGATATGTAACCAGAGCTCTATTGTTGAGATCGGCTACAACCTTCTAATCCAGGGGTGGGCGCTTCTGGTCCCAAAGGAATCCTGCATGGTTTCAATGCGTCACGGCATGCGAGGCTTGTGATGGAGCTGTCCGCAGAGCTTTGTAATGATACATCCATCATCTTCAGACATTGAAAACATGCAGGACTGCGGCCCCTCGGAGACAGGGGTTGCCCACCTCCCATCTAATCACTCAGCTGCAAATACCAGGTCAAGAAAACGTTGCATTTTTGTTTGAGTTTTTTTAACCTTTGATTTACCAGGAGGGAACATTTAGATTCAAGTTCCGCTGCAACAAATACAAGACAATTGCTAAGACACAAATGAAAGTTCACTACAGACAAAAACAGAAGAACAGGAACATGTGAGGGAGTTGGCTTCAAGTACCCTCAGTCTGGATGTAAAAAACTAATGAACTCAGTTAGTTTCCTGTCCTTCTGTAACATATTAAAAGCAAAAGGTGCATAAGAAACAAAAGATTTTCACCCCTTCATTTGTTTGGTTGATTTGTAATTGAAGGTGTTTCATATTCAAGTCAAGTCATCAGTTCTTAACTCAGATCTCATCTCAATCTGCTGACCGTCAAATTGTGACATTTGCTACAACAGCACCGTTTGTGTCGTTACAAAGCTAAATGACTGTTTTGAAAAAAAATGCCTGTGAGGTATTTCCAGTGTAAGCACTTTCAACCAGTTCATTTTTTCCCAGCCATTCAGCCACGTTCGATTTTTCTGCATCTTTGTCACAAAATAAGTAGCCCTGTAGAAACATAATTGGACAGGAAGCAGTGGTTTTCCACACAACTACTCACTAACCAGAGTCCCAGCTGGAGCCTCTGGACAGTTTACCATCCCTCTCTGTTGGTTAATTGTAAGCAGACCTGCGTGGTTACAAAGCCAGTTCAGAAGACAATCATGAATGAGTGCGGTTCTTTTGGGTTGCTCCACAGGTCAGAGGTCCTTCTTCTCTGGACCACATTTTCACAACCGTCCAGTAAAAACCGTGATCCATAAACATCTGGAACAACATTCATCTTCTCTTCTCTTTGAACACTGTCCTTGCACTGTGTTTTGCATTCACATGATCTGTGTGTGGAGCCTCTAAAAATGCAAAATCTGTGTGCATTGTCACCACATTGTCTTTCCCATCAAGAATCTGTGCCATGGGAGTGTGGTTTTCATCTGCGATGGCTTCTTTAAATAGCCAAGTGGACCTCTTATTGCAGCTATGTGGGGCAGAGCTGTATTTCAGGCAGAGTGTATTTGATGCTATACTTTCCCCACAGCAAGTCTCTAATTAGTGGGCTGCCTCATCCCTCAGCTGCAAGGGAACATCCCACGTATCCCCTTTCTGTGAGGCTCAGACTCCTCTGCTCTCGTAATGACAAGGCACATGTGTAGACAGTTAAAGGAGAATCAAACCCAAACCCTCAAAGTAGCTGAAACTCCAAAACAACTTCTTTGCTAAAGGCTGTACACTAAGGATGTGTGCATACAGAAAACATAATAATTTCTGTTTCTTTTTAGATTCTTGGATAATGTACTCTTTGTTTATGCCAAAACTGTAAGAGTGTTTTTTTTAACTCTACTTTTGTTGTGAGTCCAAACAAACAACACAGAAACCAGAGGATTTGAAACATGTGAACAAGCTGAGAAAAATCAGTATGTGAGAACAGTTCCCTCACAGTGATTGGAAAAATTACGCAGTTTTTTTAAAATAATATCTTGCAGGACAAAAAGTTTTTGCATGTTGTTTCTGTAGCTGATGATGTGTCTCCTCACACAGCTCACCACTGGCCACAGGGTGGCACTCTCAACCATCGGTTATGTTGGCTGCTCTATTTCCATCTTCTGCCTCACCATCACTCTGGTCACCTTTGCAGTTTTGTCGTAAGTATCTGTGTTATTTCCACAAATCCAACAATTTACTATAAGCAATAATATAATATACATCTGTGCTCAAAACCTGCAGGCCTCAAGCTTTATGCAGGGTTTTCACTTTAACAAAGTACCATGGATAGGTGATGTAATTTCATCCGTTCTGCTTTGCAGATCTGTGAGCACCATCCGGAACCAGCGATACCACATCCACGCGAACCTGTCCTTCGCCATCCTGGTGGCTGAGATCTTACTGCTGATTAGTGCTCGCTTTGACCCAGGCACGGTAAGCTCACAGCGCAGCACTTCAAGCAAAGAGGAGAGTGGGAAATAGTGAATACATGCATGACAGCAGGATTGATGATGTTCAGGCACTTACTGATACAGGTAAAAACTGTGATGATTGAATTTAGAGATAAAAGAAATAAAAACAGTGTCAGCAGTGTTTATTGTGAAGTTCCTCTGGTATCTCTGATCACCAGCTTCCTTGTAAAATCATGGCCGTCCTGCTCCACTTCTTCTTTCTGAGCGCCTTCGCCTGGATGCTGGTGGAGGGCCTCCATCTCTACAGCATGGTGGTCAAGGTGTTTGGCTCTGAGGGCAGCAAACACTTCTACTACTACGGCATTGGCTGGGGTACGTCTGCTGAGTAGCCTCTATCTGTAGCACACAGCTAAAAAGTCTGGTTAGTCAAAGGAGCCTCTCTCCAGTGTGTAATATTTTCCTGCTTTTTTGGCCTTATGTCATCTATTTTCTGTCATTCGATCCAATGTCCTGCACTTAACTCCTGCTTTGCCAGTATCGATCGATGACTTTTGGATTCCTTCAGTTCAACTCAGCAGTTAAACTTGGTTTATTGTTGAAGGAAAGCAGTGACGATGTTATATAAAGCTGCTGTGAGTCACTGCACATTCCTGTCTAATGTTTTTTCTCCCTTGATCTGACTGAAGTGCATTTGACGGACAGATAAAACAAATGTGGGACATACGTGTACCGCCTTCCACTGCTGGGGAATGCATAGTCTTTCTTTTACATGTTGAACCCATTAGTGGAAAAACGATCCCCTTTTTATAACTTCCTTTCTCCTGGCCAGAGTAATTTTTCATTTTGTGTGGCCAACTGCGAATTACGTGGTAGAGACTTGTCTGACAGCTCAAGTATAGCTGTTGTGCATAAAAGGAATATTCATTTAATAATTATTTGCGATTAGCTGTGATGAACGCCGTTGACTACTTTATCTCTCATTTGCTCCTTCGCAGTAAAAAGTTTCCTTTGTTAAAGTTCGGTAGAAACTTTTGAGCCTGGAGGCCAAACTACACAAAAAAGCAGCACAACATAATGAGCTATTTTCAGGGAAATGAGCAATTAGCAGCAAAGTACATGAATAAAAGCACCAGCGGGGGGCTCCACGGAACTGCTGCAGGGCCCTGATTCACAAGGCCTGCAGGTTTAAAGTAACGTGATTAAAGATATCCTTAAGAAGCTGTCATGTTGGTTTGAAAAAATTCAGGCTTAAAAAGTATTTTTAGGTGTTTTTCCCTGGTTTTATTGCCTCTATTCAAAATCTTTACAGAAAATGAAGCACACTGGCTGCCAGTCATCATGTAGATTTGGGTGGACAGTAATTACTGCAAATAAACCCCAACAACAGATGTATAAACCCTTTAATATCCTGTCATTGTTGACATATATCAGGAAGAATAAACGTCTGAACTAGAACTCCTAAAAAATGTATGATAAGTAGAAAAATTATATGAAAGCTTCAAAAAATGGAGCTCTCAGATACAGATCATCATTGGCCCCCACAGATTCACAGAAACTCACCTGATTTAAAACAAACTGCCTGATATTATCACTTCAAGTTATGAGATGCAAGAAACGATTGGATATTATGTGAGCACTGTACAAAGGTGGGACTGAAAAACACACCACAGTTCACAAACTGTGAGGACAACACGAGTGGCCGTTGCACTCTACTCCACAGTTTTTGCATCATGACCACTTGGCAGATGAACCCAGTCTCTGCTGCAGTTACATCAGTGAGAGTGTGTTTGTTTTTTTGCCAGGTTCTCCGTTGGTGATCTGCGTGGTGTCCATGACATCGGCGCTCGAAAGCTACGGTGAAACTGACAAGTAAGTCTGGCCTGTGCATTAGAAGACATCAGTCTGCATTGAATTCACTTATAGCCATAAAAAAGCAACAAAAAACTTCTCTGCTGTTGCATAAGAGTGACGTCAGCCATAGTAGAAATTTGAAACAACTCTGTTTAATGTTATTCAAAAGCATTTAGGTGAAAGGTAACCGTGTGTCATTTCGTATTTACATTACAGCCTTATAGCTGTTTTTCCAACTGAGGAGGGAACACATGGTAATCTGCTTTCTGTGCCTTTGCTGTTCCAGCTGCTGGCTGTCTCTGAAGAACGGAGCGATTTGGGCTTTTGTGGCACCGGCTTTGTTTGTCATTGTGGTGAGAAATTTTGTGAAAACATGATCATTTGTTCTGTTTTACAGGTGATTCACAACAAAGTTTCTATCGACAGTGACAGATGCTTAGTTCGTGACAAAGAAATGCTTTTAAAAAACCCAAAGTCTGGTTTCGTTGTGGTGACCGGGCGACTTTGACCTCCTCTCTGACCTCCAGGTGAACATCGGGATTCTCATATCTGTGACCAGGATCATATCTCGAATCAGTGGAGAGAATTACAAAGTTCACGGAGATGCAAACGCAGTCAAGTGAGTTTATTTAAAACTTATAACACCCGCTTGGTTGCATTTATAATGACGTGCAATATCTCAATAAGAGGTCCAAAGTAATAATATATGCATGTTTCTTTCTGGGATTGTTTGCAGACTGACTGCTAAGGCAGTGGCAGTGCTGCTGCCTATTCTAGGAATTTCATGGATTTTTGGCGTCCTCGCTGTCAACACACACTCGTTGCCTTTCCTCTACATTTTTGCTGTGTTCAACTCGTTACAAGTAAGTCTTGTCACTCACGGGTTTTGCCATTCTTCATGTTTGTCCTTTTGTTGAACCGCTTTCTGCATTTTTTCAGGGGTTCTTTGTCTTCTTGTTTCACTGTCTTCTCAACTCGGAGGTAAGGCGGCAAATATTTCCCGTCTTTGTTTGTCATCGTTTTCACTGAGGCAAAAAATTTAATTTCAAGAGTTTGTTGAAGCTTATTGCGAATCAGGGTGGAAACAACGTCTCAAGTTGCCATGATTTTCATTCTGCGGTTGGTAACGATTGTGTATTTTGTCTTCCTCTGTTGTGGTTTCTCTGCAGGTCAGAGCCGCTTTCAAACACAAAACCAAGGTGTGGTCTCTCACCAGCAGCTCCATCCGAAACATCAATGTGAAACCCTTCAACTCTGACATCGTGAGTCTTGACGTCTGAACATTCACTCAAACTCAAATAAGCAGTTCATTTGCTCACGCTTCTTCTTTCTATCCGTCTTGTTGTACAGATGAATGGAAACAAGGAGGGCGTGACTCCCACAAAGATGAACACCTGGGACAAAAGCACCAACTCAGCCAACCGCATCGACCTCTCTGCGGTGTAGAGCGTCGGAGCGGCGTTTCTGTCCAGGGCGCGAGAGTAAGCTGACGCTCAGTCGAGTGGAATGGCAAACACTGGCCAGAGTATTTTGCCACTGTGTTATATAATAGATTTGACTCTCATCAGCTCCAGTGAAAGAGATTCTAAAGGAGGCGCTCGGTCGCTGAACGACAGCTTCAGCCCTCAGGACATGTTCAACCCAAAAACCGTGCCTCGCTTTTCCTTCACTGATATGGAAAATTAAACAGTGTTCCTCAGTTCAAAAGCACGCTTATCTATTGGCTATTTAAGGAGCAGGTCAGTAAAGTTGACAGAGAGATTAATGTGTGTGTGCGTGTGTGTGTGTAGTTCGGGGTCAGAAAGTTACACTCCCATGTAACAGAGCATCTCAATTTTTCTGTCACATGGACCGCCTCGATACTCATTTGCCCCCTTGCAAACCAAAGTTCAGTGTCTTTTCAGCTCATGTCCAATGTGAGAAAGCGATTGATGTGAAATTGTGACTTGATTTTTGCCACTTTCTATTGAAAAAGATCCAATTCGTTGCTGTTTTCCTGAGAAAATGATCCTGTAAGTTAACTGTCCCTGCACTGCTCAAATCATGACACATTGGCATTCTTCAAAGACAATTAAACGCCTCAATATGATTTAAATTGCCAATGGAATTTGATCATGTTTAATTTTGCTTCCACATAGCTTCGAAGTTATCGTAACTTTAAGACCAAAAACAAAAAAAATACCCGAAGATGGCAAAACTAACTCATAGTTGTTTCAGTGCCTCACACTTTAAACTAGGTTCATGTTATACTTGATTTATATACAGAAAATAAATGCATGTAAAATTTCTGATGCCAAGAGGTGCAGCTAGGTAGAGAAAGACTAAGGAAAAATACAGATTTTTCCTGAATTTTTGTAAAACGTTCATGTTTTAAGACTTTGAGAAAGTATTTTCACAACCTGTTAACAGTATTAATCATCACAAGGGACAAGCTGCAAATTAACCTGAAAGGATTTCTTTTTTTCCAGTGTTCGCCTGATTCACACAGTGTTATCTAGTTCCGCAAACAACAAATCACGATAACTGCACAACGCCCACGAATGATGTCACATTAGATTAGCCTCTGATGTAATTAATTTATTTATTTTTTGATTCTGGGTTCTTCATTTTGTCTTCTGCAAGCAATCACAGCTCTCAATCAGTATGTTCTCATGTTAAAATATGTGTTTGTTTTTCTCGCCTTTAAATGATTTGACTGGCATAGTTGCAGTACCTCACCTCTGTAGTAAGCTGCCTTATGTATTGCTTTTTGAGAAATAGTGAACATTAGTTTTGTAATGAATACAGTTCTGTGAAGTTTGACCTTGTCTCTCTGTTTCTGTGCCTTTTTCTTTTAGATTTTTTCTTACTTTTTTTGTACAATAAATATGAATATGAATTATGTTCTACAACAGAGGGATTTGATAGAGTGGACGCTTTACAAACTGTGAGAACGGACGGAGATGAGATCGTATAAAACAACATTGATTTTACACTGTAGCTACCAACAATAAGTCTCTTTATACAGGATTTACTGTAAGTCTCTCTGCACTTACCTACCATGTCAAATCTAAAGTTAAATATTCCAGTTTTTTTGTGCTTGTATATGGCCTTTGATGATTGTTGTCCTATGGTACTATGGTTTGTGCTTCCACCTATCTTTATTAAAAAACTGCGTATGATGAGTCGTCTGTGTCCTCTTCTTTGAGTGATTTTAAATTCATTGTTTTTATTTTTGTGGGCAAAGAAGAACATCAGAGGACTTTCTAAAAAGGTGACGTTTGTTTACATGATTTTGGAAATAGATGGGAGGACAACAAGTTTTGTTGGACTGAAAGCAATTCAGTTTACAGAACAATATCAAAATAAGTATTAAGTTTATATTTCCAGGCTTTTAAGATCTCCCAATACTTGGATAAATAGATAAACTAAGACATAAGGTGTTTGAAGCGACACTGTGTCTTTTTTTTTTGATCGGTGAAATGAGCCTGAATATTCATATCTACACGTACATGTGTCTGTTGAATACTTGTGATTTCTCAAGTTGGACCTTTTGCGTGATGTGCAGACATTCTTAGCTGTGTGTAAAGATAGATCCACAGCGCATGCTGGATACACTGTGTACTGTTACGGTCAATTATGGTGGTTGAAAAGCAATGGGATTTTCCACATTTTCAAAGGATCATTTCGTGATTTTAATGCTATTTATACTATTAGTAAATCCAAAACAAATACGAGTGGCATCAACGGTCCTTTTTAAAAACGTACCTCTGTTTATGGAAACACACCCTTGTGTCTTTTTTTAACGAAATAAAAATAAGTGTGAATCTCATGAACACACTGAAAGTGCTGTTTACAAAGCATCCCTGAACGCACCACCGTCCAACGGCTGCTGGATATTTCGCGCATGCGCATGGGAAGACAAATAACTCCAGAGTGGAAAGGTGAGGAATACAATAATATCGGAGCTGTGTCTCTTTACTAACTACTTTTTACCGCGTCAATACTGACACCTGGATATATACCGGCTTGAAAGAAGCGAAACGACTTGAATGAGTCGTTAAACATCCTCTTTGGACCGTTCTTTTGTTTTGTTTACATGCTGTCGACTACTGCGCACGTTGTCTTTAACTTTTTGTGTTGATTGAAACTTTGTGTTGTCATCGATATTTTCAGGTTTTGACCCGCGTCAGAGAGTCTCTTTTTTTGCGCGTCGATGAATGAAATGGGATTCACCGGCACGGTTAAAGTGTCGCGGGGCTCAGCGTGTGTTTCAGCAGGAGAATCCACCTCTTGAACATTTTGGGACACTTTATAACGCGTTTATTCGATCATTTCCATGGAGTCTGTTGGGAAGTTTGAGTTCAACAGGAAAGACCTGATTGGTCACGGCGCCTTTGCAGTTGTATTCAAAGGCAGGCACAAAGAGGTAAACCCCACACTTAAAGTTTATTATTGTTATGTTTTTCGTTGGTAAAATGACGTCCTCTGTTTTTTATCCTCCCCAAGAAACGTGACTGGGAAGTTGCAGTGAAGTGTATCAACAAGAAAAACTTTGCCAAATCCCAGTCTCTGCTCGGTAAAGAGATCAAAATACTGACGGTAAGGCTTGGTTTTTCTCAGCACTTCCACTGTCACTGCCATAAATTCACTGCTGGTCTTCCTGATAAAGTTTTCTCCCCACCCTTCTTAGGAGCTCAAACATGAAAATATCGTTAGACTACTTGACTATCAGGTAAGGAAACATGCTTTTGCTCGCAGGTCATGCAAATTTTTAAACGTCACTTGGCTCATGTAGTGCAAATATGGCTGTCTGATGTTGTGTTTTTGTGTGTGGAGCTGATGAGTCTCAGTGAACTGAACCTGAACTGGAGGTTGAGGTAGTCTACATCATTAATTTAGAATAGAAATAGAATAGACAGAAAAGTTTTCACTTATTTTTAGTACCTGCTGTGGTAACTTAGATTACCAATTTTCAGTTGAGTGTTCATACCAAGACCTCAGAGTCTTTCAAAACAGGTCATACAGGGGGAGAGGCGCTAAGAGTTTGAGGGGATGTGCATTTACATGAGTGTGCGTCTTCTCACGTTACTGACACCTGCCGCACAGCCAGACGTGGGTGAGCTGATCCCGCACTCTTGCTGACAGATGGCAGGGTGCAGCCGGTCAAACAATGGCTTATAAAACACAGTCTGTTTATCGTCTCGCTGGATACACACTGCAGCACGCCAGGATAATGACTTTAAGTCATGCATTGGGGTCAGGTTGTAAAAGATTCCTGCGGACTCTATTGCGTTGGTTTACCTGGCGTGGGGACAGGCTTCACCCGTCTGTTATTGGTCATAGAGGTTCTCATTAGGCCATCATAGCTGCACAGATTCCTTTTATGCAAGAGCCCAACTGGTAAACACTTCTAAGGTTTCAGAATCTGTTCCCTTGAACTAAGCGATATAAAAGAGTGTCTCACTCATTACTTTCCATTGAAGTCAGGTGGGCCTGACACCATAAACTGGTCACCTATATAGCCCACCTCGTGTCACCTCGCACCTCTGCGACTTTCTCAATGGCATTAAACATTGAGTGCCAACTTGGAAATGGTCCCGAGTGAATCAGGGGCCTCGATAGCTGGACAGGAGCCTTGACTGGATACGATTTCAGGGGCCTGCATCAGCTCTTGTCAAGGGTCCCTGAAACCTTCTTGTTTTGTGGTGATGAGCCAGAATAAAGTCAGTGAAGCCAAAGAAATGAGCCACTGTCGCTTGTTGCATAACCTGTGGCTCAGCTGCCGAGACTTTGATGGATGGCTGGTGTCATTCCTCTCTGCATGAATAACGTGTGTTGTCTTATTTACATATCCTTGCACTAATTAACTCATAGACTAAGTTGACTAAAAATTCTATTTCTTTGTTTTTTTTCTCTTTGTGTGGTTTTCTTATTAGGAAATGGGAGGATGTGTGTATCTTGTTATGGAGGTGAGTCGTGTCAGTTTTCTCGTAGTCGTCTCTGTTTTCAAATCACAGCCGCAAAGTTTTATGAAAGGCTTTGTTAACATTTGTCTGTCCATTTTTTTCAGTACTGCAATGGAGGTGACCTGGCTGAATACCTTCACTGTAAGTTTACCTCAAAAGTCGCTGTCACAAGTGTTTGTGCCACAGTTGGTTCTTTTTTTTCCACACATTTGAGCAGATTACTGTTGTTCTGGTGGGTCAGTGTAGCCCTCAAGAAGCTTGGATAGCAGTTCTCTTTCAGTGTTTTGAAGAAATAATAGGATTTTAGCCAGGCTGTAAAACTTAGAGATGCCAAGTTCCAATAGGTCAGTGGGTAAATTACCAGTAAGACTCCCGAGTACTTAACCCAGATAAAACTAAACCCCTCCACCAGGCCTGTGGTCAAGACAAATTATGTGAAAACTCGCACATGGTGAGGGGCCAAAAACTTAATACCACCCCTATTTTTCATGCTCTTAGTTTTCCAGGCATCTTGTGATCTCACCACATTTTAATTCTCAGAATAATAAGTGGCATTTTTTTACTCGAAAATCCCCCGTGCCTCCAGTTTCAAGCCATGTTTCCAAATATGATGACGCGACCGAGGGCACGGGGTTTAGTTTTCTCAGGCTAGAATTAGCTTGTCGGTGTTGATGTGTGTATTTCGGCGCTGCTGTGGAGTCGTCGGTCTAATTCTGCCTCCGGGCAGGCGTCACTGAAAGAGTTGTCCATTCTGTGCTCTTGCCAAGGAGGCCCATACAGCTATTTGCAGCACAACACTCGGTTACATTTGGCAAGGTTCACGGAGCACCCACATGACCTCACCCATCTGTCACTCCCTTATCCCCCGTCCTCCTGTGGAAAAACACGGCAGCTCCAATACTGGATGTTCGTGGGGGGGGGGCTTAGAGGAAGTTCTTGCATGTTACTCAGCTCTGACTTTAATTTCCAAATGAAGCCTCATAAACAAAATTCCCATGCGTGAAGCATGACAGCAGTGACGCTGATGTGATTAGGAGTTGCGTGTTTCTTTCTTGCATCATACCACTGTCTCGTGAGGGAACACACAAACTCAATCTAATAAGCCAGTGCAAAATCTTCTCCGAGAGATAACTTCATTATAATGTGTACATCAGTTTTCAGATAATCCTGACGATAATGCACCAGCGTTTCTCCACAGGAAATGTCAAGACTGTGAGAGCTTCTTTAAAATTGTCTCACGTGTCTATATGATGAAGAACGTGATCCGTCTTCTTTACACCCTCACACCGGTTTGCCCCCCCCCCCTCCGTGACCTGATGTTTCTCATACATCCGACCTGCAGCTAAGGGCACCCTGAGTGAGGACACCATCCGCGTGTTCCTGCAGCAGATTGCTCAGGCCATGAAAATCCTGCAGGGCAAAGGCATCCTCCACAGAGACCTCAAACCCCAGAACATTTTACTCTGCCACCCAGAGGGGCGCCGCTCCAGCTCCACCAACACCAGCATCAAGATCGGTAATGTCTCAGTGGGCAAGAGCTCTTCGAGGACTTGCAGTAAATTTGCAGTGGAGTGGCTGAATTGTTAAATCAATTGGATGTGTCAGAGTAAATTTAAAAATCAAAGTGGCCTTAAAACTCATATTCAAGTGTTTGTTGACTGTTTTTTCTGATTTTACAGCTGACTTTGGGTTCGCACGTTACCTCCAGACAAACATGATGGCAGCCACGCTCTGCGGATCTCCTATGTACATGGTGAGTATTAAGGCCTCCTGCTGTTGTTTCCTGTGCCAAGGTGTCATGTCGCCGTGGCTCTAAGCTGCAAGCTGTGTTTGCACTGACTCAGGCTCCGGAGGTCATCATGTCCCAGAACTATGATGCCAAGGCCGATCTCTGGAGCATCGGCACCATCGTGTACCAATGTCTGACTGGGAAAGCACCTTTTCACGTGAGTAACACCTTAAAAATAGCAAAGGAACATACAAGAAAAGGATCCTAACATCAATACTTTTTGGGTGAATGAAGATTTAAGTTTACAAACTGACATGTGCTAAAAGCCCCTCAGCAGTCACGTGGACTGCTGGAATTGTTTTGGTTTTAGTTCTTAGAAAGGACCAACTACTCTGTGTCGAAGCTGAATATGATCTATGCCTTTCACAACATAGAGGAACGTGAGTTACAAAATAACCCCTGGAAGCCACCTGCCTGCTGGGTGATATTTACTCTTGATCTCCTGAGTTAGTTGGAAAATGCTGGAACAGCTTGAGTGCTTGCTACAAATTAGCCTTGTTTACAGACGGGGGGGCCATACGGAAATGGCTGCGAGCCACGCTCTCTGAACCCACAGTAAATACTGTTTCACAACCCTGGCTGCTGCTGCTGCTTTCCACTGTTGACGTGGCTGCTCAGGTGGAACTGTTATCTCAGCTGTTATTTGCACTGACCGACCATATCATAATGACCCCATATCTAATGTTGTGTATGTCCCCCTTTGTGCTGCGAAAAATGCCCTGATCTGCATGGATTTCACTGCCACAGTCGACGACAACTTTCTGTTTTCTATTTTCTTTGACTATAATCAGGGTTTTTCACTTTAACAATCAGTAATCATATTGTTCTGGTTGTTCATTGTCTGTAAAGACACATGTTGGTGTTTCACCGTTTCTTTGGCCTCCACTTCAGCTCTGAATTCTGCTGTTTATAAATATCTAATTTTAGTCAGAGAAGAAGAAAGAGGCTTCGGTTGTTCAACCTTTAGCCCTCAACTCAACACTTTGAGGTTATTTATGTTGCAGTTTCCTTGAAAACATATTCTCTAAGAATGAGGGGTCAGCTCGACTTCTGTTACAGTCAGGAAGGTCAGTGAGTTTAGCTGAGTTCAAGGGTTGTTGTGAAGCTAGCTGTGCCTCCTGATGATGGTAAACTTTGTTTAGCTGCTCGAGCTGGCAAACAGACACTTTTGTCCAAAGTGGGGTTGTAACTCACTCTCTATAAGCAGCATCAAATCATGTTTGGATTACATGGACTCTGACTAATAATACAGTTCTATAAAGGTCCGCTACGTTTGTTTGCATATGTGTGATGCATCATTTTAAAACGTGTCCTGTGGTTGTGTGTGTCTGTGCAGGCCAGCACACCGCAAGAGCTCCGTCTCTTCTATGAGAGCAACAGGATGCTGTTACCCAGGTTAGTGATTGTGTGGGTGACCGCCTGTGTGGCACACACAGACACACAAATATGAACTGTACACAAACACAGCACGCGGACAAACACGACTGGTTGGGGGAGTGCAAACAGGCATTACAAGGAAATCTGTCATCTCTGCTGATGAACGACCTATGTTAATCTCACTGCACACTCCTACGTGTTTGTGTGTATTCTGATGACGCATGACGCGCGTTTGGATGCTTTGCAAAACACATGTGAGCACACAGACACATGTACGCAGTTGGCTTATAATTAGCACTCGGTAAATAAGTCTGGTACCACCACTAAAAATAGTCCTGATGTGGAAGAAACTGATACAGACACCTGACGCGACCAATCATCGACCACATTCTCTACCGGCAACTCACGCCTTTAATATGTGAAAATCCCACCAGCCTGAATTAAGCATCTTTTTTTCCGTCTATGGTGGGATTTTCTATTTAAGGTTTTGTCTGTGGGCTCTTATCAGCAAATACAGATGCCGTAAGAATGACATCTCGCGGCTATTTACAGTCATTTGGAATCATGAATCTTTGACGTTCAGAACTTTGACTTGGAAAGCGTTCAAAGGGATTTATGGACTGTTTACCCACTGTTTCATGGTGAGCTCTGCCAGCCTGTCTCTGGCTTACAGCCATGCTTATCATTTACAGTGATAAAGCCGGGTGATAAGATGTGTTTGGAGGCATTTGTTTTTTTCTTCTCATTCTATATATAAACTGCACTGAGGTGCCAGCCCGTGGCCTGTAAGGCTATAACTTTCCACATGACCCACATAGCTCTGTACAGACATAAACACACACACACACACACACACACACACACACACACACACACACACACACACACACACACACACACACACA
>JAUESF010000012.1:3525923-3543900 GCA_032274765.1 Malacoctenus tetranemus | reverse complement strand
ACACACACACACACACACACACACACACACACACACACACACACACACACACACACACACACACACACAGTCTGCCTCTTAGCCTCCTAACATTTGGAGGTTTTCAAAATAAATCAGATGAATAACACATATTTTACTGCTGGCTATAAATGAAGGTCCTTGACCCAGATGTTTTAACATCACAGATATCAGCCACAAAGTGCAAATAATGTAAGCAGCCTCAAGCTGTAAATTCACCATTTCAACATTTTTTTCACGATCATAAAAGACAATCCTGTGGTGATCGTCCTGTCACCGCTTATTTGCATTTCTTTCGCTTTCGTTGTGTATCAAAACTCACCAGATTAAAGCAGTTGTGTGTTTCACTTTATCAGTATCCCAAAGGAGACGTCTGGTAACCTGAGACACCTGCTTCTGGGCCTGTTGCAGAGAAACCACAAAGAACGGATGAGCTTCGGTGAGCCTGTGCTTTTTTTATGCTAACTCTCCTTTCAGTGTGTTGTGTTGTTTTTTGGTCTCACATCTGAATCTCTGCATTCTCAGAGGAGTTCTTCCACCACCCTTTCTTGGAGTCGAGCACATCCACAAAGAAATGTATGTATGGTTTCTGGTGTGTAGCACCATTAAAAGTGGTTGCAGTTGTGTTCCTAACTCAAGCACCTGTGTGTTGTTGGACAGGCCCACCAGCTGCCATGGTGTCCTGTCCCAGCTCAGGCTCGGGTAGCTCATCCAGCAGCTCCTCTGCATCCCAGCTGGCTTCACCTCAAGTATGAACGGAGTTCAAAAATCAGCAAAAACAAACCCGGTTAGCTTTTGTTGTTAATTTGTCAACATTTGAAAACCTCTTCCAGCATTCCGATGGAGAGATGCATCAAATTCAACCCAAGCTGCCATACTCTCCGATAGAAGACAACCGCGGCCTCCAGCTGAAACAAACCACCAATCAACAGAGCGGAAACACAGCATCTTACGCTGACGATTATGTGATGGTTCCCGCTCAATTTCCCGGTATGACCTTCAGGCCCCGACCTTCAGAGATCGTCTCATCGTTAGTTTTGTCATACCGGTTCTAAATAATGTTTCTGTTATTTGTCTTTGTAGGCGAGTATCCATGTGAAGTGGAAGCTGAGTCACCCACTGACAGCTGTCTCACATACAGTGGGTGAGTAGCCCGTGTTTGTGATGTTCGCAATATGATCAGTTCTACAGTTTCAAGGCAGAATTATAGCCAATATGAGCTCATTCCATGAGCCATTATGAATTTATGCCTATGATAATATATTGCATGGATCGCTAATGTAAGTAATGAAAACTGTCTTGGTGTTGAAAGCCATCACTTGTCATCGTTTCAGTATTAAACCTCCAATTAGTTTTTTCAACACAAAAAGAACACAAAGCAGTTTTATTCAAGTTAATTACTCGAGAAGGAGCTGACGGGTTCGTTTGTGTAGGAGTTCACTGCTGGCTGGAAGAAGTCCTGGAGCTCCAGGAAGGACACCACCCTCTCCCCTGCCACACTCTCCCTCCAAGCCAGTTAGGTAAGACAAAGGATGGCTGCTTAAGAGACGACTAATCAGAGAACAAATAAGGAATGTGAGTGTGGACGTGAGTCCATTGTTGTATGGATTCAGGATGTGTGGTATATATAAAAAACGATTTCCAAAAACTCAATGGCATTTTGTAAAATGCACAGCTTTTTTAACAATCCAGCATTTTATATAATCAACAAAGTTCCTCCTTGGGCTCGTGTTTCCGTGTCTAATTCCTTGGCTTCTTCTCTTGTGACCACTCAGCAAGCCTGATGAGTTAGTTGGCTGGACGGGAAGCCGCTCGGTGCCCATTCCCGTCCCGACTCAGATCCAAAACTACCAGCGGATGGAGCAGAACCTGCAGCCCGCAGGTTCGCACGTGGCAGGCGGAGGTCGACCGCAACAGTACTCCCCACAAGGTAGCCGTCTCGCCTGCCTTTCGTAATACTAGCGAATTGTGGTTTCACTGTTTTTCCTCTGACGAGTGTGTTACAACTGCTGTTGACGTCTTTGTTTGGCATTCAGAACTTAAAATTAATGTTCTTTCAATTAGACATGACAGCACATGCAGGGGACACACCTGGTGCACAGCACAGCTCTCTCAGTCTCAGTCAACAGGCCCATTCTTTCATCTTGCATATATTTACAACTTGTATATAAAACTTTTGTAGGTTTCTCTCGTTAATCTACAATGAAATGTGTTCCTGATTGTTGCTTTTGTCCCGTTGACTCGTGTACTTTCACCTTTAACAACACAGAGCGCAAGCTTGAGTCTGTCTCATTCAGTGTTGATGATGGAAATATCAGAACCTAACACTTTCATAAAGAAGACATACTTTTTTGATAATGGCATCATCTTGTTTAATGCTCTGTTCTTCAGAGGGCATGACCCCAAAGACCTCAGAGCAGACTCCGCCTCTCAGCACAATAACAGGTCTGCTCGCTGGCTCTCCTGATGAGGGGACCGCCCCCAGCCCCAAGGTTCGCATTCATACACATTAACTTTATTTCAGAGAGGAATAAAATGGATTTTATTTTCTACTCGTGTTTCACCAGTTAATCAGTAAAGCATCACTCAACCAGTCCGATTTCCTTTCATTTCCTGAGAACACATCAGACAGATGACACATTGTCTTTGATCTCCTTTTTTTCAGCAGCAGAATCAACCAAGACTGCCAAATCGAACCTGGACAGCGCCAAACCTGCAGTGCCTTGATCCGTCTCCTCCCTCGAAGGCAAACATGAGCCAGAAGCCGGCCAACAAAAAAGGCCCTTTCAAAAGGTTGGAATAACAGACTTAACTCGTCTGAATACGAAGGTTATCGGTGCTGTCTTGGAAAATCTATCAAGCGATGGAATTTTTAAAAGAAGCTGATCCACACCTTACTGGGACTTTGAATGAATTATTGAATGCTCCACATGTGATGTGTGCGCAGGTCGCTCAGCACGGGCAGGTTGTCCGACATGCTGCTGAAGGCCGCCTTTGGAGCGCACCTTTTCACCGAGGGAGGTGAGGAAAGCTGCAGCCTGGAGAAAGGCATCGACATCGCAGGTATGACTGTAACTCACTGCAGTTCAGTCACTGCATTGATTACACTGGTGTATATTGTAGGGTAATTCAGCTATGTGATGTAAAAATCCTTTTTGGGTGTTGTTACAGCTCCACCTGCTGGTTGTCACAAAGTGTTTCAATGGTCAGAAAGTCCCCCTCCTGCTGTCTTCACAATGGGCTCCCCATCCAGTGGGACCACTCCTCCTGACCCCATGATAATGAGGGTGTTTTCAGGTCAGTGCTTCAACTAAACACCTTTACTGCTGACTCACTGTTGAGAGCATCCATTGATTATTACTTTTCCAACAGAATCATGTTACTTTGGTTAGTTGTTGTGGTTTCATCTTAATTCTCCTTTCTTCTATTGAATGCAGGCTCCCCCAGCTACACCAACTCAGCTTGGCAACTTAACAGTCGCCTTCTGCCCAGAGGAAGCCGTAGAAACAGTGAGACTGAAGCCATGGAAGCAGCTCCACACACCAGTCTGCTTTTTCACCCTCCTGAGCTTGCTGAAGACACGCTGATGGAGGTAGAGCAGAATAATAATCCTGCTTTGGTTTTGCTTTTTTCTTTGTTGAAGTCACAACAAAAAAGGTTTCAGTGTTAATTGTGTGTTTTATTTCTTCCCACAGCAAACTCATACAGATGCTCTGAGCGACCTGCGCTTCACTCTGGCCTTCGTCCACTGTGTCATGGAACTGGCTTCCTCGAAGGATCCTGGGCTGGATGTGATCAGCAGCCCTGATGTTTCCTTTCTGGAGCAGAGCTTGGTGACGGACCAGATCAGCCTTCTGAGCCGAGAATGGAGGTCAGAAGCGTGAAGGCATTTTTACACTGTCCTCCTCGACTTTGTGCAGTGGCCACTTTGTTTACAGATGTTTTTAAAACTGACTCCTGTTTCCTTTGTGATGCTCCAGCCATGCAGAACAGCTGGTGTTGTACATGAGGGCTGAAGAGTTCCTCTCCGCAGCTTTACGTAATGCAAAAGAAAACATCAAACAGGGACAACTTCTTCCCTCCTCTACTGTCAAACAAGGTGAGACCAGTGAGAGCTTGCACAGGCTGGTTCAGCTCTTTGTTTCTACTTAGGTTTTCAAATTTGGTTCCAAGATTGTGATCACATGTTGTGCAAGCAGAAGTGCCTCTCTGATCACTTACTGTTGAAGCTTGGAGTGATTATGAAAGATGCATCATTTTGTGCCTGCCATCGAAAACTGTTTTTTAATGATGCTCCCAGCAAATTGCAGTGCTGAGAGCATCATCTCTCTTGTTGAACCAGTCAGACATGCAGAGTTATGATGTATTGAGGTGTGTGTTTTAATGCTAAAGAAATGTCTCTGCATGTTGCATTCATTTTCCTGCCAGTCATCAAGAAGCTGAACGAATTATACAAGAGCTGTGTGACATACTGCCGCTCCCTCAACAATCGGCTGCAGGCCTTTTTACTTGATAAACAGAAGCTTATGGACCATTTTAATGGACTCACAGCTGAGAAGCTCATCTACAGTCACACTGTGCACATGGTGAGCCCACTTCACAGCAGACAAAGTTGAAATAAACTCAATCCAATATTGTATCCTGTAAATATTCGGAATGTGTTTTCATACCAACATTTTAAACACTTGTCTTTACTTATTCAGGTTCAATCAGCTGCTTTAGATGAGATGTTTCACTTTGGAACTGCTTCAGTCCAGCGCTATCATAAAGCCCTTCTGCTGATGGAGGGTCTGTCAAGGAATCTGACAAGTGAAAACGACATCGAAAACATCGAGAAATGTATGTGAAAAGCCCTGAAACAGAGGCGACCAAACTATTTCTTCATGTGGGAAATGGATGGATGTTTTACTCACTGATTGTTACGTTTTTCTTCTTTTTCAGGCAAGCAGTGTATTGAGCGACGTCTCTCAGCTCTGCAGACATAATCGTATCGTTGAGCTCTGTGACTGCGTCAGCACTGACGGCGTCGGCCTGTCTCATCCATCTCCCCTCATTTTCGATGGATCCTCTGAGACTGTCACTACATATGCACTTTGACCTCTCCTGAGGAAAATGACCACTGGAGCACCTGCTCTTTTTTCCCACCACTGAGCCTTTGATCTCGAACTAAATGCACAGAAAAGACTGAAGGTCGTGTTTGGGACAGTGGTGGACCTGTTTGAATCCTGAAATCAGGTGTTGTTTTTCTTAGTTTGGTTACAAGCTGTTTGTGTCTGTTGGTTTTGCACACAATACAATCATATCAAAAAAGAAAAATGACTTTAAGAAGTTATACTTGAAACAAAGATCATTTTACTTGTTTATTTGTTTGAGAGCTTTGTGAAATAAGTCCAGTAAATGTTCACCAGCCAGCAGGAGCCTGAGTATTTTGAATGAGATGACCAAATCTTGCTATGTAGCATTTCGAGTCAAACTGTGCCTTTTTTTGTACATTTTCAGTGAGTCTGTATTGACTTTGTGCTGAATAATTGCTTTTTGACTGGTGGTCTTACAGTCATATGAATTTATGTTGTATAGTGCAATAAGTCTGTTTTGACATTTGAATGAGATTTTAGGTTAGCAACTAAACTGCTGTTCTTCGCGTGGTAATGTCAGTCACTGCTTTATGTGACATCAATAGCATGCCACATTTTCTGTTTGCAGTTAAGTGTGCATGTGTTTTTTTTTGCATTTGCTATGGCTGCAGGGATTTACGTTGATGTAAAGGAGTATTTGTGAATGAATTTGTAATTGCTTTGTGCCTGATAGGATGCTAGGTTATTACAGTTGATATATTTTTCAACGTGTAGACATGTTGGAATTTTGCTTGAATGTGTTTGATTATTTACTGTACTGTTAAGACTGTCACTTGAATTTGCCACAATGAGTTGTTACATGGCGTGAGATCAAAATAAATGATATTTATTACGAAAGAATAGAACGCTTCTTGGTTCTTGTTTCTTAGGTCTTGAATGATTGAAATTGCTTATTGAGCTTCTGTATCCCTCAGCAGTCGGCAGTATTTCGACATGACCAATAGTTTAACTTTTTTATCCTCATGTCAAAGTGGTAAAAATAAAAAAATGAAAGATTTAAACATTTTACACTGCATTCAATGAATGTGGAATATACAGTTTTGATAATTTTTTCCATTTTTCTTACTTTCTTTTTGATATAATAATGTAAATTTCAAAATATTTTGACCTTTATAAACCTGCGCCGCCACACGTCATCGCTCCAGACGTTTTTCCGCCGAGGAAGAAGAACATCCGGGTCACACAGAAGGTTGCCCTGGCCGCCATGTTGCTGAATGAAATTAACCTAGCTCCAAAACATTGAGTAGCAGCTAGCAATATCAATATTTTATTTTTCAGCCATATCCCGTTTTTTACGGCATAAAAATAACTGTAAATATGACTTAGGATTCCCGAAACTACGACAAAATCTCCATTCATTGTAAGTACCGACGCTTTTGTGATGAATGTGGTTATTCAATGGGAACTGGTCTGTTAGCATAAACAAGCTAATTGTTAGCATTGGCTAGCACGCGTTCCGTAACAAGACTCATTGTAAATATTGAAACGGCACTGCTGAATCTATTACAAAGGTTCGCGTTCAGCAGCAGTGAGCTTTATTCGTCTATTAATTCATATAATGTTAAGCTATTTGCCAACGTTGAAATATAGTAGCAGTTCGTGTGCGCAATGTTGCTAATGCTAGCGATCCTTACGCCCCGGGGCAGTAATAAGAGAGAGAAACAATGTGAATTGAAGTCATTACAATAATTAATGTTGACAGGATGCTATTTTTACCATAAAGTCGTTAGAAGACCGATTGCCTCCCACCGGCTTGTTCGGTTGACCATTTAAATAAAAAATAAAACATTTGCATTAGGATTCAACGGTACCTGCAACATCAGTATCCGTCACCTTTGTTTGAAATACACGTTTACTTTAGGTCATTCGTTAATAAATGTTAACAACCCTTTCACCTTTTTGGTCAAGTGTATCGTATGTATTGACATGGTGTTGATGATTTTGCGCGCTCATTAAAATGTATGAATGGGTGTAGAATTGAGGCACGAGTATGATTCCAGCGTCAGTTTAGATTACTACTCTTATACCCTTTAGAATGTGAGGTTGTCAGCTCTGTATGTTTCAAAGTAAATTGAAACCATTGCAAAGAAATCGCTGCTGCAGCCATTACAGTTATGTGGTTATTGAGGTACAACATATACCGAGTTCATACCTCACTCAAACGCCTCTTGTCACGTGATCTATAGTCAGAAAATACCTGCAAAGGGTTCGCTGGTATCAGTAGAGTTATTATGACACCTTTAATACAAGTACATAACTGCTATAGCTTATTACAAAACAATTACAGTTCTTTGAGTGTTGTAATGTTTTTCTCTTGTTGAATTTTGATTGGGTGTTCGCTGAGGTGTCCTAGCAGGTGTGACTATTCATTGTCAATTATGGTGTGTAAATGTCATACCAAAAAAGTGTTGAATATGATTTCACTCTTTTCCTACACATCTCACATATTTGCAACTCGTGCGACATTGAGAAATTACTGTTGATTCTTTTAAATTTATAAATATTGTCAGTAATTTTAAAATGATGCAAGTGTAGGCATTTAAGTGTGACGTGTTTAGCGAAACAGCTTCTCTTTTCTTGTATTTTATTGTTTTATTCTTTGATTTACATTTGCACTTTAGGCACTGTGAGTATTTATAGGCTGTCTGTACTGTTCCAGCACTTTCATATTATAGCCTTGCCCCATAATTCTTGTTTTAACTTTAATTAGTTGGAGCGTGTAGCCAATATAAGTGCAGACCCTTCGTTATATGTAGTGTTCAAAATTGTCCGTCTAACATAAAGTATAGGACTCACCTCACAATTTATGTAGCTCTCAAATAGCTTGAATTGTGCTGTTTTTCAGTCACAATATTTATGCTTGAATGAATATAGAGTGGTTCGTAGAAGTTTATTTTAGACTAATTGTCAAAATTCCTCTAAAGCTTCAAGAAACAGCATTGCAAAAATATGAAGTGTTCAAAATCATGTATCAATATTGGCATCTCCCCTTTTCAGCCAGAGTGATAGTTTTGCATCACACTGCAAATTTATTGTTTCACTTTTAACAAAATTGACTTATTCAGTACTTTGCTCTCCTCTCCCCTACAGATTAGGTTTTGACATATAATCAGTGTCACGCAATGCACCATGGAAGTGGATCACAGAATATGCAACGACAGCTCCAGAGGTCCAAGTCTGTCACTGGGTCGGACGCAGAGGAGCAGCAGCAACAGCCACAGCAGACGGCAGCCATGGCAGTTACGCAGCAGCAAGCTACAGTTAACCATCCTCAGTCTCCCGTGACGACTTTTTCTTCTGCTGCCAGTCCTTCAGCCCCCCAGTCACCCAATTATCAAATAATCATGAGTCGCAGTCCAGTCACTGGCCAGAACATGAACATAACATTGCAAAATGTAGGACAGATGGTGACTGCAAATCAGCAGATCACACTCACGCCACTTCCCATCCAGAACCCAGCATCTCCTGGCTTCCAGCATACTACATCCCAGTGGAGGTTTGAGCATGCAACATCGTCTTACATCCAGGTCACTTCACCTGTCCCCCAGCCCATTCAGCCCCAGAGTCCAACCCAGCATAGTCCAGTGCCCTTGCAGGGTGTGACAAGACCTGGCGCTCCCCCTGCAACTCTGGGTGTGTGTGGACAGAGTCCAACACGGTTTGTTGATGCTGGAATGTTAGTGCGGCAAATTGGTTTAGGCAGTCCAACGGGCAGTGGTCACTTTGTTTACCAGGAGGGGACAGGACTGGCTCCAATAGCTCCAGCCACAACTGGCCAAGTGCAATTGGCCTCTCCGGGAGCACCAGGCTCTGTGAGGGAACGTCGGCTCTCTCAGCCTCATTCGCAGACTGGAGGCACCATCCACCACCACGGGCCTCAAAGTCCTGCCGCTACTGGTGCTACTCTCTCCACCCTGGGCAGCCCCGGTCACATCACCACTTCTAACCTACCTCCACAAATAAGCAGTATCATTCAAGGACAGCTTGCGCGTCCCATCATTTTTGAGAAGACACCGCAGGTTGCAGGTGTAGGAACCACAACAACAGCATCTTTCAGTGTACCCACCTCTATCCCACCCTCTAGCCCGTCCCTCACCAGTCCACCTCAAGGGATCCTCAATAATCCTCTCACAGCCAGCAGCATGACCGTAGGGACTGTGAAGAAGCAGGTCACCAAGAAGTTGGAGGAAATTGCGCCTTCCACCCCAGAGATTGCTCAGCTGAGAAAACAGTGCTTGGAGCATCACAACAAGAAGATGGAGAGCCTGAAGGAAGTGTTTAAAGAATATCTGATAGAGCTTTTCTTTCTGCAACACCTCCAAGGAAACATGATGGACTACTTAGCATTTAAGAAAAAACCCTGCGTTCCCTTGTATACATACCTGCGGCAAAATGACTTGGACCTTGAAGATGAAGAGGAGGAAGAAGAGCAGTCTGAGGTCATTAACGATGAGGTATTACTTTGGCTGGCTTTTAGTCTCAGAATAAGTTGGCAATTTTTACATTGAAGGTGTGCACATGAGTTGCAGTCGTTCAAATTGGTATCTTTTTAGGTAAAGGTTGTTACTGGAAAGGATGGCCAAGCAGTGACGCCAGTTGCCATAGCAACGCAACTTCCTCCTAATGTTTCTGCAGCTTTCTCCACCCAGCAGCAGTTTCAGGTGACTATAAACGCCACTTGTTGGAAGCACTTCCAATAACAAAACTATCATCAGTCCTCCATTCGTCTTATTTCTCTTCCTATTAAATAGGGAAAATCTCGTTGACACCTTAAGAGGTTTTGTTTTTCAGGGACACCAAGGGGCTGCTGCTGGTACACTTGCAAACTCTGGAGATATGGATGCCTTTAAGAGGCAACAGGCTATGGTGCAAGCAGGTAGGGCAGGGATTGTAGACCTCTGTCTCTCTTATGTTGCTTTGTTTCCTCCCCGTTTGCTTTGTTTTCTGTTTGTTTTCTTTTTTCCCTCTAATTGCTTCTGCTTTTAGATATTTGGCATCCTCTACTAGCGCTCTGTGTTGAAGTCTTAAACCGAGGAAGGAGAGGTGACCTGTAAGGTCTGCAGAAGGTCAATGCTCTGTGCAGAGTGCTTTTTTTTGCGTTACGAGGGTATTGTGTGTTTTGAATCCCAGATCAGGCTAAGAGGCCCCGGATTGACGTTGGTCGCCATGGGCTGATTTTCCAGCATCCTGGTGTACCTGCTTTAGGATCACCTGGCGTTCCACTCCAGCAGCTTATGCCGACTGCGCAAGGTAGGAGTGCTACTACCAGGCCGTTCTTTGTTCTGTTCGATGCTGCTGGACCACTTCCGTTCCTTCAACTGAGGAGTTTTTAAAAAGGGAACCAACCACAACATTCATCTTCTGCAAACAAACTCCAAGCAGCATCAACAAACAGTTCTTCATCCATCTGCTGGAATTCTCAGCAGTCCAAAGGAAACTCAGGTTTAGCTGCTCCAGCTCTCTTTGTCAGAATAAATGGGGAAGAAGACAATCCATGTCTGAAGAAGAGTAGCCACTCATTGGGAAGATGCCATGTCTTTTTTTTCCTTTTTTGTTTCAACTATAGATCACCCGTCGTTATTCATCTCTTCTTTTCTGACGTCTGTTCCTGTTATTCGTCATTATATGGACCGACTTTCCCATGCTGATGGATTTTCAGCTAATTTGGAGGTGGATCAAAGAAAGTGGGTGCCCTGTGGGAATGACTTCACTTTCCAATGGGCTTTGCCTGTTTCCCATTTTTATGAATCCACGTGTCATGTTTCCTTTTGGTTTCCCATCGTCATTCCTTCACGAGTCTTTTCCTCTTCGATTGTCAGTCCTTGCACCATCAAAAGGAATTCAACGTCATCAGTCATCAATCTTCAAGAATGTCCTTATTTATCTCATGTTCACGTTCAGTTGGTTTTTTCGTCCATGTTATTTCATGACGTTTTGTTCTGACTTGGCTTCTTTCCCTCAGTCTAAGTAGGAGGGGAGACATTTGGAGGAGTTGTGTTCACGGCACAGGTTTTTGCGATTGTGTGGGTGTGTCAGGGCCAGGTGTTGGTGGCGTCTAGGCAAGGTGGTGTGGCGTGCAGGGAGGTAAGGCAGGTGCTGCTTTAGTGTGCACAGCTCCGCTCAGGCCTGCTGTCTGCAAGACCCCATGTGTGTCCTTTTGCTCACCTGTGTGCTTTGTCGCTATGTGAGGCATCCAGATGCCTTGGTTATTGCCAGAATGACATCGCTTCATGCATGCCAAACATGGTGTTTTTGTGAGTGTCCGCTCTGTAGTTTTTTTCCCCCTTTCTTCTCCCTGTCTCTTGACTTTGTTTTTTCCTTTTTCCTTTCATTTTTCTTTATAACATTTTCTTTTGTTTCCTCTCTAAAACTTTCTTATCTGATTGCATGGATAATTTTTAATGTTTTAAACCACATTCTCTCAACATTTGAAATGCAATGTTTTGGTTTTGCATTAATCAAAGTAGTATTTTATTTGAGAGACATGTAGACTTTCATATTGGTTTCATTTCTTCTGTAATCATTTTGCTGTATGAGTTTCATTAGTTTCCGCTCTGATCATAAAGAAGTAGTACTACTGTTGAGTACATTACCGCTAGTTTATTAAGGGAAGATTTTGAAGAGCTTTATTAGCTGAAGCTCTAAGTCAAATTCAAATTCAAATTTAATCATCAGAGTGTTATTTATTTAAGGTAACATTGTAAAGGGGTCTCTCAAATTAATATTAAAGGGAAAGTTACCAAATAATAAATAAAATATTAATGAATAAAATAATTTTCCTCAAAAGCACAAAAGACATTGCTAGAAACTTCACTTGAAAAAAACTTGACAACTTTTTTCACCTTTTTTTCTCTGTGTCGCTTTCTATACTACCCCTTTGTCCTATACTATGGTTACTGTGTATACAGGCGGGATGCCGCCTACTCCTCAAGCGGTCCAGATTGCAGGCCAGAAGCAGAACCAGCAACAGTACGACCCATCCAAAGGACCCCCAGTGCAGAATGCTGCGAGCCTTCACACTCCTCCTCCTCAGCTGCCCAGCAGGTTACCTCAAGGTGCACTCCCATTGGCGGGCCTGCCAATGGCTCTCTCCCAGCAGGCTCAGTTGGTGGACAGTGCTGCTCAGTCTGGTGCTCAGCTTCAGGCGCAGGTGAAAGTACAAGCAGCAGCGGCTGTCCTCGCCACAGTGAATCCGCACACACAGCTACAGGCGCAACTTCAGCAGCAAATGCAGCCGGGTCTTCATCTCCAGTTGCAGCCCCAGCAGCAACAGTCCCAGGCTATTCTACAGCCAGGACAAGCGGTTAGTTTTTTCATATTTATGTACAAAATGTGTGTTTGTGTCAGAGTGAAGCAGCAAGATGGTGATTCCACACTTTTCCTGGAAACAATAATCTTCTTTTTTCCATAGACGGTGGCCCTTGCACGTCCCAGTACAGAGGCAAACCAGCCAGTTCAGAGGATTTTTACCAACTCGATATCGATAACGTCGGTCTCCCCTGCCCCCCTCTCTGCTCCTAACTCTGTTCCAACCCCACACACTGCAAGTCCTCTCCGTCCCGTTGGCTCCAACATCAACCCAGGCACCCAGTCCAAGCTGACTGGAACCAATGGCATCTCTGCAGTCAAAGTTGGGGGCTTTGGGCAAAATACAAACATGCAGTCCTCACAGGAGGGTTCTCAAGATAAGCAAGTGGAACAAGCCAAACTGGTGAGTTTCAGAGACATTTTGCTGGCAGCCATTAAGCTCCTGAAGTTCAGGATTTCATGAATTATTTGTCCTCAAAGCTTCACTTTTGTTAACATTTAAAAAAAAAAAAAAATTCCCCAAATACATAAATGTAACCCCAGTTTTTGCTTGTTGTGGTGATGATGTGTGTTATGTCTGTGTCACAGGAGAGTCAAGTTCATCAGCGTGTCTCTGAGCTGAGGAAAGAGGGCCAGTGGTCCGCCAGTCGACTCCCCAAGCTTGTGGAGGCCTCACGTCCCAAGTCCCACTGGGACTACCTCTTAGAGGAAATGCAGTGGATGGCAGCTGACTTTGCCCAGGAGAGGAGATGGAAGGAGGCTGCTGCCAAGAAGGTGCAATGTACACACAATGAGTCGCAGAGGGGAAAGTGAAGTTTAACATTGGCCTAACAAAAGCAGAAGATACAAACTGAAACTAATGAAAACCATCTCCACTGTTTGCCGCAGCTTGTTCGCACATGTGCTCGTTACCATCAAGAGCAGAAGAAAAGTGAAGAGAGATCCAATAAAGAAAGGGAAATTCATCTTCGTCATATTGCCAGCTTGATTGCCCGGGAGGTTGAATTCTTCTGGTCAAACATCGAACAGGTTTGTATTGTTTTTTCGCATAGAAATATGTCATGTGGTCAGCGCAGCAGTTTTTTTTTTTTTACCAAACTACATGTGATGGTTTTTGTTTGCGGCCAGGTGGTTGAAATCAAGCTCCAGTTTGAAATTTACGAGAAGAGACTCAAAGCACTGAGCTTACAAAAAGCCTCTGCCAAAGGTACATCTTACTACAACACAGTACATCTGGTGATTAATATATTTTGTTGTGAGTGGACCTTTTGGGACCGATTGTATTTATTTGCATTGCAGTATCCAGTCAGTCACCAGAGGAAAAAGCTCAGGTATGTGTTTAAAAATTACTCACAAATGGGTTTAAATCCACATACTTGATCTTGAAAAATATGCTTACTGTGCATTTTATTTTGTAGGAGGGCACCTCATCAGCTAAGAAAAGGAAATTGAGTTTGTCCTTGACTGAAGAAGATGGTAGGTGTACACAGTTGACAGCAATAATGACCCTCCAACAACATGGGCTTTGAATTAAAAGCTGGCTCCTCTTTTAGTTCCTGATGAAGAAAGTACCATTGAAGAGCAGGAATGCATGGAGGGGGAAGCAAACCACAAAGCTGAGTTGGTGGACCTCGCCAAAGATGGTAGGGAATCTGTACAAAGTGTGAACACATTGCGAATACAAATTCATAAGCCGTCTCTTTTTATGCTGTTTCATTGATGTCATATTTGTATCAGACATACTTGGCTTTTTGTTCACTCCTTCACATTCATTTTTTTGTCAATTTAACAGCGGAGATGCCTCTGGATGCTGTGATCAAACAGTATGCTGGTGCCTATGCTGACAGTTTTGAGTGGCCTCAGCCAAGTCCTCACAGTGATGGGGAAGAAGTGGAAGAGACTGAAGGTATCCTTTGAAAATGAATCTTTTTTGATCTTTCTCTTTTTCTTCCTGTTTTTGAACAAAGGGACTCAACAGTATTCTCTAATCACTGTTTTCCAGAATCGAGTTGTCCTGCAGGCAGTCCACCTGAGCCAGTGTTGATCGACTCCCTGCTGAGTGTGGACCAGTACCGTGGTGCTGACAAAGCTGCTTCCTCTGACTCCACTGGGAAGTCTGGCAAAGACATCGCTGAAGTGGCTGCTGCCACGGAACTCATCCTGCCTAAAGGCAGCCTGAGAACCACTTCATCAGTAAGACACAAAAGAATAGTACTTTTCCAACAGAAAAGATCAGTTAAAACCTTTTTTTTTAAACTCATTTTTTTCCCTTTTCATTTTCACTCAGACACGCAGCCCAGCTCCTTTTCTCTTACACGGGTCACTGCGAGAGTATCAGCAGATCGGTGTGGACTGGCTAGTAAGCCTTCACAAGAAGCACCTTAACGGCATCCTCGCAGATGAGACGGGGCTTGGAAAAACTGTCCAGACAGTGGCTTACATGGCCCACTTAGCGGGGCAAGAGGGTATGTCCAAGTCCACCATGTTTTTATTTTGTCTTTTTAAAGGTCTGTCATCCATCATTTGCAAAAAAGGAATTTGAAAATCACCTTTGTGTCAACAGGCATCTGGGGACCCCATCTTATTGTAGTCAGAACATGCAGGTTGCTCAACTGGGAAGTGGAGTTCAAGCGTTGGTGTCCTGGCCTTAAGATCCTCTTATATCTTGGCAACAAGAAGGAGCGCAGATCCAAGAGGATGGTAATATTTTTATTTCTAACTCAGTCATGCTCGAACGCTAAAAACAATTGTCACTGTTCCATAATCTCCAGCCATATATTTGACAGTGTCATCTTGGATGATTCATTTTCAGTGGTGGGGGGAAGCCAACAGCTTCCATGTTTGTGTGACATCCTACAAGCTGCTGATGAAAGACCAGACCCATTTTCTGAAGAGAAAGTGGAGGCATCTGGTACTGGATGAGGTGCAGCTCATTAAAAACATGACAGAGAAACACTGGGAAATGATCTTTTCTCTCCGAAGGTGAGCCTGGTGAAAAATGTCAATTCACTCTTGCCAGGTCCTCTGCCAGATACACTTGTACAAGCTAATGCATTTCAGTCTCACAGCTCTGTATAACGACTGAATTTTAAAAGCTAATTGCCCGTCGGATGGTTTTTGTGAAGGGTTGGGATCAATCTATATGTAAATTTTTGAGCTTGTAGTTGACAGTGGTTTCAGGCTGGTCTGAATTCTACTGAAAGGGTTTCTGATCATTTCATTAACATACATAATGGAGGGCAATAGAACTGTTAGGGGGGACAGAAGTGATGGCATCAGTGAGATACTTGGCTAAGATCAGCTCAGATAAATGCACATGGATGTGTTGGAGGATGACGTATGTCTGTAATGACTCATTTATTTGCTTCTTTCAGCGAGCAGAGGATTCTTCTCATCAACACTCCTCTTCAAAATACTCTGAAGGAGCTGTGGACCATGATTCACTTCCTTCTGCCAGGAATCACCAGACCCTACTCTGACTTTCCTGTGAAAGCAGGAACCGATCAGAACCAGGACTACTGTCACAAATTGGTCATTCGCCTGCATAGGGTGGGTTTAGCTTAGAAATGTTCACCTGACCTCAGTGCTTTCCTTTGCCTGTGAACATCAAATGTAAATTCCATTAAAAACCCTCTGAATTTTTGTTAGATGATACAACCCTTCATCCTGAGGCGCTCCAAAAGGGACGTGGAGAAACAGCTGCCCAAGAAGTACGAGCACATCCTCAAGTGTCGTCTCTCCAGCAGACAGAAAAGCCTTTACGAGGACATACTCACTCAACCAGGGTGAGATTCATGGAATTTTTTACTGCCACCAATATAGTTGAGAAAATAAATCTATCTGTGCTGCCTTATGAAATGACTCACAGTCACTGGACAGTTTTTGATGCTTATTACAACCTGTCTGATGACCAAGTGAACACCAATTTCAGACAAAATAAACTCTTTTATGCATTGTTTTGTAATTTCATTCTCTGTATCCCTTTAGAGCTCAGGAGGCTCTGAAGACGGGTCATTTCGTCAGTGTGCTGCAGGTTTTGATGCAGTTACAGCGGGTGTGTAACCACCCTGAGCTGGTCGTGCCTAGAGAAACCAGCAGCTCCTATTACTGTTCCTCTTTACCTTACAATGTGCCATCGCTGGTGCTGGAAGCTCTCCAGAATGAGTCAAGCAAGGTAATCACAAGTATTTTTGTACTGCTGGCAAATGCAATAAAGATAAACTAATAGGCATTTACAGGAGGCCAAAATGTGAATTACTACTTGTTAAGTGATTTTGACTTTGGAAGATTAAGTTTTTAAGGTTCTTGTCCTGTCATTATGTCTCTGTTTGAGTTTTTGTTGTTTTTTGTTTTCTCCAACATGATCCAGTAAATCCATTTTCTGTTGCAAATGGATTGAAACCAATCAGTATTTATTGTCCTCCCTATTCGTCTCTAGATGGCGAACTTGTCCATATTTGACCTGATCAACAATGAGAACAGGCTGACTCGGTACCAGTCTGATGAGGCCTTACCCAAGCTGAAGGTCACTCAGCAGCTCATCGAGGAAATTTACACTGGTCCAGATCCACCACCGAGGCCCAAACCATGTCCCATAAAACCCATGAGGTCGGCACTCAATCGCAACACACCAGTGGATTGCAAATGTTGGTGTTTATGCTCTTCTACAATATGACCACTTGTTTTTATGACCAGGTTGTTCCAGCCTGTGCAGTATGGCACAAAGCCAGACGGTCGCCTGGCTGCTATTGTAAATGCAACAGGACAGCGACCTCCAAGTAGCTCCCCGGCGACGAGTACAACTCTCTCTTCCACCACTCAGGCAGGCCAGAGCAGGGGAAAGTCCCCTGTTACCACTGCTGCAGCTACACCCACCTCACATGGTAAGACTATTTCGGGAGCATTTCTGATGAAGAGACAAGAAGCCCAGTTTCCACTTTTACCACAAGCTTCCTCATAACGTCTTGAAGAACGAAAAATGAAAGTATCTCAACAATGTTCTTACCAAAATGTACCTGCACTAGTTTAGAGCCTGTGATGTGTGTTATGCTGCTTGTCTGAGATGCTTTTCGAAATGAATCTGATCTCCTGCTTTGAGAATATTAACACTGTGTGCCCTTTGTTTTTTTGTGCACATTGTAGCTGATTTTTTTCTGTTATCACATTAAGTTCATGTTGAAATTGATTCCTCCATGTAGCAGTGGTGGGTTAGCAACAATGTTTACCCTCATAAAGGTAGTGCAATAACAAGCAAAGAAAAATCTAATACTCCTCAGTAGAATGCACAGTGGCATTGGCTTTCCTTGGCCTGAGTCCCTCATTGTCTGAGAAAAAAAGAGATCCTCTTTGGTATTTGTAAAATCTGAGTATTATACAAAAAAGTGCAGCTACAAGAAACTTCCCAGATAATTATGTAGGAACCTGAATGACAGATCAGATCAGTTTGATTTGCTCAGAAAGCCTGTGCAGAGCAGCCACAAGTTTAAGCTTTGAGACACTACGCATACGATTTGCAG
>JAUESF010000012.1:3515371-3525823 GCA_032274765.1 Malacoctenus tetranemus | reverse complement strand
CAGTTTGATTTGCTCAGAAAGCCTGTGCAGAGCAGCCACAAGTTTAAGCTTTGAGACACTACGCATACGATTTGCAGAACATTGAGTCTTCCTGCCAGCATGCAATAGCACTATGAGAAGGACATCACAAAAGAAGTATAAAGTAGAGAGTAGCAGTAATCTTATCTGTCCATTTCTTTTGTTTTGAACCCTTTGGGACACATGGCAACACAGTTACTTGTATATTGTTTTGCATCATTTCCATTGTTTATCATAAATAATCTATAACATCAATAACATGCCTAATACTGCTTGCTGTGTTGACCCACCACTGCTAAGCAAGACCTGGAGAGAAATGTTTGAACGTACTGATTTCACTAAATACTGGGTTCCCCCTAACATGGAGTCCCGTACCCTATTGCCTTGTACTTTGCAGCAGTTGGAACAGCTACTCAGAGAGTCCAGGCTCCCCCTCCTGTCAACAGCAGCAGCAGCAACAACACTGTAGCCTCCTCTGGGAACAGCGGCGTTGGTCAGCATGTGTTGGGGGCTGCCTCTGTGGCTTTGGGCCAGACCTTAGCTGGCGCAGTTGTGGGCTCGATGGCTCCCATTAGCCAGCCCGGATTAACACAGGTCCCAAGGCCGGCTCTAGCCCCCAGCCATGCCATCCAACCCAGCTTATTGTCCCAGAGGCTGGTTCTTACATCCCAGGCCCAGGCACGGTTGCCTAGTAAGTGGCCTGCCACCCCCTCCGCCTCAGCATATTTCCCCTCCACCTCTGGCACAACAGTTAAAGCTGTTCTGTGCTGAGGCGTTACCTTGAGGCACTGCTGATATGTGTTCAGTCTTCACTTCCCCAGAGGAATGGCTCAGTAGATGCTATCGCTGCAGTGTTTTTTGATAAATGTCAAGTTTAAAAACATTAGCAATTGATGATGGAAACAATTAGCTCCAAAGCAGACCTGTAGCCATATCAGCAGCATCTCCATAGCCTCAGCATACCCCAGTTTCTTTCTTAAAACCCGCATGTACACTATGAATGACCCACTTAAGTTCCACCTAGCATCACTATACTGTTTTAACTTAAATATTATGTTCTCCCCTTCTTTTTAATCATTATTTTTTTCCCAGTTTACTAATATTCTTTTGTCTCTTGCATCAGCCCAGCTGCAGGAAGAAAATCCCAAAGCTTTTTTATTGTTTTGTTTTGGGTTTTTTTGTTTTGTTTTTTGCAAATGTTCCGATTATATTTGTTCATTGAGCATCACTGCAAAGCATGTGGAAATGTTTTCCCACAGGTTATTAAACCCTTTCTGCTTTGATTGTGAACACAAATCGTTTCAGTAGTATTGTCAGATGACAGACGCTCTGTGAAAGCAATGTGTCTACAAGTTGTTTTTTTTTCATACATGACAGAAATAATTATGGTCCCAAATTTGTTGAGTTTACCCCCCAAAAATTTGAATGAAAAATGAAGCCTTCTTTCCTGATATGAAAAGGCTGCTGTGAGAAAGAGGTCAGTGTTTCATTTGAAATATCATACTAGAGTAAAAGCAACGTTTCATTTGAACCAGCACGAGTTTCGAGCAAATAGAATTTCCTTTTCAGCTTTTCTGGCATTACTACAGAAGTGCACTCACTTGACTTCTTGGATGTCGACTCAAAATTCAGTTTGCCGCTTTCTAATTTTTCTTTAATGGTGCCTTAGCATTATTTATTTCCCTTAAGTATTCTTTTAGGACTTCTGTTTCACCCGAGGACTGTTTTTGTAGCCATTTTCTCCCTTTTTCAGGGTTGAAAAGTAGGAGCCGCTATGATTCTGTTGTGGAGAAGAGCTCTGCTCGTTCCATTGATTAATCCACCCTGGTTCTGCATGTCTGGTCTCCTTTCACCCTTTAACTAACTTAAGTTCTTTTTTGTTCTGTCGCTTTAGAAGTCTCGGTTTTCTCTCCTGTTTTTTGAGGATTTTCTTTTGTTGCTTTGCGTTGAAGGTGGAGATGTAGTGAAGATTGCCCAGCTGGCCAACATAGCAGGCGGTCAGAATCGAATCACGCAGCCGGAGACTCCCGTCACGCTGCAGTTTCAGGGCAACAAGTTCACTTTGTCCCCCAGTCAGCTCCGCCAGCTCACCACTGGACAGCCCTTGCAGCTTCAAGGTACACTCGGTAAAGTACATCCCATCATCATAATTTATCTCTTTCCTTTCCTTGCTTTCTTCCAAAATTTCATCTTATTCACTTTTGTGGTATTTTCAGACATTTCCATAACCATAAACTCATTTGCATTGAATGTAAGCAAAAGGTCAAAAAAGAATTCAAACGATTCTTGAATTTCAAGGGTTTTTTTCCCCTAAGTTTCCGAAATCTCTGTGCATTTTGCTGTCATGTCATGCATTACTCCGTTGCAGCAGCATCACAGTTGTGTTCACATTCCATCTAAACCCTTTCATTGTGTTTTACTCCCTCTAATTAACTACCATGGATTTAGGCAACATCCTGCAGATTGTGTCTGCTCCCGGGCAGCAGATCATCAGGCCCCAGGGGTCCATGGTGATGCAAACAATTCCTCAAGCTGTTCCTGCCTCCAGTGCATCTGCCCCAGCAGGCACACCTCATCCCGCTCTGTCAACCACTCAGCAAGGTGACCGATTGTCAACAAAGACACTGCATCACTGTCATCTAAAGCTGTAACTTTATTAACATCAACATGCTCCTTCCTGTCTTAGTAATGTTAAAAATTTGTTTTGTCACGTTGCCGACAGAAGCTCGACTCCTTTCCTTCTCCGTACTGTGGTTTATCATTTGCATTGGAATAACATAACTGATGTTGATCAGTGTGTATCTGTTGCTCACACTGACTCTCCTTTTTAAGCTTTGACCACAAATGCCACTTCAGCTGCCACCAAACCTACAACTCCAGTTCAGGGTGGCTCTCAGGTGAGGCCATAATTGAATACATCGTTGATAAAGTTGGAAATCACTAATTTTTTGAAATTGAGATCAAACCTAATGAATGAGGTCCATTTGTTTCTACGGCATTCAGGAATCTTCAGAGGAGAAAACTCAGCAGGTGAAGGAGCGTTTGAGCCGCCTGTTTGAAGCCAACGAGCGACGCTGCAGCCGCAGAGTGTTGTACGGCTCTGACCTGCTGCAGGCATGCACGCTGGGCGCCGAGTCCAGTCTCACAGCTCTGAGTGCTGGAGGCTGGAGGTGGGTTGGAAGAGAGAGCTGCCTCAGGGCTCAGAGAACCTGCGTGGGCACCACCTCTGCACTCCAGTCCTCAGTGCGCTTGGTGGAAAGCCAGCAGGAAGCCGCTAGCAGCCTTATCAAGAGGTAATCAGTCATTAAAAATGCTCGCTTGACTCAGTAAAGTAAACTTTTATGTGTCAAATACACACACATAAGTCATTCCTCCCACTGTTCTTTAAACAAGTATTATTATGGTGTGTTTTCTGTACTACTTGATATTCACCATTGCTCTTGTCTTTCAGGCTGGTTTGTGTGGTGCCTCCAGCTGCAGCTACACCTCCTCACCTGTATGCAGCCAACCCTCCAGTTCCCTACAGACTGGAACAGAAGTCCCTTCACCGCCAGCTGCTGGAGGTGTCCGCCCCCCACAGTGCGGTCATCCACCGTTTAGCAGCCAAACGCCTCATCTGCTACCCGGACTTGCAGTTGATGCAGATGGACTCAGGTCAGCCCTGTATTTTTTATTTTATGTTAGGAGACAGCACAAACAATGCACTGTTTACAACAACATATTGAGTATTTTTCATGAGAACACACAGCTGTTCTTCCCACACAGGTTGGATGAGTCATCCCACTTAGTTTTACTATAGGCCAACTTGTTATTCTCTACAGAGAAAAAAATCTCTCCACATAACTGTTTCTATGATACAGGGGGCACAAGATCAAGTATACCAAAATATTTTGTGAACATAGCTGATGATTTCAGCAAATGCCTTTTAAAAACAAAATAGTACAAATAATGTGTTTTTGCAAATAAGCATAGGCAGGCATTAAGTCTCCTTGTGATAACACTTGTTCATTTTTACACTTCTCAGGTAAACTGGAAGCTCTGGCAATTCTGCTGCAGAAGCTGAGGTCGGAGAACCGGCGTGTCCTCATCTTCACCCAGATGTTGAAGATGCTTGACATTTTAGAGGCCTTCCTTGACTACAGGAAACTCACCTACGTCCGCATAGATGAAAGCCTCTCTCTTGATGAAAGACAGGTAACAAAAAAAAGACACATCATTAAAAAAGAAACCTCTGATCATCAAAGAATGAAATTGAGTGTAGTCTAGCTTGTATATAAGGTAGGAGGTGATGAATGAGGTTGTTTTTTGCAGCCTATATTCAGAGTAAGGCCATCCTTTTTCTAAGTCTTGTGTCTCCTTCTGTTGATCTGCAGGAGAACATGAAGAAGTTCAACAGGAACAGACAAGTTTTCTGCAGCATCCTGACAAACCGCTGCTGTGCTGCTGTTGGGACCGTGTTTGACGCAGACACCATCATCTTCTATGACACAGACCTCAACCCCAGCATGGATGCGCGCACTCAGGAGTGGTGTGACAAAATTGGACGCTCCAAGGACATCCATATATACAGGTGATTTGGGGACAGATGTTTTTTTGTTGTTGTTTGGTTCCATTTTATTCAGACAGCTGAAAGGTAAAATATTTTGTTGTGTTGCCCAGGTTGGAAAGTGGAAATTCCATTGAGGAGAAACTACTGAAAAATGGCACCAAGGACCTAATCAGAGAGGTGGCTGCTCAGGGCACCGACTACACTTTAGCTTTCCTCACCCAGGTAAGAGAAACTTAGGGTGGCCTAAGCAGATATTCTTGTGATTATTTGAACTTTAATGGAAGAATTAGTCTCTTTTTTTAAAAAATAAAGGATCAAGTCCTTCCCTTGTGGTTGTTTTCAAACCAATGTGACGTGATTTGATGTTGTGTGTTTTAGCGGACAATCCAGGATCTGTTCGAGGTGGAGGCTGGGTCAGGGGAGAAAGTGGAGGAGTTTGTGGTTCTCCACCAGGAGCCCTCAGTTTCAGAAGCAATTTCCCCCAGAGTTGCCAGGCCCTACATCCAGGCTCTCCACAGTATAAACCTGGATGCCCTGTCAGAGGAGGAGGAGCAGCTGAAGCAAGAGGAGGAGGAGGAGGAGAAGGATGGGGAGGAGAAGGATCTGGCGGGCAATGAGTCCACAAAGGGGGACCAAGAAACCGACATTCAAGTCAAAGAAGAGCCTGCTCAGATAGAGGAGCTGAATGCAGTCATGGAACAGGTAGATTCACCTTTTAAATACAAAGTTTGGAAAATGGAGAAAGCATGAGAAGCATGAAACGGGGAAAAAAACACTAATGTTTTCAGCCTGCTGAGTATTTTTCATTGACTTTTTTTTTTTTCTTTGAACAGCTGACACCTATCGAGAGATATGCTCTTCATTATCTGGAATACCTGCACATCAGTGATGATGAAACTGCTCTCAAGGTAACGCCACAGCTTTAACTTTGTGTAAATTGAGGTGTAAATTAGCACATTTATTGCAGATGGTTAAGTTTGTGCCATGACATGAAAAACAATGACTGAAGAATAAAGTGCACCTCTTCTTTATGAAATTATACAAGCTTTGAACTTTATGGGACGCCATCAAATTTGTGATGATTGATCATTATCTTTACTCTTCTTTGTTGTTGTTTTTAATGGTTGGTAAATTTCGACTGAATGAAACGTGCCCTTTTTTGTTTACGTGCCTCAGGAGCGGCTGGAGTGCTCCAAGAGAGGTTGGGAGCAGCAGCAGCTGCAGAAGCTGAAGGAGGAGGAGGTGGAGAGGCAGATGATGGAGGGAGATGAAGATCTCTTCACCTACACCAGAGAGGATGCCTACAACATGGTGGGTGGCGGCTGTGACCTCTTACCGTGGATCGCAAAGTGGTGTTTGGGTTGTGCAGCGTCAACATTGATCTTTTTTCTACGCTTCATCAGGAGTACGTGTTTGATGCAGAGGATGGTCACACAGAAATTATGCCGGTAGGACACCACATGTTATTGCTTAGATACTGAATGATGGTTTTGATGATTATTTGTGTTGTAATTTAGCAAAAATTACTATTGCTGAGATGTTTATAGAAGCTGAACATCTGACTGATGTTTTTGACTCTTGATCTTCCAAAACAGCTTTGGACGCCGCCCACGCCACCACAAGATGACAATGATATTTACATTGATTCGGTGATGATGCTGATGTACGACACCACGCCCATGCCAGAGTCCAAACTGCCCCCTATCTACGTCCGCAAAGAGCACAAGAGACTCAAGATGGATCCGTCAGGTAAAATAATCGGCCTTCAAAAGAGCTCAAAGGGTTAAATACAAGAGTAGATGTACACTGATGTGCTTCAGAAAAGTCACTCAGGTTTGTTGTCCAGCAGCTGCCAGGAAGAAGAAGAAGGGTCACGGGGAGACCGTCATTCCTCCTCGTTCCCTCTTCGAAAAAGCCAGCATGCTCAAAGTTCGTCGCGAAGTCAAAGATCAGAAAAAGAACTTCTCCCTCAAGCAGCAGGCCCCCTTTGCCAAGCCCCTCCCCTCGCTAGTTAAACCTGCCATGGAGGCCGGCCAGGACAACCCAGAGTGGCTCATCAGTGAGGACTGGGCTCTGCTTCAGGTACATTTTATCTGACGATGAGTTTTCTTTCTAAGACACGATGTAAAACAATAAACCTTACTGAAATAAATGCCTCTTTGCTTCGTTCAGGCTGTGAAGCAGCTCCTGGAGTTGCCTCTTAACCTCACGATTGTGTCTCCCGCCCACACACCAAACTGGGATCTGGTGAGCGATGTGGTGAATTCATGCAGTCGCATCTACCGCTCGCCCAAGCAGTGTCGCAACCGCTACGAGAATGTCATCATTCCCAGAGAAGAGGGCAAGGTAATGACTACAGAGAGAGGTCACACTAATACGGTAATGATTGTGGCACGATGTTATTAATGATTACCCAATTTATTTTCAGTTGGTGTACGAGGCAAACCCCAAGAAGAAAACTAAGAGCATATACAAGGTGTCCTGTTCAGTCTGTTTTCTCCTTTTTTCAGAGCTCCTGTCTGCTTTACATGGTGGCTTTATTGCTCTTCTGTTTCTGTCCTTTTTTCAGTCGAAGAACAGCCGGCCTCTAAGGACCTGCCAGATCTACACACAGGATGACAACGCCACACACTTCCAGCTCTACAACAACCGGTTTGAACTCATGAAGATCATTGCCAGCAAGAGGAGCCCACCAATCAAACCCCTGTAAGCGCCAGCCTACGTTTCAATGATGAGCTCAACATCAGTTAACTACATCAACTGAAGTGTTTGATTTTGTTTTTTTTCTGCAGGCTCGGCATGAATCCATTCCAGAAGAACCCCAAACATGCCTCAGTCCTGGCAGAAAGGTCTGTTCCACCCTGTTGGACTGGACTGACATCGTAAGCCTGTAATGAAGAAAAAAATGTAACACCTTTTTTTCTTTTCTTCAGTGGGATCAGTTACGACAAGCCGTTACCTCCAATCCAGGTGGCCTCTCAACGTGCTGAGCGGATTGCTAAAGAGAAAAAGGTGAGTGTGGGCAGTGTGATGGATGGATTAGCACCGGAGCACACCGGCTCGGCCGTGGGCCGTCATCCATACAAATCAGTATTCACAGTGTGGCACGACACAGATTGAACTGCACGAATGTGACTGAAATAATCATTTGGATGGTTGCAAAATTCTATCTTTGCTTTTTCAGCAAAGCAAAGACAGCATTTGAGAAGTTAAACCCACGTCCTACTCGTCATTTTTTTTATATTTCATAATTTTCTACACGTTTTAACTTGAGCTAAGTGCTGTGCCCGCTGTGTTTGCAGGCCCTTGCCGAGCAGCAGAAGGCTCAGCAGTTGGCCCAGCAGCAGGCCGGAGCTCCACAGGCTCAGACTGCACCCGGACAGGCACAGACCCCTGCCGGCGGCCAGGCTCAGGTAGCTCAGACCGCCGGAGCTGCTGCCGTGCCAAATGTGCTGGTGAGAGTCGAGAACTACTCCACCAAGTTCCTACTTGTAGTGAGAATCCAATTCTTTCTCTTTTCCCAGTGAAGGCTTCAAACACATGTTTTGTGTCTTTTCAGGCTGGAGCTATAAAAAACGCCACTGTGGGCACAACGATCCAGGCCGGTACGCTGACACACATATGGTTCCCATTGCTCTTTCAGTTGGTGTTCCAGTAGTTAATACATTTCTTTCTCTTTCCTCCAGCCACCGTTGCGGGGAATGTGATTGTGAACACAGTGGCTGGAGTTCCTCCAAGTCCCTTCCAGGCCAACAAACGCCTGGCATCTCCAGTCATATCAGGCACTCTGTCTGTGAGTCATAGTCACTGCCGCTCTGGCTCCACTCAACCACCTACTGACTTACAGGAATTAATTTGCTCTGACGCAAATAGCCATGAGATTGGCACGAAGCAGCAAACTCTGCAGGCGTGATAATCATTACAGTCGTTACAACTGGGCTCCATTGTGTTTTTTTGTTGTTGATGCAGCCTGCTGGAGCAGCTGGAGCCCAGGTGGTCCATGCACAACAGAGGGCTGTTACGGCCGCCGCTGCTCCGGCTGAAGTGGTCGCCATCGCTACGGGTCAGGCTGTTCGAGCCGTCACCCCCGTGACGGCGTCGGCCGTGGTCTCTACCACTCTGAGTCCAGTTCAGTCCCAGACCCGCCCACTGGTCACTCAGGTCACACAAGGTACTGAACGCAACACAAAAATCCCTCCAAGTTCAATGCATTGATCCCAGCAGGTTTTTTTTTTTAACATGTCACTCCTCTGATGTCGTGTTTGCAGCAGCAGGCATGCAGTTGCCACAGGGCAAAGCTCTCACCCCGGCCCACCTGCAGATGCTCCGACAGCAGCAGCAGCTGCAGCAGCAGCAGCAGGCCACTTCGCCTCAGATCAAAACTGTTGGCAAACAATCCCAGGTACGCCAGCAGCATCGTTGCACAGTCACTTTGAGAACTGTTTATCTCAGCTTGTCGGAGTAATTAAAATCTATAATTCAGCAGCCTAAACTGAGATGAGCTGAAACTTTAATTGTTTATCTCCTCAGCTCACAACAACAATGTCTTGAGCTTACCTCACTGTTTTTGAATTCTAAAGTGTTTGTTGTTAATTTGTTTCAGCACTAATGTGACTGGTCGTTTAGCCTTTACTTAGAGTTCAATGCATCCAGCAGCTTAAATATTCTACTGTTCAGTGTTTAATTGATCATATTATCGACCTGTTGATTCGTTTTCACAGGAGTTGCTGAAGATGCACAAACACAAACTGCAGCTTCAGCAGCAGCAGCAGCAGCAAGTGGCTGCAGCAGTGGCAGCAGCAACAGCACAGGGCCAACAGGCTGCAGGGGCCCAGCAGGGCGCCCAGGTGCAGCCCGCTCAGGCTGCTCAAGCCAACCCCCAACTCGCAGCCGTGGCCGCACCAAGACCAGGAGCCGTGCTGACTGGCACCACCGTGGCCAACCTGCAGGTCACCAGACTGGTAGGAGGATGAGAAACACTCGTTAATTCTAACTTTATATACGACAAGCAGAGCGTCGTATCATTCTCCGCCTGTGTCATGAGCCTGGTTGTCAATTCAATGTGGTTCCTGTCTTGCTGGAAGGCTCGGATGTCCACGCAGGGCCAGATTCAGGCCCAAGCAGGACAGACGGCCCAGGTGACCCTCACAAAGCCTCCAGTGGTTTCTGTGCCAGCGGTGGTCTCATCGGCTGGGGTCACCACGCTGCCGGTCACTGTGGCGGGCATCAGCGTGGCTATTGGACAGGCACAGAAAACAGGTTTGTTGAGTGTTCAAACGGAATCTTCCCTACTCATCTCTGTGTGCGACCTACCACTGATTGATGTAACAAGATTAAATGATTCACTGGTACCTGCTATTGAATGTCTTACCGTGTTCTGCACTCTTTGCAGTCAGTCTGTGTAACATGGTATTGTTTGTCCCCTCTGCCAGGCGGCCCCGTGCTGAGTGCCCCCTTCCCCCAGATGCAGGTCCAGCAGCTGATCCAGATGAAGAAGCAGGCGGCGGCAGTTCAAGCAGCAGCTGCAGCGCAGCAGAAAGCCGGTCAGCCGCAGCAAGGACAGGCCACGGTGCAACAGAAGGTAAACAGCCACCGTCACTGGACCTTCAACTGGAACCTCTGAATATATTCATCAAGAAGCTGCTGTCGATCTCCTAACCAGAGGAGCAAATCAGACTCCATGTGTGGTGCACAATCATTGCATTTTATAGTGGTTTTTGTATGAATAGCAGGAATATTGTAATTAAGCCTCTGAGGTCATGACATTTTGTTCTTCAGATTGGCACCCAGCAGGTGACGGTGCAGGCGGCTCAGTCCACTCAGCAGCAGCAGAAGGTGACCTATGCGACCACCACCCAGCTCCAACCGGGAATCAAGACGCAGTT
>JAUESF010000012.1:3487959-3502874 GCA_032274765.1 Malacoctenus tetranemus | reverse complement strand
AAGCGTCTGTTAGTCTTTTGGCTCCTGTCAAATAAGGTGAAAACCAGCAACAGGTTGAATGTTGCCTGACGGGTTCCAGCTGAAAGTCTGTGTGATATTTGCTGAACAGAAGAGAGCAGCCAACAGATCATTTGCATTGACATGCAGAAACATGTGAAATCCAAAACACACACGTCAGTTTTCTTCAGTTTTATGCCCTAAATCCAGAACTGTGACTCGCGGAGATCAACTGCGAGCTAACTGAGGGCGCGACCTTGAATCAACACCCGGCAGAAAACAACCTGAAAACTACTCGCTGACAGGATATTTGCCACGATATACGGCAGTGAACTGGCCGGCCTCCTTCGCTCCGCTCTCTGCTGCCAGCAAGAAACGGCCGGTCTGAGCCGCAGACCCAGACGACAGCTGGGGCCGGGTCAGGCCTCGGAGGGTCCGGGCTCCCCCGTCCAGGAAGTCACAGACAGAGGCAGGTCTGGGCTTTAAGAGCCACAGGCTGACAGACTCCTTCTAAAAGCACCGAGAGGAAACACTGGAGGGGAGAAGTGGAGCCACTGCTGGTGGAGGGGGGAGGGAGGGAGGGGCGGGGAGGAAGCTCTGACAGAGGGGCAGAAAATCATCTTTTGCCTCAGCAGCAGGAGTGGATCCTGCTGTGCCTGGTGGGGGAAGAGTGACGTGCTGTGATAGCCGTGTAATGTGAAATCCTGGAATGACACCGTCTCCAGCATCACATATTTATTTCATATTTGCTTTTCCTGTGATTCCTCGGCGTATCCAATGAGCTTTCAGCTGCTCTTTGTGTCATTTATTTTACTTAGCAGAAACAAGACGCCGATGAGTTCACTGACATTAAAATACACACAGAAAATAACTTCACACGGCGAAGCGATGAAGGTGTTAACTTTTATCGAACTGATGTGAATCTGCTAATTTAATTTTGACCGCACAATTACCTTGTTGGAGCGTTACACGCACTCGCTCCGCTTTAATTCGCAACCGATTACCTCAAAAAGCCATTGTGCCCAATTAGATTTTACACTTCAGAGTTCATCACACTCTGTTCCTTTTACTGATTCTCCCCATGCGTCACTTTTATCTGAGAGGGGAAACTGTGTGAGCTTGAATTAACATTAACGCTCGAATGAAGAGGAGTCTTCTTTATGCAGGAGAGAAATTATGAACAAATGATGATTGTAAAAAGAATCACTAATGTGACTTCGGGCAGAAATGTGGAAAGAATAATAAGCAAAGAGGAGTAATTGGGTTATTTACTGAAGTTATCAGCACTGAGTTCTAATTTAAACTTGTGAAGGAAAGACTTTTTATCATGTGACTTTCTCTCAAGAAACTGGTGAAGAGATAGAAGGGGAAAGGGGAAAGAAGGCTTGTTTTTAAGTGGGACTGTTCATTGATGACACGCCCTATCTGGCTGGTTGATGTTTTGTTGCCCCAAAAATCACATCGCTCAGTATCTTTGGACAACATTGTAATCAAGCACGTGAAACCTCACGTGTGTCAACAGAAAATATAACCCTTCAGTTTCTTGAGCAATCAGCTAATTGTCAGTCTCTGTATCATGTTTTCTGCTCTTTATGTTTTCACTGTGACTTCATTACTCGCAGATCTGATGTGTTGTGATGTTTATTGCATGAGGAGTAATCAGCACTGTCAGTGTGTGTAAGTATGAAGCTTGGAGCTCAAAGCGCAGCTGTACAGCGTCTTTACAATTGTTGCTGATAAACAGTCGATGAAACAAAGCAACAGCAGCCTGCAGGAGGAGCCACGCCGGGAACAAGCGGTGACTGCTCATCTGCTCCGTCTGCTGCAACAACCCCCATCAGAGACAAAGACACACACAGGGACATGCACACACTTCCCCTCTCTCTCTCTCTCCCTCTCTCCCTCTCTCTCTCTCTCTCTCTCTGCAGCCTGCAGAGGCACAGGGACCCATAAATCCTGTCACAGTTCCCAGACACTGACAAGCGTGGCCCCTGCCTCCCTCCTATATCACTCTGACTCATCCTGTGTACACAAAACTGCGATTCAGCTTGGACCTCGTCAGCTCTCTCTTTTTCTTACATCAGCGGGGAATAGCGAGCAAGAGAATGTAAATATTTGATTAAATATGGATGAGCCGGGGCGATGACAGTCCTCTGGGTGGATCACGCGTGTGTGTTTGTGGATGTGTTTGAATGAGCTGCTTTATCAGAGCGATGGCAGGAAACTGGTTTAGCATTGTGATACCGGAACGAGTTTCTGAGAAGAAATATGCAAATGAATGCATATGAGTCCTGCTGTGTTCCGCGTTTCTTATCTTATCGACTTTGAGCCACAATATGAGAAGATTCTCCTCTGATTCAACAATAAAATCTTTAATTATGCGCCCACTGAGGAGGACGTTTGCAAATGAAACTGAATGTGGAGGAAAGTTTCGCGCCTCGCTTCGGCCACCACGTGACTTCATTCGACCGCGCCGACGATATTCTCATGGCGGCTGGAGAAACATGTGTGAAGTGTTAACCAGCCCTCGGAGCTTCCAGTGCCGGCTGACGCCACCTGAAAAGAGCGTCATTAATTAACATGCCATTATCATAGCTGAATGCTGGCCGGGGGAGATTAATGCTGAAAGGAGCAGCTAGTGGATTAAAGGTCACATCCTGTGTGTTAATCACCCAGCACCCCTGACCCCTGGAAGGAAGCACAGAAGAATGGGCACATTATTGCCACCTGGCTGGGCACCAATCAGCACCGGGATCAAAATGAGAGCTGCTCCTCTGTGCGGACTCCGGCAGTGAATGGATGGGATGGAGAGGAGTCCTAGAAAAAAAAAAAACCTTTTTCAGCCAAATAATCACAGAAAGGAGATTATACAACAAAAGGCAAATGAAGGGGAACATTACAAACTGAGGCACGGCCACGTTAATGGTGAGTTTCAAATCGGTGAAAAGGAACGCGAAGCTGCTCAAATGCAGCCGGCATCACCGCTGCTGTCGGAGAACACGGCAGGTCTGAGGCGTCGTAATCACTCAAAAGCCTCTGTGTGCGTCTCTCACAGGCTTTTTTTCAGCATGTACAGTACATTGTTCGCCTCCTCCAGGATCTCCTCAGTGTCTCACAGGGACGCAAACACACAAAGACCTCGTGCAAGTTTTGCTACTTGCGCGTTATATCCTCAGTGTGAAAAGCCTTGAGGGCTTTCCAAGGTGGTTGGATTCATTTCTGGGTGTTCAAGAGAAAAAAAAAAACGCTAGCAGGCAGGATCGGTGCTTCCATATCATATTTCCGCGGCCCACACACGCCTCCCACTCTCCCACATCTGACACGAATCTCTCAGATCGGATGTGACTCACTAACTCTGGCAATGGAAGGCTAAATTCTTCTTCTCTTACTCTCTTACGATGACCACTCAGCTTTTTTCGACCGCCTTCATTTTTTTGTTCTTGCTCTCTCTCTCTCTGTCTCATGTCGTTGGCCACAATAGCCTCTAATGCCGTGTTGTCATCCAGAGGAAGCCGCAGGTTTACAGGAATTGACGCACTGCTAAAAAGGAGGTTTTGATTACCTACACATGAACGCCATTCGAAAAGTCCAGTGGAGTTTTTTAACAGAAGTCTGTGGAAGACTGAAGAACAAAGCGTAGATTGATTCATCCTTAACTTGAATTCATCTCGCCATCCATCCTGTTCACTGCTTGTTTCCACTGTGGGTGGTCGAGTGACGGACGCTGGTCCCAGAGCGACACACACTCAACTACAAACACTCACACCTGTGGACCAGTTAGAGTCACCAGTTCACCTCATGTGCATGTTTATGGGTGGTGTAAAGATAAACACAGTGTCACCGTCGCTCCATCTCTTTGATCCACTGGACGGTCATGTTGCCACCTGGATTATCTCAAGTAAACACAGACGGTCCAGATTTGTCAAGTTTCAGAAGCAGCTTTGCATCCTCGATAACAAAATCGATTGTGTGTTTTTTGGTCTCTTTTCACTAATCAAGGGCCAACAAAGCAGCAAATGTTCCTGAGAACAAACTAATGAAGACCAGCAGGTTCTTTGTGTGCAATTAGGTCACTTATATGAAAGGAGCCCAAGTGCCGGGCATCGCTTTGATTCACAGGAAGCCAGCAGACGTTTCTACACGCCCTCTTTCAGTGTACGTTGCACCTGTGCTGCAGAGGACAGAAGTCGAGGTCAGGGGGAGAAAAAGTGACTACAGGCCAAACTGCGAATGCTCAGGGAGCGTTGCAGATGCTTACAGAGCGCTATTGATTCTCAGAGGACCCTGTATTCCTGCATCAACAGTTTCCAGGATGCAGGCGCTCGGTTCATTGCTCGTTTGATGGACTATTTTCCTTTCTTCCAAAGCGGGGCTGCACACATTCTGACCTTGGACTCAGCACGGCCAGACAGAAGGCGCTGAAGAGGAGATCTGCCGGCTCCTCAAGGAAATCAACAACAAACAGAATCTTGTTCCGACTTCGGTCTGTTTTCTTGTTCGCATATTCGCCGTGATGTGTGCTGTCGCCTTCTAACGCTATTGTATCGCAAAGCTCGGGATGATGTCTTTGTCTTATTTCTGCACCATAAGTGTGAGAGTGTGAGTTCAGGTGTGAAACATGCTGATATACAGTGTGTCTCCTTCCATTACTGCAGTTATAAATACACGCGCAGAGCGCCTCGTCTTCCACTTAGATTCACACTGAGATCGCTCCACATCTATCAGATGGATTGCTCCCTTCAGCGCCATAATGAAGCTGACGATTATGTTTTCTAACCTGAACAGAGGTATTTTTTGACGGGTTATCATTAAGTTCGATGGATACAGTGATGGTGCATTCAATGGAACCTGCACGGGTCTCGGCTGTTTCATTTTTGATGCTATTACAGGTCATGCTTTTCCACTGTAGTTATTTTAAAATGAAAATACACAACATAAATTACCATTAACCTGGTGGACATAAACTGTAATCAATAAGAGAGAATAAATGAGTCCACAAGATGAACGTGGAACCTCTATTACAGCTTTAAATCAGCGTGTCAACATCGTCATCACAGACACTTCATTACAACAAACCAAAGACCTCTGGTCTTATTAGCACTGAATGAAATCACTTGTTTTGAAATGACAGATCTGGTCCATCCTATTGAAACTGCAGGCAGAAAACAGTCCCATCATAAACTGGTTGGAACACAAGAAAAAACAACTGAGGTGAAATACTTTCATGACACCCGACAGAAACGATGAACACGTTTGTTTTCATCCTCAGGCTCTTCAGTTGTGGTTTGAACTCCTTCACTGTGGTCAAGATCAGTTCATGTTGTAACAGCTTTACCACTTCAACATACACCTCTTTATTCCCTTTCTTTATTTATTCAGTAATTAATCCTCCTGACATTGCTTTTCATTTTTTACTGGAGACAAAAAGACTCGGCACCATTTTTCTCCTCGACTCCTCTTCACCTTGCAACTCCAGATAAACTTGATTAAACACATTTGGCTTTTTGTTCTGATTTGTGTGTTTTATATTTATATACATTCCAGCAGGCATCACAGTATAATTTTGTTGTGGTGAAATCGAAGGAGTAACCTTGAGTAAGAGACTGCCGCACAGACAGATTAACGAGACAGATCTCCCCCCTCCCGCGTGTGTGTTAGAGGAAAAACAAGGCTGACCTGACCCACAGATACCTCAGATACGAACCTTATCTGATAGCATAAAGCCTTTAAGTAAGAAAAATTGAAGAAAGATGTTTCTTCTCCTCGTGACTTCTCCGTTCACCTACTCCGAAATCCAAGAAGCGTTCCTTAGCCATGCACAATCCAAAACTGGTCTGTGAGAGTACTAAAGTCACCTCGGTGGGAGTTTGTTTAACAACAGTGTGTTTTGCTGGGGTCAGAGAATGTGGTCCGGTGTTTACAGCTCGGAGGGCCGACAGGAGTTGGCGGGAACTTAAAAACAAACCTAAAAGGAGAAGCGAATGTGAGACGCGCTCCAGCCCGGTGGCAAGGAACAGGACTCCATATGAATGGTGTAAATAGACAACTGCATGTTACGAAGTTCATGATATCAGCTTACAGTAAGAGCTGACAGGCTGTATATCAGTGCTGTGCTTACAGTTGGTGCCCCCCCACCAGCACTCCCACCACAAGCCAAAACCTCAGTCACTACGAGCTTCAAAAGAAAGATCTCTGTAGTTTTATCACGAGAGAATCCCTAGAAATAGCTTTTCTCCTTCATTGCCTCTGAGAAATACTCCAAACCTCCCAGATCACAGCTTTCCAGTCGGCTCGAGAACAACGAACAATTTGATGCTTAATTTCCATCGAGTGAGCCGGACCAGGAAGACGTGAGCGCTCAGCCGCCACAGAGCCCGTTTTGTTTTGTTTGTCTCTTGCGTGGCGCTCGGCTTGAAGCGAATGAAAAAAAAACAAAAAACAGATACGAATGACTAATCAGCGGGGAGCAGCAGCGCTGTGGAGGCACATATAGCTGGAAGTGGAACTGTTAAATCTGTGTAAGCTGCGTAGAACGGCTTAAAAATAGCTCTGTCCTCCACTGGCCTGTCAGGGTCTGAGGCTCGGTCGGCTGTACTTCGCAGGAGAGCTGCGTCTGCGTCGGCTCCTTTGGCTCTGTCTCTCGTTTTTTTGACAGAGGTTCAATTGAGTTGTTCTTTTGAAAAGTCTCAGCTGAGTAGTGAGTCGCTAAACCTAGAATAACCTCTCTCTGACACCCAAAAGGCAGATATATAAGTGACGTAACACAACGTCTCCAGCTTTGAGGAAGACACTCAGGGCCCCCTAATCTGTATAAAGCCGACAGTTGCTGTAGTTTCCCGGTCCAAACACCTCAAAGCGATGGGTTATGCCACAGGAGAATCTCTCCAAGGGCGAATCTGAGTTCTTGACTTGATACGAGTGGATTCCTCAGTTGCGTGATCAAAGTTCAACGTTTTTCTCAGCTGACACCGCAGCAGCTGAGCGAGAGAGAGTAAAAAAAATACCCAGAAAATTCAGAGATGGAGGGTGATTGACAAGGATTTATTTCTGTGTCTGAGTGTCGAGCTTCCTCCTTTTTCAGCTGCACTGCTGAAAAGCCGTTCCCTCAGGGTGTCTTACTCAGCCTGTGCAGGCACTGCCACTATCCTCTGATCTCGCTGCAAAAAGCACATGAAAGATTATTCTCAACTACACACGCATGCACAGAGAGAGGGATGTGTGACAGAGATTACTTCAGTCACAGTATCTACCAGTGCACTCTTTTCTTATCTCTGTGCTCTTATCAACTCCCTCTAGACCATAAAGCTCTGTTGACATTTCACCTCATTTCTGGTGGAAAAAACACTTCCAAGGTCTTGTTATCCTCATCACACATGTTGTTTTATTTTTCGCGCCTCGCTTTTTTTGTTCCACCAAAGAACTGTTCTCTGCACCTTCAAATTCCCAATCCTGCCTGCGGGGATTATTGAAAATCCCGGCACGCATTCACCTGTGCTGCGAGCAGCCGCGTTGCTTGTGAATCAGGTGAACCTTATCAACCATTTACGAGTCTTTCTGTTGTCGCCCTCCGAGATGAAAGCTCGCTGCATCATCTGACTCGGAGAGGGAACATTTGTCTTTTCGCCATCCACCCGCGGAGAAAAAAAAAAGAACAAAGACACTGTGTCCATGTGGGGAAATGCTGAATGCATCGATTTCCCACCGCCTGTAAAATGCATATGCATGTGATCATGAGCTGCTGCAATGTGCTGAGTGCGTTCTGTGCTGTATGTCGAGCTGCCCCCCTGTGCAGCTCCCCTAAAGTAACCCATCCCCCAGCTGAGACATTTCTGCTTTCTATATGTGTGACTACATTACACCAGCATCCCCTCCCCCCTCCATGCGAGCCCTCTGAGCAGGTCCCCCGGGTGGGTGTCGGTGTGGAAAGCAGACCTTTCCCCCTGTCCATGGGATGTTATTGATGAGGTGAGGTAATGGATCCCCCCACTGTGCTCGCAGGGACACTGAGGATAAATCAGACAGTGGGTAAGACCCAACCAGCCATTCCACCTCTCTCCAGACTGAACTGCCATTTCATTAGCTTTATTTATGGGAGTTCTGCACTCTTCTGAACCCCTCCCCTTTCTGTCCTCCCACTGAAAATGCTGCTATTCTTCTTCTTCGTCCTTTATATAGTGCTATGGCAACGCATATACACCCCAGCCCCTCGCTTTTCCAGGAAATACTTCGATTCCACCTCCCACACATCTTTCCTGGAACCAGCCCTTGACTACTCTGGTTTATGCAGAAGTGAACCTCCAGCCTTTTATCTGGCGGTGGACAAAGGGGTTGGATAGATAGTGATGTGCTCTGAAGTGGCGAAGGGCACTCGCCAAGCTTTCACCATTCAAGAGTATCCAGCTCAGCACTTCCTCGTATTTGAGTTGGCTGATCAGCAACAATTCACCTTTGGGCTCACAGCTTTGCCACTTAGTGAGCGAGCTGCAGCCAAGCCCCTCGTTTGTCCTTGAGGCAAGAGAGGAGATTTTTTTCCGGTCGCACTCTCATCTCCTCCACGGGATCAGAGATGCTGTCCGTTTTAAGCAGGGCGACGCCGGAGGAGTCAAGTAATCTATCGCCACACGTTTTGTCTTCATTCCAGCATCCTGCTGCTTTGATTTCTTTTGGCTTTTTTCATCTGTCGTGCCTCTTTGCTGTCAAGGTTTATCTCACAATTCAGTGGGGGTTTTTTTTCTTTCCAGAGAAACATCCACAACAGCACCTGAGTCTACCTGTTCAAGGCCACCTCATTGCTCATTGTTGACATTGTGGTGCGCAATCAAAGAACAAATATCAGTTCCCATTTGCTCGATATTTCTCTTCACACCAAACTCAAACCATATGCAAATATTAAAATATGTGCCTAATATATGCTGCATCATGTGTCTGTGTCTAATTTATTTAAATCACCGGAACCTGGATTAAACATGAAGGCCAGTGAATCATCATCATCTGCTCGCATGCGCTTCCCATTAGAAAGGGAAAGGAATGTTTTTCCTTCCCGTTTCATGGTGCACATTGATGTCATGACAGTCATGCTGGAACATGTCCATACAAGGTCCACTTTAGTGTACTCCGCATGAATCCATGCAACCTAACAGATGGTTGACTGAGCTTAGCTCCAGCAATGCGGTGCCACTGCCAGCAGCGTCGTTACAGGGGTGCGCTTGGACACCGGACAAGTGTGAATGTGTCTGTCACGCCCACGGCAGCACCGACACACCGAGGGAAATTCAGTCACCGCCTGCTTCGTGAGAACAGATAGCGCATTATACGGCCATGATCCTCCAGTCAAAGCCCGGTTTTGTGACTCGAGTTCAGGCAGCGTTTCACAATTCATTGTTTTGGTCGGAAATAGAAAGAAAACCAGGTTTCGAATCCACTCTGAGAAATTATGGTTCAAAAAAAGCTTTGAAAACACTTGAATTTGTGATGTAATGCGGATTCAGAAAATACTTCATGTTACACTTGGGCGAGGCTGGAAAGGAATCGTATTATGTCTCAGCAGTAAAATTGAGTCTACACATGATCTTGATAAAAGGAGGGGAGAAAAAAAAAAACCCGAGGGAAAAGCGCGTGCTGGCGGGCGGCCAGGTGTGGACAGACTCAGGAAGTCGAGCCGGAATTCCAGCAATGCAGGCAGTCGTTAGGCTCTTCACTGAGGTGCTGCCATTTCTGCTCTCAGTAGCGTCTTTGTTGTGGGGGAGAGGGAGGCGCTGAGGTGAAAGTCCTGTGGCCGTGAATATCCTTCAGCTTCGGATTTTGTGTCGTAAAACTTTTGATTGATTCGATGTGGAAAATGGTGTCATGATGGAGCAGATCTGAGAAAAGACAGAAAACCCAACAAAAAACAGCAGGCTGCTGTCTCCCTCTCTCTGTCTGTTTCTCCGCCTGCTTCTGATAGCTACAGAAAAAAAACGATCATTTTCCCAGGCTGTTTGACTCCAGCCCAGTCGTGACAATAATAAATGCCAGCGATGGCAGAATGAATTATGACTCAGCTAAAAATGTACATCATAGCAAAAGGAAGAACCTGGCATGTAATTATACTGGTGTTATAAATAGCAGTGCGTGCCACTGAGTATCCATCACCTTCATCTTTAAAATCACATTATAAATGAAGCACACAATTTGAAGTAGAGATATTAGCACACGCACGGTTTAGCTGCGCTTCCATCCAATTAGTTTAAGTCAGATCGAGGATGCCTTAAATTACACACTTACAGGCAACAGAAAATCAAGAACGCTCGAGTATAATTACGTGTTTCTAATCAGCTGCGATTTTGAAGGTTTTGCACCAGCAGAGGGTGTTTGGATCTGTAATCAAAGCTGATCATTTCTAAAGGGGGAGGGAGGGGGGGTGGAATTTAATTTGGCTGTCCCTGGACGGTGGCTCGTCTTTTTAAGAGCAGAGTTTTGATGAAGATTTTTCCCTCAGACCAATCTCAAGGATTTTCTGTTGTCATCTCGCGTTTCTGAACCGCAATAATTGTCTGCAGCGCATCTATCAACCGCCGACGCTTTGAAATCTCCAAAGTCTGCTCTGTTGATGCAGTCGCTCTCAGCGCCACCTCTCGCACCGGCCTCGAATTTAATGGTACTTTCTTCCCTGGTTTATTTTAATGACTTTTTCTACTGGAGAAAAAACACAGGTGCTTCACCCTATGATGGTGGAAACGTGTCTGTTAACCAAGCCAACCATTTTCGGGGTTCTAGAAGTTTGAAATCTACAGACAGCTCATCAATCTGTTTGGCTCTCCTCTGAAGCTTTGTTTGACTGGACGCGGATCTGGACGCAGATGAAACACAGCTGTTGACATCAAAACTGGCAAGCGGGAGGGGAGGGGAGGGGGGGGGGCATTCGTGCTTTTATCGCCGAGCTGACAAATTGGGCATCGCAAAGATCGAGGGCTCGATTATTCACACATACACCCGGGTCCGGAGAGTCCAGCAGAAACAGACAGTTACCCCCTTCTCCTGCTCCTCCGCAGAGATGGGTGGGTGCAGAGATGGTGGTTATGGTGATGGTTAGAGGGGGTCTCCCAAACCACAGAGCAGAAAGAAAAACACGGGCAAGAAAAACAATCCCATCTGACATCATAGCGAGGAAGCCTGCCGCTGAAAATTGGATCAAAATACACCCCCCCGCCTGAAGTGTGCCTCATATTTATATGGCAAATACAGTTTGCCTAATGTCTTGTCCAAGTGAAATAACATCACACATAATCTAAATGATGTGGTGAGAAGGAGCTGAAACTAATTAACATAGGCTGTCAAAACCTGTCAGAGGATTATGTAGCGGTAGATTTCTTTCTTTAATGAGCTCCACAGATTTAACGCAGAAATGCACCCAGGTTTTAACGCACGATCTCCCTGGTAAATTAGCTGAAGTGAGGAGGGTGATTTTCGAAGCTGTCTGAAGTAAGAGCGAGTGAGAGAGTGAGAGAGAGAGAGAGAGAGAGAGGGGGGGGGGGTGTTTCGGACCATTTGCAGGGCTCCGGCCTCGACAGTGTCATCAACCATGCGCCCAGCATGGGATGTTGTGATCTCCCAAATACTATCCTTCAACGTTGAGTCACTGTATTCACAGCTTGCGCTTCTCCATGGGAAACAAGCAGCACAGATGTAGGCTTCCTGAAGTGTCCGGCCCTGCGATAACCTCTTCTTCTGAGATCCTCGGCTTGGAAATGACACAGCGAAGGAGAATGACAACACCAGCTTATACGACAAAACAATCCCACAGAGTGAGGACACAAACAGATCAACAGAGAAAGAAATAATACATTTAGCTTTTATGGATTTTCATAGTCATTTTGCAGCTTTTGTACCACTTTGCATTGTCATTTGTTATGTGCTTTTATTTTGGTCATTTTGTGTCTTGTTCATGTTTACATGCCATCTCCTTGTGGTCACTTTGTTGACCGTGTTTGCTGCTTTTTGCCTCCGTTTGATTCCTTTCACAATGTTTTATTTTAGTCATTTGGTGTTGAGTTTTTTTCATTCAGGATTCAGTTACACTTATTTTTGTCAATCTGAGCCACAAATCCAGCAGTTTCACATCTCTGTTCAGCCATCATGTTTGTTGTTTGCAGCTGATGAAGTTTATTTTGGTTCTTTTTGATTCACTTCTTTGCCAGCTTCCTTTATTTTCCATCTTATTCTGCCTGAATTAGTTTTTTTTCTCGTGTCACTCTGCGGTCGTAAAGTGTCTCATGTTGTAACCTTTTCACCTCTTTTGTTTTCATTTGTATGTTTTGTGTTGAGTTTGTCTTTATGACCTTTTATTGTTTCTGTGAGCTGATTTTATGGCCCTTGCAGGCTCCCTTGTGTCATCACTTTACTTTATCTCACCTCACAATTCGATTGTCTCTTTTTTGGTTGCTGTTGCATCATTTTTAAGATACCGCTTTTAATTTTGTTCCTTTAAATGTTGTTCATTTATTTGCACTGATTCTGAACGGGTCTTTTGGAACCTTAGTTTCCTTGATGAGTGAGAAGACTTCATTGTACATCTCAGTTTGGTGTTCTCACAACTGGTTTTGATTGTTTTGTTTGTAGAGCATATCTATTTTACAAAGACTTTATGAACATATAACACCTGCTTTTCTTTGTTCTCTATCTACACCACGTTTCATTCCTTGTCCTCCATCCCAAGGTATCTAGCTTCCTTGTTTTTCTCGTCCATTACTGCATTTAATTTTTTAATATCTTGCTATCTCACCATGCACATTTTTGAACTTTCTGGCCAAATGCCTAATCAGAGAGCAGGAGCAGCCATTCACACACAGTGATCATCTGCAGACATGAAACAGAAAATACTGTGGTTGTGTGAGAATCACTGACTTTTGCACAACGTTCACTATTAGAGTGAATTAGTTGTGGGCATGGGAAATGTGCAGTCCTTGAGTAAAGAGGAGGGGCGAGGGAGCTTGTGGACCTATTGGGAGAAAGAAAGGCAGCTCAGCCCGCTATGGTCTCAGCGGCAGCAGCGGCTCGGAGAGTAGTACCAGACCACTGTGTAGTGCAGGAACAGGCACGACATAGCTGAAAACCGCTAGCGGAACAAATGAAAAGGAAAACTACTCTTTCATGTGGATTAATTGAGGGGCGAGACGTTCTCTCGAAGCGAGGAGATCTTTAGGGCGAAATCGGACCGACTGACGAAGATTTGGGGGATTTGCTGCCGTACGACAACACCGCCGAATGGTTTCTGGTGCCCCGCCGCTAAGGTTAGTTAGCCTCCATAGCTGGTTGTCCGTTGGTTTGGGGGGGTCTGTTCTGTTGTTGGATGACGGGGTCCGGCTATTCTTTGGAGGAGAGACACATAGCTGTATTGACCTTTTCCGAGTCTATACGTTACGCGACAGTCACACGGTCCGTCGGATTGTTGGGGAGCGAAATGCCAGACAGCCACTCGACTAGCTGGTTACTTGCATCACCACCGTGCCCCTAGTTGACTGGGTATCGTCACCTAAGTAATTATTTTATAAATCACTAACACGTGCTACATGGCTAGGCTAAGCTAGCTTGGAGCTAACGAGGCTAGCAGCCCTTCGCTAGCTGTCATGAGTGCCCGAGTCGCTCAAAGCAATTTTAATAACCTGGAAAAATCTGGAATCTGTGTTGGTCTCTTTGAACGCACCATTAAACGCAATATATCACCGACATCTTTCTTTGACAATACATGTCAACCTCCTTCTGGGTGTCTGTCTATTTGTTTTAGTGGCTAAGCCGTTAGCTTGCTATTTTGGCTAGGCACAAAAGCGTCCGGTTGGCGTTTGTAAACATTGGTTTTGTTTGCATTTGCCCGAATGTGCTTTATCAGTTTTGGGCGTTAGCTTTGATTTTCTTTTTCGGGGGGGCATACGAGTTGTCAGCGACTAATTTTTTTTACATTTGTTTTTGAACACATAAAATGTACACAAATAAATGAAAACAGTTGGTGGTGTCAAGTGTTGAGCTGTGTCAGATTCAGATACGTCGCTATTGTTACTACGCAACCTGCAGTTGGACTTAAACTGTGAACATGTGATGTTTTCTGTTTGATCAATAATCCACTACTGCTGTTAAGCTATGATTACATTACCCTATGTTGTCGCTTCACTTGGCAAAAGCTAAACTGTTTCACAACATGATCATAAATAAAGCTGTTCCCTTTAGTTTCACAATTTTGTCAAGAAATGATTGTAAATGTTCTTTTTGTCCTTATTCAGTCATATTCATTCAGTTGACTTTTACATGGGAAATCCCCTGTCATTTGTTGTCCGTTGATACTCTTCTTTGTCCTTGTACAACTGTTTGCATTCACTCCTAATTCACAGTCTGCTTTATACTATCAAGTTTCTTCATCTATCTTTTTGAGTATTTTTAATTGTTGAATAACCTCCAGCACAACTCATGATAGACATTCCTTACTGTCTGTCATTAAACCTTATTTCTTAATAAAACCTTTAATTCCTGTTAAGGGAAAAAAACACACAACAGTACAACATAGAAACTCATGATGTTTCACACATGGATATTACCAACTTTATGTCAGGGAAATTTTACTGTGATGCGAGGCCATGCATTTGTATAAACAAATACAGATCATCATGCCATGTTGCATCTCTTGTTGCTTTGTCATCTATCTATCTATCTATCTATCTATAGATTTGTGAATTTAACTCCCTAACTTTTTGCCAGATCTTTTAGAATTTTAGCTGTATTTTATCTCATCTTTTATTTTTACTCGCATCTTGCTAGATTATCATGTTCCCTGGCAGTGAATGTTGCTGGTTACAATTGAGTATTAGCTTGATCTTATCTCCTCAAGATTTATTTCCAATACTCTGCTTGTGGCGTGCACGTTTTTGTTGTGATTTCTAAATGTATGTTTG
>JAUESF010000012.1:3473953-3486500 GCA_032274765.1 Malacoctenus tetranemus | reverse complement strand
AATGGTGTTGTGTGCTTGTCTTTTTCTTTCCTCAGGTCTGTGTGTTCAGTTTAATTAGTGGAGTTGTTTTCTATCTCACACACAGCCAACGTCACATCAGATGACAGAGGAGGAGGAATGAAAAAGATTTGACGTTAACATTTTTTCTCATAGGTCAGCTACCTATTGCTGAAATGTTATTAAAGTTTAACTTGAAAATGTAAATGTGCTTTGGGCTGGAATCTTTTCATTGACAAGTTTTACACTTCTTTTACATCAGTATTACACTGTGTATCAGTCTTGGTATTCTCCTTTTGGACTTGATGATTTCGAGAAGATGTCATCACTCCAAGAATTTGTGTAGTTACGTAGTAGTTTATTAAATTGTTGTGTAAACATCTTGGTCAGAACTGGCGATATTTCACAAACAAGCACATAACGCCTGAAGACGGTGTGTGTGACGCGGCAGCCTGGAGGGCACAGGCTCTCGTAATAATCCCTGAATTGTATAACAGCGTTAACGTGAGACTACAGAACTGGAGTCAGCACAGCACTGTGTCAGCTTAGCAAGTTGGATTGTAAAGAGTTAAACGACAGTGAGGCGATATCTCCCCCTTATCCTAAAGGGTAATGGGGGCAGAGATAATCCTGTGCTCTGTGTGGTGCCTCAGGGAGACTGTTTCACTGTTGGTTCAGTTTCTGCTCGTATTATGAAACACAACACAGTTATGAAACTGGAAGGGGGAAAGTTCCTGTGCGTTTTTATTGTCTGTGAGAGACGCACTCGAGAATAGAATTCTTGAGAGAAGACAAAGCATTTTGCGTCATGAAACGAGGTTTCCATGAGAACCACAAATGTTTATCTTTTAGAGGCGTATGTGTCAGCTGTTGCAATAGGTCAGGAAATATGCTGGAACCACTGTATTGATGAAATGATGAACTTATCACTTGATAGTATTTTTAAGGTCTTTTTAACCAGCAAAGTGTAGAGATAAAGTGATTGTACTACAGTGGTGACGAGTTTGAATTGTCCTCACTATATATGAACTGATCCTATTTGTGTGAAGATTATAACTCACTATGATATAAGAAAAATGTATCTGGCATTGTTTCACACACAAAGCTACAATCTGTCTGTCATAAAATACTTGTATATTTTTTAGCGTCATGTGAAACATGTTGAATAAACGCTCTGATCCGGTGTCACTTTTTTTATTAAGTGAATGTGAGCTGCCCAGGTCAATTCTCAAGGGCCTGTCTGTACAGGTAACTATCTCTGAGGCTGTTTCATCCTCAGTTGAGTTTATGAGCTATCCTTTGCACTTCATTCCACACCAGACCGTGCTGACACCACGCACTAAACGAAATGCTTATGTGCAGGTTTTAGCGATGGTTTGGGCTTTGCAGCTTTAAAACTGTTAATCAGACAAGCTTGTTGGGAGTGCAGCCCAAGGGCAGGTGTTCTGTGAGATTACATAATGCCGCTTTGTTTAGTTTTTACCCTCACAAACTCTTAATTTGTAATAAATTATGTCCTTGGTTCAAATCGCCACTCGAACGTATCAAATCGGATAAAAACGAACTTTTCTCAGTTAGTGTCTCCTTGGTTTTGTATATTATATAGCTGAGAAATATCAGCATCACTGAGATGTAAATAGCCCAGTCGTTTGAGTCAAACAGCAACTGGAATTTATAATTGAGTAATTATAGAGCCCGAAGAAAGAAATCATCAAGGGTAATGATACATTTTGTCAAGCAGTGTACTTTTGTCAATGTAAAGAAACCCAAGAGGGAAACATGAGTGAAAGTGCCTCCCAGGCGTCGTCTCTTTCCTTTACGCACCCAGTCTCCCTCTCACCGAATGAGTAACGGCAGCTGTCTAGCATTTCTTGCTCACCAGTGGACTGCACCTGGTAGGTTTTGCGTGACTCAGTGTGATAGAATATTATGATCACGCACAGCTGGCCCATTGGCGTGCCTCAGATTACTCACAATCAAAGTGCCATTGAACTGGACACAGTGCCACCTCGCTTCCTGTGGCTGCGCGGTGGCGGTGGAGGGAGCTGCAGTTGTTGTTTTCGGAGACTGCCAAATGGAAAAACATAACTGGTTGTGACATGTTATTTTGAGGAAAATGCCTCCCATATTGGTCATTGTAGACCTGGCAAGTGGCCATTAGCCTACAAACTCATAATTTTGCCTCGGTCTCGAACACACTCCTGGTTTTGTACTTAAGATGTAATGGAGGAGACGCAGTTGTCAGAGGAAGGGGGTTGGGTATGTCAGACCTCATGACTTTGGGGTTAATGGGGTCTGCATGTCAGACCAATTCTTCATCTGTCACCTTTTAGATCTCAAGAGAATCTGCTGATTCTACTGACTCGCACAATATCATGGTTCAGTTTCAAAGTACTAAAACATGCGGTGGCCTTAAAACTCATCTCTATTACATGCTTTTGCCATCTCTCTCTTTTTGTATCAAGCAAACCGTGTCATTACCACCATCTTTACCTGAGGTGAAATGAAAGTGACCCTTGTTCTCGGTTAACCAGCACAGTGTGAATCTCTGTAATGATTGAGGGTTTTCCCCCCCTTTGAAGTCATCCTCAGCGGCAGCAGTGGTGACTGTCAAGCTGGGCATCGCTCCGAACAATCAGCGCGATTCACACCTCAGCAATCCAATTTAACTGTCCTTCCTCAAGTAATTACAATATTGAATTAAGTCCCTTTTAATTTTGTGTTGCGCATGTTACTGTTTATTTGAAGACTGCAAATTGAAAAAGGATCACCTCGCCTACCATTATTCAATCTTTGCTTTTCGACACCCTCTACATGTTAGATAATATGATGGTTAACACACTGTGACCCGATTGTTATAGACAATATATGATAGATAAGTGATGCTGAATCCTATGTCATGCTTTATTCTTGAAGGTGAAAGTCGTACGACTCTTATTATATTCATATTACTGCAGTAATCTGGCTTCTTACAAAAATCTTTTTTTTTTTTTTCAAATGTCTGCTGTCCCAGTTTGCCATGTTTACTATTAGTACCATTAGTGATAATCGCCACCCTTTGTGTGTTTTTCAGTCATCAGAAATTGATTTCAAGTTGAAGCCTTTTATTGTTCATGGCTATTCATAGCTATTTTTTGCTGTTTTGATTCCTCTGACCATAAAATGAGGTTGCTTTTAAAACCAGCCACTCACATTTAAACATACTAAAAGCGAGCCAGACAGTGGATTAGCAGAGATTAGAAATAGCTCTGTGGTAAGTGATTCACTTGACTTTGTTACGCAACACAGATGACAGCATGTTGCAGGACATTACCCTCTGTTTGTTTGTTGGGTCCAACCGTTGGTAGCGTTACGTTTATCTCTGTGATTAGCCTTAGTTTAGTACAAGAAAGGGTTGCCCCATAGCCTACATGCTTTTTTACATTAGAATATGTGATGAATGGCATCGGAGAACACACCCAGGAGGGTTTATTTTTCCTACCGTGAAAATACAGGTGGTATAGAACAGTGAGAGTTGTGAATGTGTAATTGCAGGTTATGTTATGTGTGTGTCAAAGGGCCAAAATCAAGTCTTGACTCGATCGTGACGATGCGGTTTGTGTCAAATTAGTCCTGTATGCACCTGAATATATGTTTTGCAGTGTGATGTCTCTGATGTTTGTGTTTTTGTCCAGTGAGATTACTCTGTCTGTAAGCTGGTCACTATTTATAACACCACACTGACATCAAATTTTCATGTGACTTTTATTATGCTTGTTCTGTAAATCACACAGGAAGGTATGGACATTCGCGTTTTGGCAATGTACACTCATGCGCGCTGTCACAATGTATACACACACTCCCACTCTCTCCCATATAAAGGGAAGCTCTGTGAAGCTGCTACCATGAGGGGCAAATAGATCCTCTTGGGTTGCATGCTGCCATACAGAAGAACATTTCAAAGCTCTTGAATAATTAAGTAGCAGTGCGGAGGAAGTAGGTCAGCTCAGTAGACAAGTGCACTCCTCAGTTTTATTTCCTGCTGCTTAGAATGGAGCACTGAATGTCAGGTGGGCTTTAAGAAAACTGAGCCAGCAGAGAATAAAGAGTGACTTGGATGTTCAGGCCTCAGACATCAGAGGGGCTGTCACCTTGTGTTTTACACATGCTGAGGACAAGGGAGGCCTGTTGCAAGTAAATTTGTGCAGAAGTAGTCAGCAATACATTGGAGCAGCTTAAATGGACAGCCACCTGTACACAAAGGAGAAAAAGGCTAGAGCTGCAGCACGAAAATCTCTGTGATAACCCAGATTATTTTATTTGACATTGATTTTCAGGTTTGACAGTTTAACATTACATTGAACGTTCAAAGTTTTCATGATGGTGGACCGACTCAGCCTGCTCCAATTTAAGTATCGTTTAATAAAGGCATTTAGTTTGTGCCTGTCTCCAATATTTTCCTTATTCTTTTCAGTGATATGTTTTTCTTGCCCTTATGGTGTCTTTTCACTATGATGTTGCACTTTGAATAAACAAAATCTCGATGTTAAAATAAAAATGACTGGATCGAACAAATTGTCTCATGGTAACTTCAGCTCAGTAAAAGCAAAATAAAGGGGTTCACACAAATAAAGAATCTTTGGAAAAAAAATAACCCAAATACATCCGTGACCTTCCAAACACTTGGTGTATAATCTACTGGCGTGTTTTTTCATTACATTTCAGTGTAAAAGAAAAAAAGAGTGTCCCCTAAGAAAGAGCTGGTCTTAACTTAAAGTTGTCAGTATCTATTCATTAAAAAGGGGAAAAAATGCCCTTGTTTTTAAAATACAAAATATTGATTTAAAAAAAATCATTGTGTTTGTCCCACTTCAACTACGCAAATGTTCAGTGTGAACAGAAATGAAGATCTGAACAAAATCAATGTTGCTCTCAAAAAAGGCTTAAAAGATTAATTGGTTTAAGCATAAATAAACCCGGTAAATCTTATTGAGGCTATACCACTCACACTCTCATTAAGTGCAGCAGCCGTGGATGTGAAGGACTTTTCTTTTCAAAACCAAACTGTCGGTTCCACTGCACCGTTGCTTCGGGTCCTTTGTTTGGTTCGACCCTCTGTAATATCTGCTCTCCAGGTTGCCTTTTTCTGGGTCTCACATACTCACAGCTCTACATGCACGGAACATATGTAGATCTCATTTGTCACCACAGATGTCATGTGGGACGGTGCAGAGCATGACATCTGTTTGCGCGCCGGGTGTGGTTTTGCAAAGCGACACACCAGCAGTTAGAAAATGCAGAAGGTTGTTTCTGGATTTCGTATTTTTGAGTATTTACTTTCCAAATTACACCAATACCATCTTGTTATACGCCCTTGCTTGCTACTCTGAGCTTTGTGGGTGTATCTCAGAGGACTGTTTTGTAGGCAGACACATTATAGTCAGAAGTCAAGAAATAGTAAAAAGTGTTGTTGATTATAATTTGTGAGAATGAATTGATGGCAGTAATGATGTAAAATGTGTTTCCCTGGTGTCAGTGTGTGTCTGTGAAAGGAGGGAGTAGCTCTCAGATCCTCCAGTGTGTTTTGGTAGATTGCCTTTGCCTCCATGGTTACAGGGAGTCGTAGTTGGCTGAGGCGGTGTGTGTGAAGGCCCCAGCTCTACACCAGCCAGCAGGGTGGGGGAGGGGAGCGCTTTATGTAATTTCACACAGTGTCGCCGAGGCAGCCGGCAGGAATGGAGCTGGCAGGAAATCCAATAGTGGCTCTGCTGTACAGCATGCATACAGCTGGATGACCACATCTGGATATCGGGGGACAGCCAATTACTGGTCCTGTTAAACTCAGTCTTTCACATCTGTCTCATCACTAAGCCCTCCACACACACACTCTTTTCTCAAAATGTGTTCAGGTATTGCTGTATAAAATTGCTTTCTGTCATTGTTATCATTTTTTCACCCACATGTGGAACACTTGCTGCATTTTTGCTGCAAGCGAATAAAACAAAAACATATTGTCCTCTCACAAATATATTCACAGGCTTATGTTGCGCTCGAGTTCATAACGAAGCCACCACCCCAGAGTACATTCCTATAAAAGCTTACACGTCGAGCTTTGGTTAAATCGTCAGCACTGGGATTTTTCTGCCTTTGTCCATTGTATTTTAAAGAATACAGAAATGACACTAAAAAGGTATAATTTGACTTGCCAACTGTGTAATTGAAACAATACCACATCAAGACAGTAGTCTCTCGCCCGTCTCTGGATTTAGTGGACATAAATCTGACAGGTAAATGCATTATGATGTGATTTGTCTTGCTTAAGCTGTATTCACACAGGCAGCTGCTCAGTTGGGCCTTTCAGTTGCCCACCTTGTGCGTCTGTGTAACAGAAGAAATATTCGCCCTGTTTTGATCAGTGCAGCCACTCTCACAGGCAGCGCAGCAGCTTGACGTTGCAGCTCAGGTGTAGAACAACTTTATGGAGCCTTTTGCAACGACTTAAGGACATCATATTAGTGTGCTGACTTGTAAAGAGAGAATAACAACTTTCTTTCCTTTTTCACACCAAATTCATTTGATTTAATTGGATGTTTCAGCAAACGGCTCTGTAGTGGCAGCCACGGCTGCTTGTCGCCAAGGTTGAGCGGTTTCTGGTGAAAGGAGATGATCGTGGTCATCCTATTTCTCGCATGTAGCATTCCAAACAAATGTTTTCGAGTGTCACCTCTTAAACTTTTCAAAACTGTTAACAACTATCTTGAATTTCAGGCGCTAATTTGCAAGGCATAGACATAACAAAGGGGAACCCACTGTGGAGTATCAACACAATGGCTTTTTTTGTTGTCATTAAACAAAATGCAACCCACCGACGCTCCAGCACCGAATCAAATGACCGGCAGCCGTTTGCACTGCTCAACCAGAATTTGCAAATGGTTACTTTATCTCGTAAGTACAGTCAGTGACTGTGAAATGAGAGGCAACTCTGGCTGCAGTGCGGCTCGGCTCACATTCTGCTCATGTTGCCTCTTCCATGTTGACACAGTGCTACTGCTGTGAAACTGAAAAAATCTCAGGCGTCAAAGCAGTTTATGAAGCATGCACCTTTTCAAGTTTTTAAATCCTTTAAAGTATTTCGAGAGCGAATCCTTGAGGGTTGAGTCATCTTCTGTGATCGCCTCCTTTTGAGTGTGAACGCCACCGTGTTGAATGCCAACCTAATTATTTCTCATATCTTTCGCTGCAGCTTGAAAATTAAATCTGAGCACTTCTAAATGCCTTTTTTCAATGTAAATGCAGAAGAGACAAAGCAGGTGACCTACTTAGAACTTTTAACTCTGGTTAGTTGGGTACTGAACCATTTTACGTTAGAGAGAGAGAGTGAGTGTGTGATTCATTTGTAAAGGAGAAATATCTTAAGAGTGCAAATGTGCACATTCAGATTTTTTCATTCTGGTGCATTTTAGAAAAAGTTTTTGTTTAATTCTATCAAGCTATTTGTCTCATTTAGTTAATCATTTAGTAAATCTGTCCCTTCGACTTTCACTTTCAGTGCGACTGTAGGTGTTCACCGCTCGCTTGTGGCTTCAGGTGCTTTTTGCCAGTCGTGTTGTTTGGGTGATAGGAAGTGTTGTTTTGTCAGATTCAAAATAAAGAGGCTTGACTGGCTGCGGTTGAAAGATGTGATTGTGTACTTCTCCATCACACGGGTTGCGACTGTGTCAAAGTTGAGCATGTGTTGTGTTCACATGTTTCTCTGTTTCTGCCGGGGCTGGCTGAACACAGTGACCGCACATTTCCTGTGTGAAAGTTGAGTGGAGGTAAGACAAGATCAGCCTCGGGTGTTGGGATGTTCTTTCAGAGTTCTATGTGGAAAGCGATGCATGAACCGCCTACTTGCCAAGGGTTGTGCTGTATTTTGAGTGAACAGACAGGTCGTAATTTCAAAAGCCTCTGCCCTCAACTTCTCTGCTTCCTAACATGTGATTTAATTTTTGTGCTTGAAGGACTTCCATTAGTTTTGTATAGTTTGGTTAGACTTCCTGTTTTTGATCGAACAATTCAGCCGTGGATTCATCTTTTAAGCTGTATTGGAAGCTCAGCAGATATACTCAGTAGCCTCTTGCAGTATTTCTTCTTACTGTCTTGATTTTTCATGCGTGTGTTTTTTTTTGTTTCCTGTCAGTATTGTTTTTAGTTGTATTTTGCAACACCTTCCCACAATTCACCTGTTATTGTACGACAAGTTCCACTTTTGTACTTCTCTGTTTCTTTGTTAACCCTGCTGTCGTCAGCTGATGTAACGAGAGAAGTGACTTGATTCAGAGTGTAACGTGTGAGGCTTCAGTTTGGCACTGATAAAAAAAAAAAAAAAATAGCACATGCTTCTCGTAATAACAGTTTAACTATAATTTTGATAAGAGCAACAATCAGTGAGGTCAGTTACAAAATGTGTAGCTCTTTCTCTCTGCTGTGCTATCTCGGGCTGGGCTTGTGCTGTGGAGTGACCTTGTTTCTGCACCATGACCTGAAAAAACCTCTTTGGGAAATGCTAAAGCTTCAGTGGATTAATTGGGAAAAGCTTTGTTTCACTGTTTGATTCGGGTGGACGGGGAGGGGGGCATGTTGCCGCAGAGCAGCCAACAGTGAGACGAGCTCTGAAGCCAGCGGTAAAATTCGGCTTTAATATTGCGCAACGCTTCGAAACGGACTGAATGGACACTTGGAACAGACTGCGAATGTCTGTGTTCAGGAGCAAAGCCACACTATTTCTATATATATATACAACCATTCAGTTACTGTAATAGCATGTTGTGAAACAGAAACTGAGCAACATATAGGCTACTAGTCAAAATTGGCAAATTATATGCAAAGCAAAGTGTTAGCATGCATGCACGTATGCTATTTCAAAGCAGCTGCCTGTTGAGGTTGTGGCCGAATGAATGAAAGAGAAAGCCAGTGAGCAGAGAACCTCCTTTTTCAGGGCCCTTTTATAATGAGGCTCCAGGGAGATAAATCCTTATGAGACCTGACAGGGTGCCACATTCCTGGGCTGAGAGTCCTAGCAGCCCCCCCCCTCATATGAGCTCCACTCTCTAGGACGCTGCTTTATAAACTTTTTGCATTGTTCAGACTAAAGCCCCTTTAATCAACGCGGTTCACTCGTCTGTGTTTTCATGACAGCCCCCTTTGACTTTAACTGCCACTTTTTAACACTGTCTAAATAATAGTGGGAGTCCCTGGTGATTGCTCAGTACTGTAATTTGTTCGGTACAGATTCTGGCAAACGATTTTTAGACGTGAACAATGAGAACGAGGTCACTGGACAAACACGGTGAAACAAATATTAGTATTTAGTCGAGTTTGTCAGCTGAGCTCAACTGCTTCTTGCATAATGTTTAGTGTCTCCCTTTATGAGTTCATCGCTCTTCTTTTCTGTCTCTTGGTAATTAAGCCTTAAAGCTCAATTCAAAACAGGTCTATGCAAAGGGAGGCTTAACAGTTTGGAATTTTTTTTACATATTCTATCATCCCCACCTGTTTGTTCATTGGGAGACTGCAAGCGGAGGCGTCCTTTATCGGATGCCATCAGACACTCTTTCAAGTGTTGGGCAGCTGTTCAGCTCGTCTTTACAGCTTATTGCTTCAAAAAGATCCCACAGTGATTTATTTTGTTCAACCGAAGAAGCGTCGTCTACATTCAGCCCTGCTTCAGTATTCTGGGTTCACCTCTTCAATCAGCCTCCCTTCATTCAGGCCAGTACACTTGTGAGAATATATCACAGACACCATTTGTTAGGCTTAAAAGGACTGGATGGAAACTATGAACAAACTTCCCAGTTTGTTTTGCTCGCTAACAGTACATTGTTGCTTATACTTTGATGAATTTTGGCACTGTTGACGTTATTATTCATGAAGAATATGAAGTTGCACAGGTCTGTATATTTGCAGAGTCTTTCAACAAGGTGACAAAAATTTGTGTTGTTTTTAAATATGCTTGTAGAAAACTGGCACGAAATCATGTTCACAAGTTTTTCAAGAAGAAAAAAAAACTGAAACAACATATGACGTTAAAAGTTCTTGCATTATTAGGTTTGTAACAATACAAAAGTGTGAACGTCTGATACATGTGAACAGTAAGTTGGAACAGATGTCAAGTATTCTGAAGGAACATTCAAGGAATGTGGATCATAAAAGCTGAATGTTGCTCGTCCAGTAAGCAGATCCTGAGTGGCCCGGGTGGTTTATTGTAAAGTGACGCATCACAAATGTGTTTTGGCCTCAATCATTTTGTCTTGTGAAAACTGGCAGCTGGAATCACTGCTCAGTCCCACTGCACACCAGTGAGACTGATTTGCATCAATATTTGGCTTTACAGAAAGACTCACACTTAAATTCAGCTCTAGTCTTTACTGTATATGCATTTCTAGGTAATGTCATGTTGTATTGCTCAAACACAAATCTTTGAAGTTATTTCAGTATTTTTGTTGAATAAGAATTTTGGCGGATAATTTAAAATTTCTACTCTGCAGCCGCTCAGTGTCTGTGATTAAAAATAGTCACCTCGTGAGTGGACAGATAAACCTTTGTGTTGGTGTGTCTGGTCATCACAGTAAGATTCTCAGTTCTTTTACATGTTGCAGTGATTTGGAAGATGTCGCTCACTCAAACATGCAATTTGTGATTGTGACAAAGTACTCCCTGTCTTCCAGATTTAGTCAGTTTTACTGTCATTAAACTAGAGACTCCCTTTCTGTGTTTAGTCGGGCTGTTATTGCGCTGTAATGAAATGCAGGGCTGGAATCGAATAACAATGACAGACTTTTCAGTTTTTTTTTTGAGGAAACTTCTTGATTTGCCTTCATATTTTACTTTTAAATGAGGGTTTTGTTTGTACTCGGTAATTAGTGGGATGATTGCAATAAAAGAACACTGGCTTGATAATAGCAGCTTTGGTACAGAAAAGTGTTTACTCTCTGCAGAAGTGCTGATGCTGCTGTGGAAAAAAAGCCTGCAGGCAGAATTTTAGCGCTCAGGATTTTCGATGTTACACAGAGTCATCCAAGGTTATGCACTCAATAGGATCAAATTTTGCACTCCTAATTGAATTACTTTAAAATGGACACAAGGACAGCGCAGCCTCCACACCGAATATGGAAGAACTGACAGCTTTTCTACGTTTTGTGAGTGAAGAATGAGGAAACGCGGTTGAATCCATTATACTCACTTTCAGACCTCCACTGTCAAGCTACAAACTCAGACTAGACAGAGATTTGATTAAGTGTTTATGTCAGTAGAATTAAACTGTTGTTTGAAGTCTGCCTCCTGCTCCCCTTGGCAGGCTGGAAGCCGTCTGTGTGCTTTGTGCTAGTATTTCCACTGCCATTCCTAAAATGGAGAGAGAGGGTGGGGGGTAAGAGGATGAAATATTGGCTTGCACCGCTGAAGGCTGAGGCCCACTCTACTCTGGAAAAGACGAGAGCAAAGGAGAGCAGAGAAGGAAAGCACGCTACAGCTTGAGAGTGGGGTGACCGAGTTCATTTGCAGTGTTGGCAGTGAGCCATTGACTTGCCTGTGGGTGTCTGTAGCAGTGCCAGTGCATGTGTTTAGCCTCTCGTCTGGAAGGCCCCATTCGCCTCAGAGTTGATGTCAAAGCTCCCTCATTGTGTCGGTCCTCTCATCTTGATTCAGGTTTTTTGTCCTGTGTGGATCTTGTGACTGCCTTCAGCCTTGTTTCCCCCTCTCCTCCAGGGAATCTCTCCGGACTGGACAGTCATCAAAGAAAGTTTTCTGAGCAGGCTGGCTTATCTCACCCTTTCTTTGTCTCCCTCGCCTTTTCTTTTCTGCCTTTTGTTGAGTTCATTGCACACATGCCTGAATAGTGATTTTTTTTCTTTTCCTGTAGTATTCAGCCATAAGGGCCACTCTTGGGCTTCCCTTGGGGTTTATTTATGTGACTCGGTTTGATCAAAAATCTGTGTGCCCCAGTTCTATGAAAATATTTGAAGCCACAGTTTAGACTACTGGACACAAAGGCACAGTCTCAGCAGTGCTTTCCCATTTAGTGGCCTCTGTGAGCCCGTGTTTACAGAGCTCCTCTGTTTCTTCCAGTCTGAGCCATGCTCAGCCTTTCGAAATAGACTCTTTCTGCGAAACTGAAATCAAGTGACACTTTGTGTTTGTGACGGTTGAGCAGGAAGGACGGATGCATACTCCTCTTTGTGCGGCACATAAAGAGTCAAAATCACATAATGGAGGCTGGCACACCAACACTGAACCACACGTACCACCATCAAGACACCATGCAGTGTAACTCGGGTTCATACTGCCATAAAATGTTGTTTACTACTGGTTGCACGGATTGTTACGTAACCTGTCCTGGTTTCAATCCTTTGATGAATTCACTACTAGGAACTGCAAAAGAGGTAGCTGACCTGGCATCAGTGCCAGTGACCCTCTATCATAAAGTTTATTGACAAAAGCTGGTTGTGACCCTGATCTAATGCGAAATGTTTTTCCAATTAAAATCATTTATTTTAGAGAATTTTCTCAATCTCAATCTCAATTTTTTTTT
>JAUESF010000012.1:3451269-3473853 GCA_032274765.1 Malacoctenus tetranemus | reverse complement strand
TTCTGTAAAGCCAGTATCTCTAAACAAGCAGCTCTTTTTGTGGATGTGCAGCCAGGCTTTATCCTCCCAGACTACAGTTGTGAATGTATGACCTCGATGCCCAAATTAGGACAACCAACGAATATTCTGAATTCAATTATGTAACCAGATTGTGGCTCAGACAACGGACTCGATTTGTGAAATGTGATATTTGATTGCTGTTTGCGAACCGAGACTGCTGCGCTGAACAGTCTGTGATGGACAAATGTCATAAAATGCCATTTTCATTTATTGAAAATGAAATATGGCTCAAGCTAAAACGAGTGAATGATTTAACAGCAGTGATTTTAAATTCCAGTTGATAGTAATTTTGAGCAACATTTACACCAATATAATTGTAAAAAAAAAAAAAACATTTGGAAATGAGATTTTTGTTGATAGACAGCAAAATTGTGTAACCTCAAGATTTATTACAAAAACAGCTCAGTGAGCTACTGTTGGTGTTGCATTCCAGCACTCGCAGCATGAGGGCACATCTTGAAAATTTGAACCCAAATGAGCCGGGCCCGTCGTTGATGTTTAAATGACATGTGTTTTTAAAAAGGAATAACAGATGACCTTCTGATGCGCAACCAAAAAATCTTGAAATAACAACTATAAGCCAACCTCTTACTTGTTTCTCTTTTTTGTCACACAATGCTTGAAAGCTATAATTTTTTGATAACAAACTTGAAGAGTGCCTTTATTGGGAGTTTTCTCGAACATATTCAAAATAAACTATGAGAATATTGCCATCATCTCTGTTCACACATGCTTTATATGGCCATATTTTCAGTTAATAGAAGAGCACCTATTTTGGTTCAACATAAGATATGTGGCGGTCTCTGTACGATTGGTTGGTTTGGTCGCTGTCAGTCCCTCATTCAGTAAACAAAATAACCGAGCTCTTGGCTGCCAGATCTCGATCGGTGCCATGTGAAGAGCCCATATTTCTGCCACCGTGCCTCTTGTGTGCCTCGCACAACGCTGAATCATGAGTCATGCGAGAGGCGTTATTAGTCAGCAACCCAAAGAAATGGCAGCAGTCCTAATTTTTCTTCTGGCGAGAGTTACAAGGACACATGTGACAAACAGTCCACCTACGGCTACTACTACTATCACAGCCTGGTGGAGAGGCCTGGATGTGAGTCACGAGCCACATAAAGCTGGAAGCGGTCGAGTTGGTTGTATTCCTATTGAGGAACGCTAACTAACTCCAGGTGTCCTCCATGTTCAGCCTCGGCGTTTCTGAAATTTAGTCTGTGTTGTGATGGGCTTTTGACCTTTTTTGGTTTCCATCTCTTCCCTCTTTCTACAGCTTCAACTGGGAGGTTGTTGGGATTGTGCTAAAGTGTGTGAATGTTTATATTGACAACAAGATTTCTGGTAAATATTTGAAGCATTCCTCGAAGATGAGTGCACTCCAGTTCACATGGCATCATCCAGAGTTAAAATCTAATGTCTGAATCCCGCGGCCTACATCTCTGTTTGGCAATGAGTTATTTATGTTACCTCTAATGCCCCTTTAAACTCGGAGTATTTTTACCCTCTCGCTGCTTGACTTGGCTGGTTCTCTGTCTTTGAGTTGTCAGTGTGAGGACAGTAGGCCATTCAGTAAGCAGCAAAGGAGGGGTTTGAGTCTAGCAGGTGCAGGGGCTCTCACTCCTTTACTAGGAGAAGTGTGTGTGTGTGTTGTGTTTGTGTGTGTGGAGAGGAGGGGGGCAGCTGTGGTAGGGAGGTGATGACATTCTGATATCCGGAGGAGACAGAAACACACACTTTGATCTCTCTCTACTGTGGAGGTGTGAGGCCAGCAACCATTAAACTGTCTCTCAGCAACAATTATGTACTTGCAAAATATTGCAAGTTGTGATGTGTCAACTCAATGTCTCACTATGAACAAGACATTTTTATTTCACTTTTCTTCTTTGCGAATATTATTGCAATTTGCTGTAGATATTTTAAAAGTTGTATTCAGATCATTTGGAAAAAAATATATTAGGTGGAACTTATTTACCTAGGGCAAATAAGTTCTGGGTAGTTTCCAACGTGTGGTGTTTCCTCTGTGCCTCAAAGTTCCAGTTACGTTCCAGTCAAATCAGGCTGATGGTAAAATGGAGCAACAAGAGGAACTGCACTACACCTCCTACCCAGTAGATGGTGGATGCCAAAGGCAAAATTGAGTGTGCGACAACAAAACACCACCAAGCAAAAGCTCATAATTACCGTTTTTGTCTTGTCTTTCCAGGTTGCCGAAGGCTAAATGAAACAGCCGATAATGCGCGGCGTCTGCTCTACTGCCATACCTACTTCCGGCTTGTAGAGGAAGCGGCTGTGCCAGCATGTCCTCCCATTCCCAGTCTGTGCCGCCGGGCCGGAGGACTGTGGACACACGGCACCTGCCAAACCCCGCCACCCTCCCACTGCAGCTGCAACGGGCACACACGGTAAGGACCCTGCTCTACGCTGTGAATAAAGGCACCGCCTGTGGTTCCACAATATTTTTTAGGTGAAACCGTTTGGGGATTATGCGCGGAGTTGCCTTGTTGGTTAATATTTAGTAAACAGCGTGTTACTCAGAACCACTGGAGGGGTCTCACCCCAGAGGCCTCGCAATGTTTTTTTTTCCAACAGACATTCCTGGTTCCATTGTTTTGCACTCGTACAGTCCCCCTCATTAGACGTGTGAGTTTAAAGTTCATGTTGTCATTGTGGAGTCAAATTAAGGCCTTCCCCATTATTTCCACCCACATCTAATTATCAAGATTATGTTCTTTTGCCACCAGGAACAAAGCTGTCTGTACTTCAAAGAGGAGGCCTCTAGCTGATGTAAAAGTTCATTCGGTGACCTCCTGTGTTTCCAAGGCTTACTTTGTTATTGAATGGCGCGCAAATCCAAGGCTTATGTCCCCCTCCTCAGAGATCCCCACAGCTGCACTTATAGCTAATCCCACCACTCATGCTTGTCATCACATTCAGGGGAAGATGAGGGTTGATGGACTGTGTCCTGCAGCCCATGATTGGCAAACGTACAGAATTACAGTGGCTGCATGTGTTACCCCATTTTTTCCCCCTGAATCAAACGGAAAGAGAAGGAGAAATGAGAGCTGGATTAAAGACGGCTGGATGTTGCAGGAGACTCGAGGCAGGAAATGGGAGGAGAAAATGTTCAAATGTGTTTGGGATGTTTCAGTCTTTTTGCTATTCCCCAAAGAGGAAGGAGTTATTGAGACATTTCTGGTCGTAGTCCACTGACAACCTGTCTGTATTTTTTAGGATGTGGGACTGGTCGACTACCACTCTCATCATGCCAGGGACTACAGCCCCCACCTGGCCCAGCCCCACCGGCGTCGGCCTTCTCTTCTCTCCGAGTTCCAGCCTGGGAATGAAAGGTAGGCGCCCGCCATGCCGAGAGTGTTTCTGTTGTCTGATGAACTCCATATTTCCATTGTTTTAAACTCTGCTGCCTTCAACTCCTCACGCTTTTGAATACACTGCCATCCCCATACTGTCTGCTTTTCTCATGCTGCTGCATAAAACTACATTTTATTATTTCCTCTCAGCAAATAATGCCATCAATAAAGGTCTTTAGTTAGTCCCTTGAAAAGAAGCAAGAGGAACATGTTGCTTTTATTTTTAAAAGGTGTATCGGTTTCAATACTTTCACTTCCTCTGATGTAGGAGTTTTGTGTATTTTCATACCAGGAAAATTGTTGTTTTTATTTTTTCGTCCCGTCACTTCCAGTTTTTGTGTATGCTTTTTCATTAATGCTTCAGGTTGACTGGCAAGGCTGAAGTTTGTTGTGCAATAGGCTTGCTGCCGGTTGAGCGTTCGATTGTCAGTAAGGTGACGGTGGTCCAGCAGTGTTGCCACAGCAATGTTTTCATCCTTGTTGAGTTTTGACAAGGAACAGAGCAAAGCCCCACGCAGACTGCATTTTTATGTGGTATTGTATTACTAAAGCCTCTGTCTCTTCGCCCTCCCCCAGTGTAATCCTTATGTAATTGGCATTCACAAGCCATTCATCTGCAATGTTGTGTTAAACAGTTGTGCAGTTCAATGGAGCTTGCATAGTTTTTCCATCTTCAATAGACCACCAGCAAGTCGGGCAAAGCATTGTATGAGGAGTACTTTGTCTCTGGAGACTCAGGTCTTGTACCTACCAGTGTTCTTTATTATTTATATAGGCACGCTTTTTGAGGATGAGACTTGATGAGCACTCATGTATAATTTATAGGCACGGTATGAATTTTACATGACGCACAGCGGATAAGTCGGAAGAATCGTTTATTCTCCTCAGTTAATTTTCATCTTAGATTTTCTAGCATATTTTAAAACTTCTAATGATTCACAAATGTTCTGTTTAACTCAGCTCAATCAGCATAAATTTGTTAAATGCAAAGAACCTATTGTGGCGTCTCAGAGCTGTAGTTCAAGGTGTAAGATATCCGGCGTGTCTGGAATGCGGTGGAGTCACAACGGCAGACAACAGATGGTACGACTGTAACAGTGTTTGGCTTTTGCGTGTTGTGTTGGCGTCTTTAAGTATCAATCAGCTGGGATTAGGTCTCGATTGTGAAGCACAGAGCTGTGTTGGCCCCATTTGCCAATTATTAGCCCAGCCCACAGTGTGGGAACACTGGGTCACGGGTTGATGCAGGAATAAACACCACACAGTTTGAATGCTTCCCACCAGCTCCTGATTTACTGACACACTTCATTCAATCACGGGTGCTTTGGCAGTGTGTCTGAGTTGACTCACTGTGCAAGACGAATAGATGCTTTCTGCTCCACAGCTCAGCTCCGAGTTTGTTTTTGTTTTTTGATTTTATTTTATTTTTTTAGATTAAACAAACGCATCAGAAAAAGGGAACTACACACAGTTAGCCCACGTCTCACAAACTGGTGTTGCTGGCAGACTCGGGGGTGTTGAGTCTTCGAGTTAAATATAGATTTCATACAATATAATATGTATTCTTTCAGAGGTTTAGAAAACAATGCAAGCCCTTATTCTGTGCTCCCATTCAGAGCTTGAATCATGTAATTCAGGCCTTGGCTGCGCTGCAGTCAGTTCTGCACTCTTCCTTTCATTATTTTAGCGATTCTGTGCTCTGTGACTCCAGTTCAGGGTTTGTTCATTTTTAACCAGAATACGTGCCGATGCGACCTTGAAACCCGTGTTTTTCTTCAGTAATGACATTCATCTTCACCATGAGCCATTGTGTGACGTGGTCTTCATCTGCTCTTTAATTGCCTGCACTGAAGGCAAGGTGAAAATGTGCCAGTCAGCTAATGCTCCAAATTTACCCTAATTACAGGTCAGAAAAAGCCACAACAGTATAATCACTGGTGAACCACTGCACTGCTTGTTTGTGTCATCCTCCTCGTTACTCCAGGCAGTATCCCAGTCACTCCGCCTCTTCCCATCTGTCTGAGATCATTGTGGCTCCCTGAGAAAGGGAGAGAATATATTTTCTAACAAGCAAAACAAGACCGAGAAACCACTTAACAGGGTTTCGTTTCTGGCTGGAACAGACAGTGCAAACAAGTGTGTTGCAGTCATAGAAAAATTACTTTATTCTATTGTGTTGTTTCACAATAGTAAATCTTTTAGTTTTCACATTCAGTACTTTTTTCAGGAGGAAATTCACCTATTTATTGAATTGTTTTATTCAGTTGTTACTAATTTGGAATAATAATGTAGCCTTCATGGCACCAACGCTGAATTTCTGAAGAGAAATATCTCTACTACTGTGGCTGCATTTGCTTTTCTCCTCCTCGGTGCTCTGTAACATTTAAACACGGATTGATTTCTAGAAAGCAGATGTTGTTGATTTCAACCTTTATGTGGGTATAGGAATCTTAAGTAAATATTGACTTTCTCTTCTGGAAACTGCTGAACGGAAAAAACGGTCGGCGTGAGTATTTTTTGCACCGTTTTCAGGCTCCACCCGCCGTCCTCTCCCCCCTGTGCTCTTACTCGGTTTCATTCATCCCAGCTGTGGTGCACTTAGCCAGGCGTCTCCCCCTCCGTTAGCCATGCCTGCAACGTGCACAGCTGCGTAGCTGCTCCTCTGGGGAGCGACGGAGAGATTGGCAGCCACACAAACGCCGTAGTGCTTTCACAATAACAGCCTGCTATCAGCACACATGATCTCTGTTCTTGTCATAATGGGGCCCAAGCCAGTAAGAAAGTAATGGAGCTGTTGTCGGGTGTTGTGTGTGTGTTGCCCCCTTCTCTCTCTTCCTGCATGCCCCCTCCCCTCCCCACTACACACACACACACACACACACACACACACACACACACACACACACGCACACACGCACACACGCACACATCCACATCTCTTTCTCTCATCCTCCAGACAAATCCTCCCCAGGGATCAGATTATTCTGCACGCTCACAAGAGGAAGAGGGGGGAAAGAAAGAGGGACAGGGAGGGAGAAGGAGAGAAGGGGAGATGGGGGTGGGGGGTGGCTAGAGCTTGATGATGTGATTATGTAAGTGCCAGCCCTCTATGGAGATGAGGAAGTATCAGACTGAATGAGTGAGAAAATTGTGTCCGGGGGAGTAGTCACACACCATCTGGGTAATAATGTGACCCACTGTATTTGGAGGTACTATGTCCGTGGTCACACGAATAAACATGCGCAACCCAATTCTATCTTCAACGTCCGATCTCAGCTTTTCAAATTGCTGATTTATTTATTTTTGCTGACATAACGCATACCAGTCTCTGGTCCAGTCAGTGGATGATCTCAATTGTTCCACCACCCCTGCAGCACCTTACCAGCCAGAGATGGGCTCCATGCCCTCTGGCACGTAGCGAAACCACACACTCGGCCATTGTGGGTCTGAACCAGCAATTATGGTTGTGTTTTCCCTCTTCTCCTCTGAAGCCACTTCCATTTTGACACTAGCAGCAAAGTCACTCACTTTCTGGCATCTGCCTCCAGGGTAGGCTTGAGAAAACAGAGAGCCATTTTCAAGTGGCCTAATAAAATTTCCCAGATCTAAGAAGCGAATGCAGTTAACAGTTGGAGGCCGTCATTTGACTGCACACCAGGAACCTTTTTCCCGCCTTACTGGGCCGCCCAGGCTTACTGGATGTCATTCCCTGATGTATTTGACAAATGTGATGATTTTTGATTTATAATGGCACCACACATGCAGCAGACCACGACCAGATCATGTTACAGTATGGGGTGTGGCCCCTTTCTCTCCTTCTTTCACTGTGAATGTAATTATTAACATGAATGTCGTTCTTGATCAGTTGTGGTTTCGGATGCAGAGCAGGAAATGTCAGAGTTCCTGTTGCGATTGTTGCACAAAATACTTTGTAGCTTTGCGTGTGTGGCCATTTACTACCTTCCATTGTCAGCAAAAAGCCACATGTGCAGCTATATTTGAAACCATTTGATGGAACCATAATAGTGAGTCACCATTTCCAATTTCCTTGCCTCCTTTTCTTTCCACTTTCCAGGCCCTGAATGACCCATTGCATGTTCCCATTTTGCAGGAAAAACTGTAGTCAGTGATTGCTTGATGGTAATTCTGTTTGAGACAGACAAAAACATCAGCCAGCTTGATTTTGGTTCAAACGACAGCAAATACTGGAGCCGGTCTGATCCCAGACTTATAGTGTGTTTTTGTGATGTGTGTACAGATTTCTGTCTGTCTTTTTAAACTGCTGTCTCTGTTAATTGAAATTAAAAGCTCATGATTTATGAACGAACCTCAACAAAGCGGTGTCTGTCATTGAGCGAGTATAATTCCAGTGCTCTTGATGTCGTCTGACACATTTTTCTCTTGTGTGTTTAGCTCATTCGTTTTTGCTCAAACTGTAGCCCCTCCTTTTGTAAATTGTTTCATAATTTATAGCCAATAATAGGCTGTTAGTCCTTGATAAGTCACCAAAGTGGAAACTAAGCAATGGGCGAGGGTGTGAGCAGGTCTTGAACGCCCTGTTGGTTGGAGTCACGGATCACACTTGACCCACAGCACTTTGGTGTTAGCCACAGTCTCTGTTAGTCAGACAGCTGCTGACTGGAAGCATTTGATGCACCTTGTCATCGTGGCTGTGACCCCATCGCCGAGCTGCTGTGACTTGAGCCTCGTCAAAGTCACTCAGATCTTTACACGGGGTCGCTGCTCTTGAAGGCAACACCTCCACAGGAGGATTGTACGCTTGCCTCTGAAATTGACTTTGACATGTGCTGCTGTTTGCATTTTCCCTGTGTGTGCGTATGACAGGGTTGATTTTACAGCAAAATATATTTTCATGCTGTAAACTTGTTTACGCGATAAACCGCGGCGGTTTGCATCAAAATATGTACCTTTCTGTTGTGATTGAAATTGATTTTGCTTGAGCTGTTATGTGATAAAATGCCAAACATGGCTACAAAACTGAAACAAGATATGTCACACAAAATGTAGCTCAGCTTTTGTGAGCCTGTTCGCAGCTTTTTTCTGAACCTCGACATTTCTCCCTGCAGGGGACAGGAGCAGCATATCCGCTATGAGCACATCTACCTACCAGAGTCCACCAGCCAATCAGAGATGGACTATGCAGAAATCAAGAGGCCTCGTTTGGAGATGGGACCAGAGTCTCTGATGAGATCCTCATCCCATCGACCGCCATTGTCTCTGGGAGGGGCCGAGGACATGACAAAGGTCAGTGTTTGCTGTACTTTGTGTCTTATTGACAGTCTGAGACACGCGACAGGAAGATGGTCATCAGACAAATGGATCCTTGACTTTGTAATGAAGGATGCTTAAACAAAAGCTGTGCAAAGTGTCTCAATGCCACAGGCTCATTTTAAGCAGGTGTGTTGCAGAGGTTGACTTGATTTGTGACAATGCACCAGTAATTTAAGGGATCAGTACATACAAGAGCCCTTTGGAAATAGTGATTAAGTTTTTTTCTCATCCCTTGAAAATAGTCTGATGTTATTGTCTTAAGTGTTTTGAATAATCCTGCCAGCCTCCCCCAAAACCCCAGAGGATGTTATTAGACACACCAAAGCAGAATGAGATTCTGCACAGTAGCTCTGCTGGAGCTCTGTGAGCAGCAGTGGGAAGACTCAGAGTTGTGAAACAGCAATTAATAAGTAATAGAGCTGACCTAGATTTCAAAAGACTGAGGATGAAGCTGTGTGAACTGCAGATCAAAACGACTTGCTCGCAGTGTAGAGCTGCTGATGGGGAGGTGTTCCTGACATTACACAGAGCGCTTCAAACTGCCAGGGGAGGCAGACAGCCAAGGAATGGTAAATTGAGGCACCAATAACAGGGTAGAGGGGAAAAAAAAACATTGACTCTTAAGCTCGAAAGGAAATATTTAGGAATGGCAGTAATTCTCAGAGCAGCAAGGGCTGAACGCACATTATATAAGTGATATCGAATGAAATCACCGCATGGAGCAAGTGCACCAAATGAAAGTGAGATAAAACGTGAGATGCAAGTGGACACAAGGCAAAAAAGTGTGGTGGAACAGTGAAAATAAGGCGAAGGACGAGGAAGATGGCAACAGGAATTGAGGGAGTAGGCCACTAGTCACAGACAATGCTGATACTTGCAGCATGACTCACATGGACAGTGAATCAGAGGAGGACAAAAGCAGCTTTCAGTTGCTGTACACCATAATGCAGTCATCCTGGGTTTTGTGGTTTTACAAGTAAAGTCAAACACAAGAGCACATTTTGATGAGTAACTTGAAGGCTTCATCTTTTGCTGGAATATGTGCAAAAATTTCCATTCATCTCACTCTTGCTTAATAAGGCTTAAACCCTGGACGAGAGATGAGTCGATTGTCTAAGTTGATGCTCCACTTATCACATGATTTGACATTTTCCCAAGATCTTGTGACTGTGTCTTTATTGCCCAACAACACTTTGATGAAGAGGAGTGCAAGAGTGTTTTTGTTCACATTGAACATTGCACAACACCACCCATTTTTTTTTCCTGTGGATGCCTAAATATAGAATGATAATTGGTTACCAGGCCTCACTGAAGCATTGACTCAAAGCTCGGTGTGTCCATCGAAAGCAAAAAGAAACTGACCGTCTCAAAATAAAACCAGGCTGAATTACTTCCTCGAACCTGCTGCCAGATGATGTCCTCAGGTCTCGGGTCTCTGGCATTAATGTTGCGGCGCTCCATGCGTGGCAAAGCTCTCCAACACACCATGCTGTGTCAGCAGCCGCTCTGAATGGCCCAGTGCAAGTTATCCGGAGCCCGGCTGACCACTCAGGCGAAGGAATATGATTCAGTCATATGTTAGTTTCAGGAAGCTTGTACTTTTACCGTTTTGTACTTTACATAGCAAAGAGCTCGAAGTCTAGACAAGAGGATCTCATGAATCCAGATGCACTGTGAAAAACGGTCAGTCTGAGGCTTTTTCAACTGTCTACATATAATGATGCGCAGAGAGGGCATAGAGAGCAGGTAAGCTGCGAGGTTGACAAGCGGCTTAACTTTTAAACTCTGACCTTTTTTTTCCCCTTTTTACAAAGCAGTCAAGTCACTCTAAGTTAAACAAGCCCTGTAAACGGGTTGGACCAGTTACATCACTGAACTACTACAACTTGCTTGTTTACAGTCTGTCCAGCTGTGATGGTCTGCTTTGACTCTATTCGGTATGTCATTGTATAGAAGATTAGACGTTTGCCAAATTTAACAACTGAGCTGATTGTTTCTGAGAGCATTGCGTCTGCCTTTAAGCTTGAGACTGAACTTGTTGGCGACTTGCTGTGTGAGGCATTTTAAACCGGGAACTTCTTGGGACTTTCTGCAGGGAAACTTTTTCCCTGGAGGAAAACCGCAGACCTAATAGGCTCTGTGGTCTTTAGATGTCTTTATTCGCGCTACTAAGGACAACTGAAGTGTTATGACATGCCATTTGCAGCTAATATCAAGATAATCACAGACATGTATGGCTTTTTGTAGATGTTGGGTTCAAACTACGTGAAACACGTCAGGTTGCACACTGAAGCCTCTGAAAGTTGAGACTTCTCTGCTGAGTTTTTGCCGTCTAATGCTGCATGAGCTGTTTAGATGCTCTCACTTGTGGAGTTATTTCGTTCTGCGTATTTCCATATATTTATGCGACACAGTGAAAACGTTGTACCAAAAGATATGCTGAATGCATATTATCAGAGTGTGAAGGGAGGTGTTTATGTGATTTTTTTTTTTGTGTGGGTGGAAATGGGGATTTTGAATATGGCGTTTGCCCACGCGTCATTCAAGCAATTTCTCTATCCTACATCACTGCAGTTATTGTGAGGGAGAGAGGGAAAAGGTACCAGTCAGAAGTAGCAATAATGAAAGCTTCCTTTTTAAAAAGACAGTTTTTACAGCTTCGACTGTGAGAATGTGTTTTCCCCTCTGCTTTAAATATGTCGTAGAACGAAAGAGGTAGATCTTTAGCCCAGAGCCTTAAAAACACTTTGTCGCACTAAATTGCGGTGGAGTTTGCAGCTGTTTTAAATTACGAATGATAATTTAAATGTCAGTATTATCTGTAAATGACTGCAACAACAAAGTGAATTGGGAATAAACATGCCGTCAGTGAGGCGCTGAAATGAGCGTAATTGAAGTTGGCACATGGTGTGCGATCTTCTATGACATCATGACTTTTTTTGTTTCCCTTGAGAAAAATTTGTGGCACGCAGAACGAGATCTGTACCGCAGGTAGTGAGCACTGTGATATTTACACTCTCAGATGAAGTCAGCACTCAGAACTGTTTCAGTGTTTATGCGCAGTGGAATTTTGTGCCTAAATGTATTTGGCAACCTGGGGCCTCTCCATCTAGGACAGCCCCTCAACATCCTCAAGCTGCAGCAGTTTTCACAGAACTGTAATGCCGCCTGCTCAGCCAGATTAGCCCACTTACATAACCTCAATTTCAGACGTTTTAAATGTAACGGAACAAAACTCGAGCTCAATCACTTACAGACATTTTTTAGGGAATAAACCTCAAAATGGTCACATAGGATCAGACAACAGGAACACACGTAGGTCACAGGGAACGGGTGAATCTGATACCGGCAGAACAAGTGAGCCGTCTCTTCTGGTTTCTGTGTGATGTTGCGTAAACAGGATACGTAACTGTGAAGTGGCATTCATTCTGTTTGCGTCACTCCGTCATTTCTCTTCCTTCTGCTCTGTTTACATGCTCTCTGCTCATGTATGTTGACATAGCAGCAGTGGATGGAAACGAGCATTCCTTTGTTTTGACGCCTCCGCTCAGAGACAGTCACATTCCTGGGGCTTGCCTCCGGGTGTCTGTCAATCTTTTGGAAGAACAACTCAATGGAACACCTTTTGGGAATTAAAAAACAAACACAAACAGGTTCACTTTTGCTACACAACTCCATTTTTTTGAGAATACAGATTCCAATGAAAGCATAAAGACCAATTAGCCTTAATGTGTAAAGCACAGCTACTATCAGCCCCAGTGGCTTTCTGATGTTTAGACTGCAAACTACTTTCGAAAACAGTTGCCTCAGTAGTGTGATAATCTGTGTTTGAGAGCTCTAAAAGAACAGAGGGAGCCCGCAACAGCTTTGATTGTTTAGACCTCATGCTGTAGGGTGAATTATCTGACATGCTGCAAACAACTTCATTTGGGTGCTTTGCAAAAAAAGTCATGTTAAAAACTAGTTGAGGCTTTGAATGGAGGCTAAGAAAATGCAGAGAATTTAAAATAAAAGCACCACAGTGGATCCACATGCAGCGATGCAACTCGGACACTTTTCTGATGCTGTCATACATTTCACAGAGGAAACGTAACTAGTTATTTTTAACTCACCTTTGCCTCGGAGCTCTCAACCGTTCCTAGATCAGTCTGTAGATCACTTTTCTCATCAGTTTAGGCTGCACAGTTATATTGAATTAGTTGACAGATGGATCTCATTGATCCCCCCCCCCAAATGGTTACCTTCTGTATCAACTGAACATACGTTTTGCACCTCTGTCATTCATCCTGCAAAAATAGTTATTTTTCTCTCCTATGTGCAGCGAGCACCTCTCCTGCACAATCTTAGTCAGGAGTGTTGTGACCTCAAATTCGTTACTGTAGTCGAGTGACTTTGGGACAAAACACAGTTTTTTATGATCCAGATGGCTTAATGACTGACATGTTGTCTTCTCCAAGAAGCACATGTTGTATTGGATAGACATGTTTCCAACATTGTACTTGTAGGAGGAGCGGCTGGCAGGAAACTCTTAAGGTTATTTATCTTAATCGGTTGAATTCTTTCAAGACAGTGTTGATTCTTCACCAGATCCATGTAAATATGTATGACATGAGTCACAGGATAGCATAGAAACAATCATGGCTCATATTTAACCTTGTCTCCTCTTTTCATATGGTCGCCGTAGGAACGTGGAGGTGGCATGGGGAAGCTGGAGCCCATCTCTCCCGTGAGTCCAGTCCATATGGACCCGGACTTGGATCTGGTGCCAGCTCGCTTCTCCAAGGAGGAGCTGATCCAGAACATGGACCGCGTGGACAGAGAGATCACCATGGTGGAGCAGCAGATATGCAAGCTCCGCAAAAAACAGGTCAGTGCAAGGAGGAGTGCGTTTCTTCAGAGACTGCAAAAACGATCCTATCTGCTCCGCTGTCTGATTTGAGAGTTGACTCATTGCTCCCTGTGGTAATAATCTGGCAGCGTTGCCGTAGATGCCTCCAGCTTTCTGATGAATTTTTCTGTCAAAGATTAAACTTGTTTATTGTTGCAGATTCATCACAGTGCGAGACGGATGAGACAGTAACAATGACTGCTTGAGAAAGTGTTTTGAAAATTAGTCGCTAAATGTGACTTGGAACACACAGAAATGTTTACAGGCTGCATCTCGCGTCTGCATTTTTCAGCATTTGTGAAAATGGAATTTACTTCACTTAATCCAGTATAATAGATGGTTATGAAAGTGGCCTTCTTCAATTGATAGTTTCTTTGCATTTTAAAACAAGGTGAGCGGTAAATGTAGTTGTTCATGTGAGTTTTCTATTCTGACTGGGCAGAAGTGCCTAATAGCACTCTGAGGTACAAAAGTGTTTATTTGTCATGTGTGTAGAAGTCTGTGCCAGTGCTGGCAATCTTTGTTGAATTTTTCTTGGTGCTCGTTTGTTTGAAATGTGTGGTTTTCCAGTGCGACTTTCCCTGCTAGCCTTCGGTTGGCATCAGAGCAATAAAGTCCTAAATAGACTTTGCTGTCTTGTAATCGCTGCATTCAAGCTTGTAGCTGTTTCTTGCTCAGTGTGCAGTGATTATGTACACACATTCCTTCAGGCATCTGCATTCCCTTTTCCTCCTCTCCTCTGTGGCTTTTTATTTAGGAGAAAAGTGGGTTAAAAATATATGAGACTATAAATAACAGCTTCCCCCGGAGGAGGAGAGGGATTATGGTGGAGGTTTTGTGACTGCTAAACCACTCGTATCCCTGCCACACTGTCTCCCTTTTGGTCGCTCGCCGCATTTTGTACAGAAAGAGTACGGGTGGCTCTGTTGTGATCCAGCTGCATCCCCGCCTCCACCTAACATCCTTTACATATTTTCCAGTGCACTCATTAAATCATCATCATCATCATCATTTACGTTGATGTTGGTCCACCGAGAACAGGTTAATGTGCTGCATTCTCTCAGACATTATTTTGCTAAAACGTGACTCATGACTACTTCTCTATTCTGTCACATAAAGCCTAAGGTGCCTATGATCCTGTCATTTGTTTCAAGAAAGCAGGTTATTTTCAAAGTTAAATCACAACAGTTGTCGCAGATTTCATTCTTATTTCAAGAGATTAATCGAGCACATTTTCTCCTTATGTCAATACAAAACTGTTCAGAACAGATACAAATCATCACTTATACGAGTTGTGAATGTCAACATTCAAGAAATCTATAAAACAATGTTATGGAAGTTCCTTCAGCAATCTTATTTTTGTGACCTGATCCTATATATGAATTGGAATTTGTTGTTTCAAAGTAAAGTTTTGAAACAAATGAAAAACAGTGCGACAGCTGTTGAAATGGCAACACCAATCCACCTGCTGAAGTTAAGAACACCTTGTTCTTTCAGTTAATTTGAAGGCTATTAGATGTGTGGCAGTGATTCACAGAATAGCAGAAAGAAAACTGACTAATGGATTTCAACCTTTGTGAATAATCAAGGATATATGGTGAGCTGCTTGGAGGCATGAATCAATACCCCCCTTCTCTCCCTCGTCTCATACACACACAGTGGTTTTTATGGATATTTTTACAGTCCAGCTCTTTCCAAGCATTAAAACATCTGGAGTAATTAAGTGGCACGCTAAAACTTTATTTAAAGAGTTCTGGCAGAGTAGGCGAGTGGGCGGAGGTAAGGGTTTAGGTTACAGCCAGCGTGTGTCATGTCAGTCGAGCTCAGGATGGCTGGTTTATTTTATTTTACTCTGCGGTGGGTTTGAAAAAGGAGAGGAGGTGCTCCATGGGAATGTCTGTGTTTTCCTCACCAGATGCTTATCCAGGCCTATCGTGGCACAAGATGATCTGTCTTTCTCCGCTCTCATGCGGATCCTCTGGGGGCTTCCTTTCCCTCTTCCAAAGCCCCTGCCAGGAGATGAGAAAGAGGAGTAAGGGGCTGGAGGGGGTTGACTTTACCATAGACCAGCTGTACGCACGCCACTCAGCAACACTGGGCCTCAGTTTCCAGCTAACTCCAGCTGAAAACACTCACACAGTCTCCACCCTCCGACCATACTCTGTATCCAAACATTTTCAGGCAAAAGGAGAAGAAGATGGAGAGAAAAACACTCTTTAGCTTTGGAAGGATGTTTTGTGTTTGACCGATAAGTTTTGGTTTCAGCCCTTCAGGGAGCCGTAACGTCCTTGATGCGTTGAATTGACTGTTGAAGTTCGGAAGGTATAGGCTGTTGAATGGTGTTTTTCTCAGGCTTGTACAGAATGTCTGCCCTTGCTCATTGCCTTTCGTTGAAGTAATTCACTAGAAGTAGTACTTTTTTTTTTTGAAAAACATATTTCAGTCCTTCAAATAAGTTTTCTGAGAAGATAAATTATAGCTGTAAATAGAAGTTGGTCGATTGCATCCACTGAAAAATAACTTGCTCTATTCAGTTGTGATTTGAAAAGCCAAAGCTCATCAGAGTTCATGTAATCATACTACACTCAAACTTGGCTATTTTAGAGGACTGAAATGTCTTTTGAGGATGAGTTAAAGCCCTTTTTCTCAAGGTTTGCTATCGATCTTTGTTATCAAATACTTAAAGTAGATGTTTCCACATTTTACTCATTGACATAAATACATTTTGAACAGTTCATGAAAGCACAGGGAGCCTCTTTCATGCTCTTGAAAACATTTTCAATGCATTCGTATCCATTAAATTGAAGATGCAAGAGGCGTTCAATCGTAACTGGGCTTTTTAAAGCCAGAGAAAAAGGGACGTTGCTTTTCGTCTCTCCGAATGTCTGCACAGGTTTTTGCTTTTACTTTTTTTGTCCAAGAGATTGATCCACAATGAAGCAGAGACTGAACTCGGATTAAGACTTGCAGTGACACAACGGTTCCCATTCACCTCTCCATGCAATTTTGCCTTTATTTACTGTAAACGGTGTTTTCTTTTGTTGACTGTTCTTCGAGTGCCATCACGAGAAAAGCTTGGTCACATGCCAGGATGACTACTGAGTTGCTTTTTCTCTGACATTTTTTACTCCCTTTCTGCTTTTGTTGTTCAACTCCTTTTTTGCTTTTTGTTTCTTATTGGATGTTCCAGCGACACAGCAGGCTTTGGCTTTGTTTACAGGCTGTTGTGGTAACTCTTTGATTAACTAGACCCTGGGGAGCTAATAGCTATTACAGCTAATAGGACAGTTAGTGCCATCCCTGCTGGAGAGCCGGGCAGGGACGGTTGATCTAACACACACTGCGTAACCCCTCGCAGCAGAAGCATGCGAGCCACAAGTCTGCTCTGCAAATCAGGGCCCTTGTAGATTTACTAACAGTTATCTTTGTTTTGTGTTACAGCAACAGCTGGAGGAGGAGGCTGCGAAGCCCCACGAGCCAGAGCGGCCCATCTCACCGCCACCCAGCGAGGCGAAGCACCGCAGCCTGGTACAGATCATCTACGATGAGAACAGGGTCAGTAGAATGCATACATGGCCGCGTGCACGCATGCACACACTCACAATGTAAAGTTTTTTTCTTGTGCAGTTCATCTAAAATGGATTCAGTTGCAGCTGCTATGTTTGTTTGTTGAGCATATGCAAAGGCATGAATGTTGCTGAACAGGCCAGACACAGAGAGAAACAGGTGTTCAAAGCCCTTTTTTCTCGCAGGACATTTGTATTCGTGTAAGACAAAAACGTTGTCTTCTTTTTTGAGTTCTAACTGAAAAAAGCTATGATGTTCATAATGCTGTCAAACTGTTGATTATATCAATGATCTACGTTTTTGGTTGCAAAAAGATCGGGTTGAATCGAATTAAAATAAAAACAGCTTTTATTTTTCCTGCGTTGGTTCAAAACAGGAAATTACGCATGATCACAACTTTGCGTTCCTTCACAATTTATTTATGAATGCAAGAGGAACACCTGAACTATGCCAGGCTGTTGCACTGCTACATATTCAGTGTTGTCCCTTTTGCTTATCGCTCTCTAATGTCTGAGATAAGGCTGCTGCTCAGTGTTGGTGATAGACACAGTGCATCTGAGGTAAACCAGATTACCCAGCAGGTGCAGCTTTGAACGCACCTCTCTGATTGTTTTTTTTTTTAAACCATAAATAGAGACCAGAGGCTTGTGGGGATTTATTCTGTTTTTCATTTGATAGTGTGAATCACTCTAATGTCTGTTTATTCCTGAGCAAAGGCAGACAAATGTCTGTCTTTTGTGGATTGCGTTTCACGTTTATTCAAACTGATTAGGTGGTGGGAAAAAAACTGTCTGCAAAAACAGTGTGTCACATACTATTAATGTCATACCTGACCCCTCCTCCTCTTTACTGTCAAGCAGGGCTGAACTCAAAATAAGCAACTAAAGGTCAACATAGCAGGCATGATGAATCAGACATGGACACACACAGGAAAACATGCTCACACTCAAAGATAAAACAGATGCACTCTGACACGAACTCTTCGTCTCTTGTACTAGTTTTGCAAAACGAGTAAGTGGGACATACGCGGCCATTAGAAGGTGTTAAACGAGTCCAAGTTGCAGCAGTAATTATATAAGGCAGATCTGTGTGCAGAAGATTAACTTCATAATGGTGTGATTCTCAGTGCTCTCGGTCCCCCTAGTGGTTAGAGACGCAAGCCTCCCGTTTAATCAGGGAATTAATTCGACACGCTATTTTTCACCTCTCTGTGGCCTCGGATACCCTACGAAAATTAATAATATTTCAGAGTGCAGAGAATATTAAAACCCCTCACTTTTTTATCTTCTTTTTTTATTTTATCTGATTCAAGGCAACTCACCTTCATAAAATGGTGTTCAAACCCCACAAAAGAGTGTTGACCCTGATTAGGAGTCATTGAGCAAGAGACTGAATTACTAACAGTTCCCAGAACATTGACCTGACTCCAACCCTCACAGATACTAAACATGCTGTATGAGGCCTCTTCAAAGAGAGCAGAACGGGAGTAACAGGACCTTGCATATTGCTCAAGACTTATCTACAAGGCTGGAAGTTTAAGAGTGACTCACGGCTCTCTCCAAAGCAAAGTCTAACCTCTGTAACACTTCCCGCTGACTGACAGGATGTACCCTGGCTCGCTGCCACCATCTCGAACCACGCAATTACCCGTCTTTAGACAGAGCAGCTTCCTCTTTAATTTCACGTTCATAGTTTGCCTTTCACACATGCTGCTGCCGCTCCTCTAACTCGGTTTGATTTTGTCACTATAATCTTTTTCCCTTCTCAATCAATCACCACAACAAACATGTTATTTCATCATTTTGGTTTCAAGGGGCCTCATTTAATATAGACCAATCCCTGCCCTGTATGAACAGTTGTTTGCCATACACCTGAGGTGGTTTATGTGTCTTTATAAAGGTCATAAACCCATGTCTCCTGTTCTGCTTTCTCGTTCTGACTAAACCAGCGTGATTCCACTCTAAATAAAAGAGAAGCTGTTTCTCATTTCATCAGATTTTACTGTTCTTTAACCACCGTCAGCGACTCGGAGATGTCATAGTGAATGTGGTTACTGGGAAACTATTGACTAATCGTTTAACTGGAAGAACAGTGGCTTATGTCATCCTCGGTCTGGTTGTGTATCACATGTGATTGTCCCCTGAGACTGTGGCAGACAATTACAATGATGCGTGCAGAGACAGTGTTCACACCTGACAGCACCTGGTTTTACTGCCTCTTGAGTATTTCTCATAATGTGCGTTCAAAATATCAAATAGCTGCATCCTGTTTGACCCAAATCAATGGTAACATGTTTTTTTTTTAATGTACCTGGATATAGTTACGTGGCCCGCGGCATGCCTCTTTGTGCTGGTCTCTCTGCAGTGTCGTCTGTCTCTGTTCACTTCAGTGTCACCAGCTGTCTCAGACAACTCACTGTTAGACTAATTCACTCACCACAGATTTGGGAAATCCCAGTAATGGACACACAAACACAAAAGAAAACAGCCACTGTGGTTGATTTCTTTAATTGTGATTGCATCTTTCCTCTTTCATTCTCCTTGTTTGCGATGGTTTGATTTGAGATATAAAAGCACCCACGGTTTCCTCACTTAAGAACACTTTTTCTGATATATGCTTTAGCAAAGAAGTTACATGCTCTGCCAGGAAAAACCACAGTTAACTGCTCCGTTCCTTTTGTCAGCTGAGCTCACAGAGTAGCAGTCCTGTGTGCTACCACAGGGTGGCATGATTGAAATAATAGAGCCAACTGCTCTGCTTGGGTTTTCTGATGAGATTCTGAGTGCTGGCAATGGATTGAGATTGCAGTTATTTGCTCTCTTCACACTTTAGGAAAAAAAAAACCCTGCACCTCTGCGTGTCACCCAGCTCTCTCTCCTCACCCCTTCATGTGCCATTTAGTATTTGAAAGCAATACTTGAAGAGTTTTGAGGTCACTTTCAAGCAGCCCCGATTTTAAATTTGCTTGAAGAATCACGGCTATGAAACGAAGAGAAGTCCTTGAGACTCTCCGCTCCCCAGGGAGGAGAGGCTTCCTTTAATAATTGCTGCTCATTAACTGCTCCTGTAGCGAGCATGCTCTCTGAGGCAATACTCTGCAGCCTGTTACACCTACTCACTGGTGAGGAAGCAACAGGAACAAGGGAAAAGCAGATCAGCATCGTCGTGCTGTATTTGGATTTCAGGGATTTACTGCGTTGGGTGGAATGTGCAGCAAATGTGGAGCATCAGTGCTTCCTTTTATCCCTTGAACTCGGAGCCCTGTCGCTTGGCTCCCCTCACAGGTGACCCAACTTGTGTTGACTCCAAGCTAAGCTTTGTGCGTGAGTTACTCCAGGGTCTTGCGCACAACTCTGGTTGCGTGAGTGTTGTGCAAACTCCAGCGGTACCTTGATAGTGAGGACAGAATGAAATGGACAGGAGAGCATGCCGACATGCTGGGTGCTGAGGAATAAAGGTTGACGTATACTCGGTCTGGCAGGTTCTGTCTCTGTTATCACCTCTGAAATTTCTCGCTTGCCTCTCGCTCCATCCTGCCCTCGCCCGTGCTTCCGTCCTGGCCGTGAGTGCCCCAGTCCGGCCACTGTTGCTGGCCATTGAGGGAAATGAACTGAGATGGAAAGCAGCGGAGCATGTGGCGTGTCACCAAGTCGGGTCCGTTTGATCGATGGAGCCCGGCGAGCGTACGGAGGCGAAGGAGGAAAAGGAGTGGAGTGAACATCGAGTGGGGTAGTCTGGGACACCGCTCGCACATTTGTCTGCTGGAGCTAAATATAAACGTATGGGGGAGCGGAGCTGCTGAGAGGTCATCCTGAGACACAGATGGGAGCGTTTTTGCTGGCCATCTTCATGCCCCAGCACCTCTCCCTCCCTGTTTTATGGTCTCTGCCAGGATTTTTTGTTTTAAGAGGCTGATTGTTGTAGGTAGCTGGAGGTGAGATCTTTCTCCCGTCTTTCATCAGATGTCTCTTATTAGATATCCCCCTCCCAGTTTTTTTTCTTTTGCTCTTTCTCTCCCACTCACTCTTTATTCCACTCCCACTTGCTTTACTGCCTGCCTGTTCTTTCTCTCTTACCTCTCTCGGCTCTGGGGAGGTGAGTAATCTTTTTTTTTTTTTTTTTCTGGGAGAGGGGAGAGGGAGCTGAGGCAAGGAGCTGTGGCCCAGCTTGAGTTAAAAGCTCTAATAATAGTCAGAGCATCCATCCAGCCGTCCATCCATCCGCCCGACACGCAGTGGTGTAGCCTGAGTGATCAAGTGAGCATGTTCACAGCGTTGCCGTGGTGATGGCAGAGGTGCAGGCAGCCGGCTAATGTACTACTTCTGTTTGTCTTACCTCACCAGAAAAAGGCAGAAGAGGCTCACAGGATACTGGAGGGACTGGGACCTCGGGTGGAGCTGGTGAGTAGACATTTTGATTATCCGTCCTGTTCTGGCTCTTGTTCCCTTTTTTCACCTTGTGCTTTTGCAATGAGGAGACAAGAGAAGGCAAGAAGAAAAAGGAGAGGTTTGCCTGGATGAGATGAGGTCCCCAGTTCTTAGATCCAAAACAACAAATCAAAGAATATTATGGGTCTTGTCTTGCTGCATTACAAAAAGATGCTATTTTTCAGTTGCGTCTAAAAGAACTTATTCTCTGATCCAAATTTCCAGGCTGATTTGGTCACTAATCATCGTAATTATGCTTCGTTGTGCTGGTTTGAAATTTGCAGACTCACAGTCTCCATCAAGCTACTGATCCATCCATCTTGCTCTCACTCACACAAAGTGAATTGATCACTTGGTTCTGTTGAACAAATTACTTATTGAGCCTTTGCAAAGAGGCTACAGAAAGCAGGTTTCTGCCGAGTCCCTGAGGACGCCCGTTTCCAGTGAGTTCTTCAGATTGAATTAGATCATGTTATTGACTTCTGTCAGTCAGAGCTTTGTGCCACCCTTATTTGTTGGTGTAAGCTCTAATGTACACCAAAGACATGCTGCAGCCTGTGTGTGCTGTTTTACTATCTGTTGCACAGTCTTTAATATGTTGTTGTTGTTGTTGTTGTTACACACCTTTTTTTCTGTTCTACTCTTGCAGCCTCTGTACAATCAACCCTCTGACACCAAGCAGTACCATGAAAACATCAAGATGTGAGTGCATCACTATTTGTACCTGCACACTCTTTAAAATGTCCCACACACAACTGAAAAGTTTAGCTTGAAGACTTTGTGAGAGATTTAACTGAGGTGGTTTGATGGGACCATAGATATCAAGTGTTCAAACCTGTTCTAGTCATATTGTATTTATTTTGATGAGCCTTGAAATGTATGATCTGCAAGAATGAATGAGAGAACGAGAGAAAGAACGAGTGTGGGAGAGAGAGGGAGAGGTCTCCACCTCCAAACCTCAATTCTCTCCTCCCCCCTT